>MU826362.1:1316974-1397482 GCA_029204205.1 Desmophyllum pertusum
GTGTCTGAAAATTTATTGTTGCACAAAGAAACTGAAATCCTCTTGTGTGAACCTGCAAGCGCTGGCTTATGAACGAGAAAAGGAGGGGAAAACTGGACCTTTCGGAATTCTGTGTAATCGCACGCCCAGCGCCGTACGCAGAAGTATTAAACTTCTGCATGGGGCAAATCGAAAATTCTCCAATCCAAACTGGCACGTTCAAAGAAAAACGCGCATAGAGTTATATAACAAGATGCCAGAGAGGACTGAATGCCGTCGAAGGTTGCAATGGGAAGTGGCAGATTTGTGCAGGAGACACATGTCGATACGCACGCCTAATACATTCTGCTCACACTACAAGTGTTTCGTGAGCAGGTGTGTGACCTCTTGATACTAAGGGTAGCGCAAAAAACAGACAACATTATGATTAACATGGCAATTGCCAGAACTGTGGTACGAAAACATTTTACTCAAAACCACGGACTTCTGCATTAAAGGAAACTATTTTGTCAATACCAGCCAGAAATAGCCTGGAAGCTTTGCGTGGGTAGCCGAGCTCACAAGATAGCAGATGTATCTTTCCTGCAACGATTTCGCTAGGTCACAGGCAGTGATTCCTTGGAATGAATAGGTTATGCTCGTCAGGGTGATATCTGTATAATTTACCAGCCTCCGAAAACGCCAAGAACTTTGCAAGAGACATTTCCTTTAACATAGGCGACACCCAAGTTTTGCACAGCGTAAACATCTGGCCCTTATGTAAGCAGTTAAAAAAATGGAAATATGCTAAGATGACCGGGAATAGCTGTTATGATGTGGATTTCCTCTTCTGGAATTTCATCTACACAGTATCAGACTCCCTCCGCCAGGAGCACAACAACGCCGAGCAAATCCATTCATGTCCTAAAATGTTTGCTGAGGCTTGTTATAGCCATACAGAAAAACATAATAGATTTTCCCTAAGACGGATATAAACTTTGTAAACAGAACACCCATAAGAAGTGGAAAACAAAACGAATTAACATAGGCTTTAAAGGCCAGTGACTAACACGCGTATAAAGGCTTATATACAGAATAAAAACAATAGACATGATCAACTCAATATCTACCATTGTATACAATGTGGTTAACCGACGTTAACCAGCATAGAATTGATATTTACCCGTTTGTTAATCGTTTGTTTTTAATAGTGTATTGGTGTTGCCAATCGTTTTCATAGTATACAGAAACATTTCGTAAGATTTTCAAAGCATTTGAAGGAAAGTTTTATTCAAAGAATATATTTTTAGACTAGTTACTATATTAAACCTTGATGTAATGGTCACGACATGCGCCATATGTACAGTTAGTTGTCACGACGCATGCAGTCGCGTGACACAGTGTTTCATTATTTTCGTGTTGATAGACATATTGTTTTTGCTCCACATTCTATTACAGCTTATTTAAAAGTTTCTTATTAATATTTTGTTCTTTGTCCTTTGCCATCTATTACTAAAGTCATGCGTTTATCCATTGATTCTATGATTTTGTCAACTACGTGAACTGGAATGTTCTTAATTGTTGCAATTACACGCGCAGAAAATTCGTCGTAAGTTTCGCGTGTAATATTCAACTCTAAAGCTTGCTTTTCCAGTTCTAGTTTTATTACATGGAAAAAATTTTCGATGCAATGAATATCAGCACTTCTAGGGGGTATTTTCAACTGCTCTGCATTCTTAGCACTTTACAACCTTACGTACACACGCACTATTTTGTACAGGGACAGTTGTCCTGTACCCATAATCGTGACCCATTCTTGTTTGCTTTCATAAACATTCGATCAAAATTATCATTAACAAAGGCCGCAAAGTAGGCGCCATCTAGTTTGTCATACTTGTGACATATAATAGCGCCTTTACCGTAGCTAATAGCCACAATTAATTTAACTACTTTCCCGCCGCTGCCTACTTTGCTTCCTTTGCGGTGCACCCTCGCATAAGGCCCTCGGACTTCTTACGCCAAATGCGGCCGTGCGGTGCTGTAGCTTGATCTGCCCAGGGTTCGTTTTGTAGCAAAAACTAACACCATCTAAATAAAAAGCTACCGAATCTTTCCACACGTCCTTGGAATAACTTTTTTTCATTCGTTTGGCAAATGCCAATCGCTCTTTCACGTCCTTGGACGTAAGGAGTCCCTTCTTTCGCGCTTGAAGAAAATGATATCCATTCTGTTCCAGGAATCTCCTCACTGTTCTATTGCTTACGTTTTTTTGGCTAATTCCAGCACGTGACATCAAACGGATAGATGAGAAGTTTCCTTCTTCGTGTCGCAAACATTTCAAAGTTCTTATGATTTTCCTTTCTTCTCGCGCGCTCAACTTTTTGGGTCGTCCTCCAGGATGTTTCTTATCATCTCTTTTATCTTCCATCAAGTTCGTCTTCATGATCCTGTATGCCGTTGCCCTTGACACATTACATTGTTGCACTATTTCTTGAACCGATAATTCTTATCGCGGGCTAAATATAATATATAAGCCCGTTTAGAAGGGTTAATCTCGCCTTTAAACACCATGATTTTTTACAATGGAAATAATTATTTTTCAATTAATGGCAGTCTTTGTGACGTCATATTTCATTACTTCTAATTGATTAAATTACAGCTTTTACACTTTTGCACAAAGTATTAAACACGTACTACGTCTGTGCCAAAAATTAACTAATTCCGATCTTTCATTCCGAAGTTACAGCGAGTCAAACAACTAAACATCACAGACAACCTCGGACAGAACTGTTGAGACAGTTTCATCTTTTTGTTGTATTTCGCGCGCGCCTTCAACGTCGTGAGATGGAACAAATTCGCCCCCCTCCCCACCCCCCGTTCAATGTTGTTTTGTCCTGAAAACTAATTCATACAAATTCTGTGTTACCCAAAACAACATTGGTAGAGGGGAGGGGGGAGAACTGTCATTTGTTTCCTCACTCTTGTCGTTTTGTTCAGGACAACAGGAAAATATAGGCATCATTTAAATTTGTCTCAACTAGTATTGTCCGAGGTTGTCTATAGACTGATTTTCTGTTTGTTTAATGTTGAAATCTATTAGTACAAGGTATTGAGTTTTTTTCATTTGTAATTGATAAAAGTTGTTATTTTTCTACATTTTCCCCTTAAATTTAATGTGAAATAAAAATTTCACCGCCAACATTTAAGTTATGAGACTCCGATTACATAAGACGTGAACTGGGTTTTTCCCACTATCGCTACCATGGGTACGGCTTGTAAACAACTTGCGCGTCCCCATCGCTTGGCTAGCTGGAATTATTACTTTCACTCGCTATCAGCAGTTAAAATGGACCTCTTAAGCACTTATGGAAGTAACGAATCGTCCTCGGAGGACTCAGAATTATTGCGTGAACCACTAGGAAAGAAGGATGTTCGAAGTGTTTATCTTCTAACTTATAGCCAGGCGAATTTGGATCTGTTTCCATCGCGCGAGGAATTTGCCTTAGCAGTTATCCGATCGTTTAGCAATGGCAATGCGAAAATTATACACTGGTGTTGTTGTCGGGAGAAACACCAAAATTCAGGAGAGCATTACCACCTAGCCCTGAAGCTAGATCGCAATCAACGGTGGCTATCGTCAAAGGAATTGTTGCAGCATGAGTACGGGATCACTGTCAACTATTCAAGTAGGCATCATAATTATTACAGTGCGTGGAAGTATGTGACCAAGACTGATAACAACTATCTTGAAAGTGGTGATCACCCAGACCTTAAGAACAGCCACGAGCCACGAACAAGTTCAGCAAGTCGTGCTAGGCGCAGTAGTAAGCGTTCAAGGAAAGGCAATGGGTGTCGCGATGGGGATGACCAAGGAAGTGAGGAAGACATTGAAGATGCCGAACAGATGACCAGTAAAAAAACGAGAAAGAAAAAGCGTCTTTCGGCATTCGAAGTGTCTGAAATTATTGTTGAAAAGAAACTGAAATCTCTTGTGGAACTGCAAGCGCTGGCTTATGAACAGAAAAAGGAGGGGAAAACTGACCTTGCGGAATTTCTTGTTAATCGCACGCCACGCGCTGTCGCAGACGTATTAACTTCTGCATGGGAAATCGAAAATTCTCAATCCAAACTGGCACGTTCAAAGAAAACTCGCATAGAGTTATTACAAGATGCCAGAGAGACTGAATGCGTCGAAGGTTGCAATGGGAAGTGGCAGATTTGTGCGGCAGAAATTCTAGCTAATAATTCTGTCCCACTACAAGTGTTTCGTGACGCAGTGTGTGACCTCTTGATCAATGGTAGGGGCAAAAACAGAAACATTATGATTACCGGCAATGCGAACTGTGGTAAAACATTTTTACTCAAACCACTGACTTTGATTTATGAAACATTTTGTAATCCAGCATCTGGAAGCTTTGCGTGGGTAGGAGTACAAGATGCAGAATGTATTTTCCTGAACGATTTTCGCTGGTCACAGGCAGTGATTCCTTGGAATGATTTTTTGGTTATGCTCGAGGGTGATATTGTTCATTTACCAGCTCCGAAAACGCACTTTGCAAGAGACATTTCTTTAACTAGCGACACCCCAATTTTTGCACAGGTAAACATCGGCTTATGTACATAAAAAATGGAATTGTAGATGACCGGGAATGCTGTATGATGGATTGCAGATGGCTGGAATTTCATTTCACGTATCAGATCCCTCGGGAGCAACAACGGGAAATCCCTTCATGTCCTAAATGTTTTGCTGAGCTTGTTATGCCATCAGAAACATAATAATTTTCCCTAAGACGGTTAACTTTGTAAACAGAACACAATAGAAGTGGAAACAAACGAATAACATAGGTTTCAAACGGTTAAACAGCTTTTCAGAATAAAACAATAGACAGATCATCAATTCTCTTTATCAATTGTGTTAACCGACGTTAACCGATAGAATTGATATTTACCCGTTTGTTAATCGTTTGTTTTAATAGTGTATTGTGTTGCCAATCGTTTTTCATAGTATACAGAAACATTTCGTAGATTTTCAAAGCATTTGAAGGAAAGTTTTATTCAAAGAATATATTTTTAGACTAGTTACATATTAAACCTTGATGTAATGGTCACGACATGCGCTATATGTACAGTTAGTTGTCACGACGCATTGCAGTCGCGTGACACAGTGTTTCATTATTTTCGTGTTGATAGACATATTGTTTTTGCTCCACATTCTATTACAGCTTATTTTAAAAGTTTCTTATTAATATTTTGTTCTTTGTCCTTTGCCATCTATTACTAAAGTCATGCGTTTATCCATTGATTCTATGATTTTGTCAACTACGTGAACTGGAATGTTCTTAATTGTTGCAATTACACGCGCAGAAAATTCGTCGTAAGTTTCGCGTGTAATATTCAACTCTAAAGCTTGCTTTTCCAGTTCTAGTTTTATTACATGGAAAAAATTTTCGATGCAATGAATATCAGCACTTCTAGGGGGTATTTTCAACTGCTCTGCATTCTTAGCACTTACAACCTTACGTACACACGCACTATTTTGTACAGGACAGTTGTCCTGTACCCATAATCGTGACCCATTCTTGTTTGCTTTCATAAACATTCGATCAAAATTATCATTAACAAAGGCCGCCAAAGTAGGCGCCATCTAGTTTGTCATACTTGTGACATATAATAGCGCCTTTACCGTAGCTAATAGCCACAATTAATTTAACTACTTTCCCGCCGCTGCCTACTTTGCTTCCTTTTGCGGTGCACCCTCGCATAAGGCCCTCGGACTTCTTACGCCAAATGCGGCCGTGCGGTGCTGTAGCTTGATCTGCAGGGTTCGTTTTGTAGCAAAAACTAACACCATCTAAATAAAAAGCTACCGAATCTTTCCACACGTCCTTGGAATAACTTTTTTTCATTCGTTTGGCAAATGCCAATCGCTCTTTCACGTCCTTGGACGTAAGGAGTCCCTTCTTTCGCGCTTGAAGAAAATGATATCCATTCTGTTCCAGGAATCTCCTCACTGTTCTATTGCTTACGTTTTTTTGGCTAATTCCAGCACGTGACATCAAACGGATAGATGAGAAGTTTCCTTCTTCGTGTCGCAAACATTTCAAAGTTCTTATGATTTTCCTTTCTTCTCGCGCGCTCAACTTTTTGGGTCGTCCTCCAGGATGTTTCTTATCATCTCTTTTATCTTCCATCAAGTTCGTCTTCATGATCCTGTATGCCGTTGCCCTTGACACATTACATTGTTGCACTATTTCTTGAACCGATAATTTCTTATCGCGGGCTAAATATAATATATAAGCCCGTTTAGAAGGGTTAATCTCGCCTTTAAACACCATGATTTTTTACAATGGAAATAATTATTTTTCAATTAATGGCAGTCTTTGTGACGTCATATTTCATTACTTCTAATTGATTAAATTACAGCTTTTACACTTTTGCACAAAGTATTAAACACGTACTACGTCTGTCCCAAAAATTAACTCATTCCGATCTTTCATTCCGAAGTTACAGCGAGTCAAACAACTAAACATCACAGACAACCTCGGACAGAACTGTTGAGACAGTTTCATCTTTTTGTTGTATTTCGCGCGCGCCTTCAACGTCGTGAGATGGAACAAATTCGCCCCCTCCCCACCCCCCGTTCAATGTTGTTTTGTCCTGAAAACTAATTCATACAAATTCTGTGTTACCCAAAACAACATTGGTAGAGGGGAGGGGGGAGAACTGTCATTTGTTTCCTCACTCTTGTCGTTTTGTTCAGGACAACAGGAAAATATAGGCATCATTTAAATTTGTCTCAACTAGTATTGTCCGAGGTTGTCTATAGACTGATTTTCTGTTTGTTTAATGTTGAAATCTATTAGTACAAGGTATTGAGTTTTTTCATTTGTAATTGATAAAAGTTGTTATTTTTCTACATTTTCCCCTTAAATTTAATGTGAAATAAAAATTTCACCGCCAACATTTAAGTTATGAGACTCCGATTACATAAGACGTGAACTGGGTTTTTCCCACTATCGCTACCATGGGTACGGCTTGTAAACAACTTGCGCGTCCCCATCGCTTGGCTAGCTGGAATTATTACTTTCACTCGCTATCAGCAGTTAAAATGGACCTCTTAAGCACTTATGGAAGTAACGAATCGTCCTCGGAGGACTCAGAATTATTGCGTGAACCACTAGGAAAGAAGGATGTTCGAAGTGTTTATCTTCTAACTTATAGCCAGGCGAATTTGGATCTGTTTCCATCGCGCGAGGAATTTGCCTTAGCAGTTATCCGATCGTTTAGCAATGGCAATGCGAAAATTATACACTGGTGTTGTTGTCGGGAGAAACACCAAAATTCAGGAGAGCATTACCACCTAGCCCTGAAGCTAGATCGCAATCAACGGTGGCTATCGTCAAAGGAATTGTTGCAGCATGAGTACGGGATCACTGTCAACTATTCAAGTAGGCATCATAATTATTACAGTGCGTGGAAGTATGTGACCAAGACTGATAACAACTATCTTGAAAGTGGTGATCACCCAGACCTTAAGAACAGCCACGAGCCACGAACAAGTTCAGCAAGTCGTGCTAGGCGCAGTAGTAAGCGTTCAAGGAAAGGCAATGGGTGTCGCGATGGGGATGACCAAGGAAGTGAGGAAGACATTGAAGATGCCGAACAGATGACCAGTAAAAAACGAGAAAGAAAAAGCGTCTTTCGGCATTCGAAGTGTCTGAAATTATTGTTGAAAAGAAACTGAAATCTCTTGTGGAACTGCAAGCGCTGGCTTATGAACAGAAAAAGGAGGGGAAAACTGACCTTTCGGAATTTCTTGTTAATCGCACGCCACGCGCTGTCGCAGACGTATTAACTTCTGCATGGGAAATCGAAAATTCTCAATCCAAACTGGCACGTTCAAAGAAAACTCGCATAGAGTTATTACAAGATGCCAGAGAGACTGAATGCGTCGAAGGTTGCAATGGGAAGTGGCAGATTTGTGCGGCAGAAATTCTAGCTAATAATTCTGTCCCACTACAAGTGTTTCGTGACGCAGTGTGTGACCTCTTGATCAATGGTAGGGGCAAAAACAGAAACATTATGATTACCGGCAATGCGAACTGTGGTAAAACATTTTTACTCAAACCACTGACTTTGATTTATGAAACATTTTGTAATCCAGCATCTGGAAGCTTTGCGTGGGTAGGAGTACAAGATGCAGAATGTATTTTCCTGAACGATTTTCGCTGGTCACAGGCAGTGATTCCTTGGAATGATTTTTTGGTTATGCTCGAGGGTGATATTGTTCATTTACCAGCTCCGAAAACGCACTTTGCAAGAGACATTTCTTTAACTAGCGACACCCAATTTTTTGCACAGGTAAACATCGGCTTATGTACATAAAAAATGGAATTGTAGATGACCGGGAATGCTGTATGATGGATTGCAGATGGCTGGAATTTCATTTCACGTATCAGATCCCTCGGGAGCAACAACGGGAAATCCCTTCATGTCCTAAATGTTTTGCTGAGCTTGTTATGCCATCAGAAACATAATAATTTTCCCTAAGACGGTTAACTTTGTAAACAGAACACAATAGAAGTGGAAACAAACGAATAACATAGGTTTCAAACGGTTAACAGCTTTTCAGAATAAAACAATAGACAGATCATCAATTCTCTTTATCAATTGTGTTAACCGACGTTAACCGATAGAATTGATATTTACCCGTTTGTTAATCGTTTGTTTTAATAGTGTATTGTGTTGCCAATCGTTTTTCATAGTATACAGAAACATTTCGTAGATTTTCAAAGCATTTGAAGGAAAGTTTTATTCAAAGAATATATTTTTAGACTAGTTACATATTAAACCTTGATGTAATGGTCACGACATGCGCTATATGTACAGTTAGTTGTCACGACGCATTGCAGTCGCGTGACACAGTGTTTCATTATTTTCGTGTTGATAGACATATTGTTTTTGCTCCACATTCTATTACAGCTTATTTTAAAAGTTTCTTATTAATATTTTGTTCTTTGTCCTTTGCCATCTATTACTAAAGTCATGCGTTTATCCATTGATTCTATGATTTTGTCAACTACGTGAACTGGAATGTTCTTAATTGTTGCAATTACACGCGCAGAAAATTCGTCGTAAGTTTCGCGTGTAATATTCAACTCTAAAGCTTGCTTTTCCAGTTCTAGTTTTATTACATGGAAAAAATTTTCGATGCAATGAATATCAGCACTTCTAGGGGGTATTTTCAACTGCTCTGCATTCTTAGCACTTACAACCTTACGTACACACGCACTATTTTGTACAGGACAGTTGTCCTGTACCCATAATCGTGACCCATTCTTGTTTGCTTTCATAAACATTCGATCAAAATTATCATTAACAAAGGCCGCAAAGTAGGCGCCATCTAGTTTGTCATACTTGTGACATATAATAGCGCCTTTACCGTAGCTAATAGCCACAATTAATTTAACTACTTTCCCGCCGCTGCCTACTTTGCTTCCTTTTGCGGTGCACCCTCGCATAAGGCCCTCGGACTTCTTACGCCAAATGCGGCCGTGCGGTGCTGTAGCTTGATCTGCAGGGTTCGTTTTGTAGCAAAAACTAACACCATCTAAATAAAAAGCTACCGAATCTTTCCACACGTCCTTGGAATAACTTTTTTTCATTCGTTTGGCAAATGCCAATCGCTCTTTCACGTCCTTGGACGTAAGGAGTCCCTTCTTTCGCGCTTGAAGAAAATGATATCCATTCTGTTCCAGGAATCTCCTCACTGTTCTATTGCTTACGTTTTTTTGGCTAATTCCAGCACGTGACATCAAACGGATAGATGAGAAGTTTCCTTCTTCGTGTCGCAAACATTTCAAAGTTCTTATGATTTTCCTTTCTTCTCGCGCGCTCAACTTTTTGGGTCGTCCTCCAGGATGTTTCTTATCATCTCTTTTATCTTCCATCAAGTTCGTCTTCATGATCCTGTATGCCGTTGCCCTTGACACATTACATTGTTGCACTATTTCTTGAACCGATAATTTCTTATCGCGGGCTAAATATAATATATAAGCCCGTTTAGAAGGGTTAATCTCGCCTTTAAACACCATGATTTTTTACAATGGAAATAATTATTTTTCAATTAATGGCAGTCTTTGTGACGTCATATTTCATTACTTCTAATTGATTAAATTACAGCTTTTACACTTTTGCACAAAGTATTAAACACGTACTACGTCTGTCCCAAAAATTAACTCATTCCGATCTTTCATTCCGAAGTTACAGCGAGTCAAACAACTAAACATCACAGACAACCTCGGACAGAACTGTTGAGACAGTTTCATCTTTTTGTTGTATTTCGCGCGCGCCTTCAACGTCGTGAGATGGAACAAATTCGCCCCCCTCCCCACCCCCCGTTCAATGTTGTTTTGTCCTGAAAACTAATTCATACAAATTCTGTGTTACCCAAAACAACATTGGTAGAGGGGAGGGGGGAGAACTGTCATTTGTTTCCTCACTCTTGTCGTTTTGTTCAGGACAACAGGAAAATATAGGCATCATTTAAATTTGTCTCAACTAGTATTGTCCGAGGTTGTCTATAGACTGATTTTCTGTTTGTTTAATGTTGAAATCTATTAGTACAAGGTATTGAGTTTTTTTCATTTGTAATTGATAAAAGTTGTTATTTTTCTACATTTTCCCCTTAAATTTAATGTGAAATAAAAATTTCACCGCCAACATTTAAGTTATGAGACTCCGATTACATAAGACGTGAACTGGGTTTTTCCCACTATCGCTACCATGGGTACGGCTTGTAAACAACTTGCGCGTCCCCATCGCTTGGCTAGCTGGAATTATTACTTTCACTCGCTATCAGCAGTTAAAATGGACCTCTTAAGCACTTATGGAAGTAACGAATCGTCCTCGGAGGACTCAGAATTATTGCGTGAACCACTAGGAAAGAAGGATGTTCGAAGTGTTTATCTTCTAACTTATAGCCAGGCGAATTTGGATCTGTTTCCATCGCGCGAGGAATTTGCCTTAGCAGTTATCCGATCGTTTAGCAATGGCAATGCGAAAATTATACACTGGTGTTGTTGTCGGGAGAAACACCAAAATTCAGGAGAGCATTACCACCTAGCCCTGAAGCTAGATCGCAATCAACGGTGGCTATCGTCAAAGGAATTGTTGCAGCATGAGTACGGGATCACTGTCAACTATTCAAGTAGGCATCATAATTATTACAGTGCGTGGAAGTATGTGACCAAGACTGATAACAACTATCTTGAAAGTGGTGATCACCCAGACCTTAAGAACAGCCACGAGCCACGAACAAGTTCAGCAAGTCGTGCTAGGCGCAGTAGTAAGCGTTCAAGGAAAGGCAATGGGTGTCGCGATGGGGATGACCAAGGAAGTGAGGAAGACATTGAAGATGCCGAACAGATGACCAGTAAAAAAACGAGAAAGAAAAAGCGTCTTTCGGCATTCGAAGTGTCTGAAATTATTGTTGAAAAGAAACTGAAATCTCTTGTGGAACTGCAAGCGCTGGCTTATGAACAGAAAAAGGAGGGGAAAACTGACCTTGCGGAATTTCTTGTTAATCGCACGCCACGCGCTGTCGCAGACGTATTAACTTCTGCATGGGAAATCGAAAATTCTCAATCCAAACTGGCACGTTCAAAGAAAACTCGCATAGAGTTATTACAAGATGCCAGAGAGACTGAATGCGTCGAAGGTTGCAATGGGAAGTGGCAGATTTGTGCGGCAGAAATTCTAGCTAATAATTCTGTCCCACTACAAGTGTTTCGTGACGCAGTGTGTGACCTCTTGATCAATGGTAGGGGCAAAAACAGAAACATTATGATTACCGGCAATGCGAACTGTGGTAAAACATTTTTACTCAAACCACTGACTTTGATTTATGAAACATTTTGTAATCCAGCATCTGGAAGCTTTGCGTGGGTAGGAGTACAAGATGCAGAATGTATTTTCCTGAACGATTTTCGCTGGTCACAGGCAGTGATTCCTTGGAATGATTTTTTGGTTATGCTCGAGGGTGATATTGTTCATTTACCAGCTCCGAAAACGCACTTTGCAAGAGACATTTCTTTAACTAGCGACACCCCAATTTTTTGCACAGGTAAACATCGGCTTATGTACATAAAAAATGGAATTGTAGATGACCGGGAATGCTGTATGATGGATTGCAGATGGCTGGAATTTCATTTCACGTATCAGATCCCTCGGGAGCAACAACGGGAAATCCCTTCATGTCCTAAATGTTTTGCTGAGCTTGTTATGCCATCAGAAACATAATAATTTTCCCTAAGACGGTTAACTTTGTAAACAGAACACAATAGAAGTGGAAACAAACGAATAACATAGGTTTCAAACGGTTAACAGCTTTTCAGAATAAAACAATAGACAGATCATCAATTCTCTTTATCAATTGTGTTAACCGACGTTAACCGATAGAATTGATATTTACCCGTTTGTTAATCGTTTGTTTTAATAGTGTATTGTGTTGCCAATCGTTTTTCATAGTATACAGAAACATTTCGTAGATTTTCAAAGCATTTGAAGGAAAGTTTTATTCAAAGAATATATTTTTAGACTAGTTACATATTAAACCTTGATGTAATGGTCACGACATGCGCTATATGTACAGTTAGTTGTCACGACGCATTGCAGTCGCGTGACACAGTGTTTCATTATTTTCGTGTTGATAGACATATTGTTTTTGCTCCACATTCTATTACAGCTTATTTTAAAAGTTTCTTATTAATATTTTGTTCTTTGTCCTTTGCCATCTATTACTAAAGTCATGCGTTTATCCATTGATTCTATGATTTTGTCAACTACGTGAACTGGAATGTTCTTAATTGTTGCAATTACACGCGCAGAAAATTCGTCGTAAGTTTCGCGTGTAATATTCAACTCTAAAGCTTGCTTTTCCAGTTCTAGTTTTATTACATGGAAAAAATTTTCGATGCAATGAATATCAGCACTTCTAGGGGGTATTTTCAACTGCTCTGCATTCTTAGCACTTACAACCTTACGTACACACGCACTATTTTGTACAGGACAGTTGTCCTGTACCCATAATCGTGACCCATTCTTGTTTGCTTTCATAAACATTCGATCAAAATTATCATTAACAAAGGCCGCAAAGTAGGCGCCATCTAGTTTGTCATACTTGTGACATATAATAGCGCCTTTACCGTAGCTAATAGCCACAATTAATTTAACTACTTTCCCGCCGCTGCCTACTTTGCTTCCTTTTGCGGTGCACCCTCGCATAAGGCCCTCGGACTTCTTACGCCAAATGCGGCCGTGCGGTGCTGTAGCTTGATCTGCAGGGTTCGTTTTGTAGCAAAAACTAACACCATCTAAATAAAAAGCTACCGAATCTTTCCACACGTCCTTGGAATAACTTTTTTTCATTCGTTTGGCAAATGCCAATCGCTCTTTCACGTCCTTGGACGTAAGGAGTCCCTTCTTTCGCGCTTGAAGAAAATGATATCCATTCTGTTCCAGGAATCTCCTCACTGTTCTATTGCTTACGTTTTTTTGGCTAATTCCAGCACGTGACATCAAACGGATAGATGAGAAGTTTCCTTCTTCGTGTCGCAAACATTTCAAAGTTCTTATGATTTTCCTTTCTTCTCGCGCGCTCAACTTTTTGGGTCGTCCTCCAGGATGTTTCTTATCATCTCTTTTATCTTCCATCAAGTTCGTCTTCATGATCCTGTATGCCGTTGCCCTTGACACATTACATTGTTGCACTATTTCTTGAACCGATAATTTCTTATCGCGGGCTAAATATAATATATAAGCCCGTTTAGAAGGGTTAATCTCGCCTTTAAACACCATGATTTTTTACAATGGAAATAATTATTTTTCAATTAATGGCAGTCTTTGTGACGTCATATTTCATTACTTCTAATTGATTAAATTACAGCTTTTACACTTTTGCACAAAGTATTAAACACGTACTACGTCTGTCCCAAAAATTAACTCATTCCGATCTTTCATTCCGAAGTTACAGCGAGTCAAACAACTAAACATCACAGACAACCTCGGACAGAACTGTTGAGACAGTTTCATCTTTTTGTTGTATTTCGCGCGCGCCTTCAACGTCGTGAGATGGAACAAATTCGCCCCCCTCCCCACCCCCCGTTCAATGTTGTTTTGTCCTGAAAACTAATTCATACAAATTCTGTGTTACCCAAAACAACATTGGTAGAGGGGAGGGGGGAGAACTGTCATTTGTTTCCTCACTCTTGTCGTTTTGTTCAGGACAACAGGAAAATATAGGCATCATTTAAATTTGTCTCAACTAGTATTGTCCGAGGTTGTCTATAGACTGATTTTCTGTTTGTTTAATGTTGAAATCTATTAGTACAAGGTATTGAGTTTTTTTCATTTGTAATTGATAAAAGTTGTTATTTTTCTACATTTTCCCCTTAAATTTAATGTGAAATAAAAATTTCACCGCCAACATTTAAGTTATGAGACTCCGATTACATAAGACGTGAACTGGGTTTTTCCCACTATCGCTACCATGGGTACGGCTTGTAAACAACTTGCGCGTCCCCATCGCTTGGCTAGCTGGAATTATTACTTTCACTCGCTATCAGCAGTTAAAATGGACCTCTTAAGCACTTATGGAAGTAACGAATCGTCCTCGGAGGACTCAGAATTATTGCGTGAACCACTAGGAAAGAAGGATGTTCGAAGTGTTTATCTTCTAACTTATAGCCAGGCGAATTTGGATCTGTTTCCATCGCGCGAGGAATTTGCCTTAGCAGTTATCCGATCGTTTAGCAATGGCAATGCGAAAATTATACACTGGTGTTGTTGTCGGGAGAAACACCAAAATTCAGGAGAGCATTACCACCTAGCCCTGAAGCTAGATCGCAATCAACGGTGGCTATCGTCAAAGGAATTGTTGCAGCATGAGTACGGGATCACTGTCAACTATTCAAGTAGGCATCATAATTATTACAGTGCGTGGAAGTATGTGACCAAGACTGATAACAACTATCTTGAAAGTGGTGATCACCCAGACCTTAAGAACAGCCACGAGCCACGAACAAGTTCAGCAAGTCGTGCTAGGCGCAGTAGTAAGCGTTCAAGGAAAGGCAATGGGTGTCGCGATGGGGATGACCAAGGAAGTGAGGAAGACATTGAAGATGCCGAACAGATGACCAGTAAAAAAACGAGAAAGAAAAAGCGTCTTTCGGCATTCGAAGTGTCTGAAATTATTGTTGAAAGAAACTGAAATCTCTTGTGGAACTGCAAGCGCTGGCTTATGAACAGAAAAAGGAGGGGAAAACTGACCTTGCGGAATTTCTTGTTAATCGCACGCCACGCGCTGTCGCAGACGTATTAACTTCTGCATGGGAAATCGAAAATTCTCAATCCAAACTGGCACGTTCAAAGAAAACTCGCATAGAGTTATTACAAGATGCCAGAGAGACTGAATGCGTCGAAGGTTGCAATGGGAAGTGGCAGATTTGTGCGGCAGAAATTCTAGCTAATAATTCTGTCCCACTACAAGTGTTTCGTGACGCAGTGTGTGACCTCTTGATCAATGGTAGGGGCAAAAACAGAAACATTATGATTACCGGCAATGCGAACTGTGGTAAAACATTTTTACTCAAACCACTGACTTTGATTTATGAAACATTTTGTAATCCAGCATCTGGAAGCTTTGCGTGGGTAGGAGTACAAGATGCAGAATGTATTTTCCTGAACGATTTTCGCTGGTCACAGGCAGTGATTCCTTGGAATGATTTTTTGGTTATGCTCGAGGGTGATATTGTTCATTTACCAGCTCCGAAAACGCACTTTGCAAGAGACATTTCTTTAACTAGCGACACCCCAATTTTTTGCACAGGTAAACATCGGCTTATGTACATAAAAAATGGAATTGTAGATGACCGGGAATGCTGTATGATGGATTGCAGATGGCTGGAATTTCATTTCACGTATCAGATCCCTCGGGAGCAACAACGGGAAATCCCTTCATGTCCTAAATGTTTTGCTGAGCTTGTTATGCCATCAGAAACATAATAATTTTCCCTAAGACGGTTAACTTTGTAAACAGAACACAATAGAAGTGGAAACAAACGAATAACATAGGTTTCAAACGGTTAACAGCTTTTCAGAATAAAACAATAGACAGATCATCAATTCTCTTTATCAATTGTGTTAACCGACGTTAACCGATAGAATTGATATTTACCCGTTTGTTAATCGTTTGTTTTAATAGTGTATTGTGTTGCCAATCGTTTTTCATAGTATACAGAAACATTTCGTAGATTTTCAAAGCATTTGAAGGAAAGTTTTATTCAAAGAATATATTTTTAGACTAGTTACATATTAAACCTTGATGTAATGGTCACGACATGCGCTATATGTACAGTTAGTTGTCACGACGCATTGCAGTCGCGTGACACAGTGTTTCATTATTTTCGTGTTGATAGACATATTGTTTTTGCTCCACATTCTATTACAGCTTATTTTAAAAGTTTCTTATTAATATTTTGTTCTTTGTCCTTTGCCATCTATTACTAAAGTCATGCGTTTATCCATTGATTCTATGATTTTGTCAACTACGTGAACTGGAATGTTCTTAATTGTTGCAATTACACGCGCAGAAAATTCGTCGTAAGTTTCGCGTGTAATATTCAACTCTAAAGCTTGCTTTTCCAGTTCTAGTTTTATTACATGGAAAAAATTTTCGATGCAATGAATATCAGCACTTCTAGGGGGTATTTTCAACTGCTCTGCATTCTTAGCACTTACAACCTTACGTACACACGCACTATTTTGTACAGGACAGTTGTCCTGTACCCATAATCGTGACCCATTCTTGTTTGCTTTCATAAACATTCGATCAAAATTATCATTAACAAAGGCCGCAAAGTAGGCGCCATCTAGTTTGTCATACTTGTGACATATAATAGCGCCTTTACCGTAGCTAATAGCCACAATTAATTTAACTACTTTCCCGCCGCTGCCTACTTTGCTTCCTTTTGCGGTGCACCCTCGCATAAGGCCCTCGGACTTCTTACGCCAAATGCGGCCGTGCGGTGCTGTAGCTTGATCTGCAGGGTTCGTTTTGTAGCAAAAACTAACACCATCTAAATAAAAAGCTACCGAATCTTTCCACACGTCCTTGGAATAACTTTTTTTCATTCGTTTGGCAAATGCCAATCGCTCTTTCACGTCCTTGGACGTAAGGAGTCCCTTCTTTCGCGCTTGAAGAAAATGATATCCATTCTGTTCCAGGAATCTCCTCACTGTTCTATTGCTTACGTTTTTTTGGCTAATTCCAGCACGTGACATCAAACGGATAGATGAGAAGTTTCCTTCTTCGTGTCGCAAACATTTCAAAGTTCTTATGATTTTCCTTTCTTCTCGCGCGCTCAACTTTTTGGGTCGTCCTCCAGGATGTTTCTTATCATCTCTTTTATCTTCCATCAAGTTCGTCTTCATGATCCTGTATGCCGTTGCCCTTGACACATTACATTGTTGCACTATTTCTTGAACCGATAATTTCTTATCGCGGGCTAAATATAATATATAAGCCCGTTTAGAAGGGTTAATCTCGCCTTTAAACACCATGATTTTTTACAATGGAAATAATTATTTTTCAATTAATGGCAGTCTTTGTGACGTCATATTTCATTACTTCTAATTGATTAAATTACAGCTTTTACACTTTTGCACAAAGTATTAAACACGTACTACGTCTGTCCCAAAAATTAACTCATTCCGATCTTTCATTCCGAAGTTACAGCGAGTCAAACAACTAAACATCACAGACAACCTCGGACAGAACTGTTGAGACAGTTTCATCTTTTTGTTGTATTTCGCGCGCGCCTTCAACGTCGTGAGATGGAACAAATTCGCCCCCCTCCCCACCCCCCGTTCAATGTTGTTTTGTCCTGAAAACTAATTCATACAAATTCTGTGTTACCCAAAACAACATTGGTAGAGGGGAGGGGGGAGAACTGTCATTTGTTTCCTCACTCTTGTCGTTTTGTTCAGGACAACAGGAAAATATAGGCATCATTTAAATTTGTCTCAACTAGTATTGTCCGAGGTTGTCTATAGACTGATTTTCTGTTTGTTTAATGTTGAAATCTATTAGTACAAGGTATTGAGTTTTTTTCATTTGTAATTGATAAAAGTTGTTATTTTTCTACATTTTCCCCTTAAATTTAATGTGAAATAAAAATTTCACCGCCAACATTTAAGTTATGAGACTCCGATTACATAAGACGTGAACTGGGTTTTTCCCACTATCGCTACCATGGGTACGGCTTGTAAACAACTTGCGCGTCCCCATCGCTTGGCTAGCTGGAATTATTACTTTCACTCGCTATCAGCAGTTAAAATGGACCTCTTAAGCACTTATGGAAGTAACGAATCGTCCTCGGAGGACTCAGAATTATTGCGTGAACCACTAGGAAAGAAGGATGTTCGAAGTGTTTATCTTCTAACTTATAGCCAGGCGAATTTGGATCTGTTTCCATCGCGCGAGGAATTTGCCTTAGCAGTTATCCGATCGTTTAGCAATGGCAATGCGAAAATTATACACTGGTGTTGTTGTCGGGAGAAACACCAAAATTCAGGAGAGCATTACCACCTAGCCCTGAAGCTAGATCGCAATCAACGGTGGCTATCGTCAAAGGAATTGTTGCAGCATGAGTACGGGATCACTGTCAACTATTCAAGTAGGCATCATAATTATTACAGTGCGTGGAAGTATGTGACCAAGACTGATAACAACTATCTTGAAAGTGGTGATCACCCAGACCTTAAGAACAGCCACGAGCCACGAACAAGTTCAGCAAGTCGTGCTAGGCGCAGTAGTAAGCGTTCAAGGAAAGGCAATGGGTGTCGCGATGGGGATGACCAAGGAAGTGAGGAAGACATTGAAGATGCCGAACAGATGACCAGTAAAAAACGAGAAAGAAAAAGCGTCTTTCGGCATTCGAAGTGTCTGAAATTATTGTTGAAAAGAAACTGAAATCTCTTGTGGAACTGCAAGCGCTGGCTTATGAACAGAAAAAGGAGGGGAAAACTGACCTTGCGGAATTTCTTGTTAATCGCACGCCACGCGCTGTCGCAGACGTATTAACTTCTGCATGGGAAATCGAAAATTCTCAATCCAAACTGGCACGTTCAAAGAAAACTCGCATAGAGTTATTACAAGATGCCAGAGAGACTGAATGCGTCGAAGGTTGCAATGGGAAGTGGCAGATTTGTGCGGCAGAAATTCTAGCTAATAATTCTGTCCCACTACAAGTGTTTCGTGACGCAGTGTGTGACCTCTTGATCAATGGTAGGGGCAAAAACAGAAACATTATGATTACCGGCAATGCGAACTGTGGTAAAACATTTTTACTCAAACCACTGACTTTGATTTATGAAACATTTTGTAATCCAGCATCTGGAAGCTTTGCGTGGGTAGGAGTACAAGATGCAGAATGTATTTTCCTGAACGATTTTCGCTGGTCACAGGCAGTGATTCCTTGGAATGATTTTTTGGTTATGCTCGAGGGTGATATTGTTCATTTACCAGCTCCGAAAACGCACTTTGCAAGAGACATTTCTTTAACTAGCGACACCCCAATTTTTTGCACAGGTAAACATCGGCTTATGTACATAAAAAATGGAATTGTAGATGACCGGGAATGCTGTATGATGGATTGCAGATGGCTGGAATTTCATTTCACGTATCAGATCCCTCGGGAGCAACAACGGGAAATCCCTTCATGTCCTAAATGTTTTGCTGAGCTTGTTATGCCATCAGAAACATAATAATTTTCCCTAAGACGGTTAACTTTGTAAACAGAACACAATAGAAGTGGAAACAAACGAATAACATAGGTTTCAAACGGTTAACAGCTTTTCAGAATAAAACAATAGACAGATCATCAATTCTCTTTATCAATTGTGTTAACCGACGTTAACCGATAGAATTGATATTTACCCGTTTGTTAATCGTTTGTTTTAATAGTGTATTGTGTTGCCAATCGTTTTTCATAGTATACAGAAACATTTCGTAGATTTTCAAAGCATTTGAAGGAAAGTTTTATTCAAAGAATATATTTTTAGACTAGTTACATATTAAACCTTGATGTAATGGTCACGACATGCGCTATATGTACAGTTAGTTGTCACGACGCATTGCAGTCGCGTGACACAGTGTTTCATTATTTTCGTGTTGATAGACATATTGTTTTTGCTCCACATTCTATTACAGCTTATTTTAAAAGTTTCTTATTAATATTTTGTTCTTTGTCCTTTGCCATCTATTACTAAAGTCATGCGTTTATCCATTGATTCTATGATTTTGTCAACTACGTGAACTGGAATGTTCTTAATTGTTGCAATTACACGCGCAGAAAATTCGTCGTAAGTTTCGCGTGTAATATTCAACTCTAAAGCTTGCTTTTCCAGTTCTAGTTTTATTACATGGAAAAAATTTTCGATGCAATGAATATCAGCACTTCTAGGGGGTATTTTCAACTGCTCTGCATTCTTAGCACTTACAACCTTACGTACACACGCACTATTTTGTACAGGACAGTTGTCCTGTACCCATAATCGTGACCCATTCTTGTTTGCTTTCATAAACATTCGATCAAAATTATCATTAACAAAGGCCGCAAAGTAGGCGCCATCTAGTTTGTCATACTTGTGACATATAATAGCGCCTTTACCGTAGCTAATAGCCACAATTAATTTAACTACTTTCCCGCCGCTGCCTACTTTGCTTCCTTTTGCGGTGCACCCTCGCATAAGGCCCTCGGACTTCTTACGCCAAATGCGGCCGTGCGGTGCTGTAGCTTGATCTGCAGGGTTCGTTTTGTAGCAAAAACTAACACCATCTAAATAAAAAGCTACCGAATCTTTCCACACGTCCTTGGAATAACTTTTTTTCATTCGTTTGGCAAATGCCAATCGCTCTTTCACGTCCTTGGACGTAAGGAGTCCCTTCTTTCGCGCTTGAAGAAAATGATATCCATTCTGTTCCAGGAATCTCCTCACTGTTCTATTGCTTACGTTTTTTTGGCTAATTCCAGCACGTGACATCAAACGGATAGATGAGAAGTTTCCTTCTTCGTGTCGCAAACATTTCAAAGTTCTTATGATTTTCCTTTCTTCTCGCGCGCTCAACTTTTTGGGTCGTCCTCCAGGATGTTTCTTATCATCTCTTTTATCTTCCATCAAGTTCGTCTTCATGATCCTGTATGCCGTTGCCCTTGACACATTACATTGTTGCACTATTTCTTGAACCGATAATTTCTTATCGCGGGCTAAATATAATATATAAGCCCGTTTAGAAGGGTTAATCTCGCCTTTAAACACCATGATTTTTTACAATGGAAATAATTATTTTTCAATTAATGGCAGTCTTTGTGACGTCATATTTCATTACTTCTAATTGATTAAATTACAGCTTTTACACTTTTGCACAAAGTATTAAACACGTACTACGTCTGTCCCAAAAATTAACTCATTCCGATCTTTCATTCCGAAGTTACAGCGAGTCAAACAACTAAACATCACAGACAACCTCGGACAGAACTGTTGAGACAGTTTCATCTTTTTGTTGTATTTCGCGCGCGCCTTCAACGTCGTGAGATGGAACAAATTCGCCCCCCTCCCCACCCCCCGTTCAATGTTGTTTTGTCCTGAAAACTAATTCATACAAATTCTGTGTTACCCAAAACAACATTGGTAGAGGGGAGGGGGGAGAACTGTCATTTGTTTCCTCACTCTTGTCGTTTTGTTCAGGACAACAGGAAAATATAGGCATCATTTAAATTTGTCTCAACTAGTATTGTCCGAGGTTGTAGCTCGAGATTCACGCAACTCAAGTCGATCGCTTTATAGCTCTTTATCATAAATTATAAAATAGCTGAGATTCTCGCGCGTATGTTTCTTGCAGAAAAAGCTATGTCTCGGCCAGAGTATAATGAATAGATATGACGTCAGATATAACGTCAGTCGGCTAAACTTGGCTTGCTTGCAAGAAATTCGATGGCTGAGAGAACCCTCGCCTGCGGCTCGGGTTCTCTGTCTGTACGCCATCTCGGGAGCGAAATGACGTGGCTATGATCTTTATCAGAGTATAAAGACATAGGAACGGAGGTTTTATTCCTTCAATGTATTAAAGTATAATTGGCCGTGTTAGTACCTTTGTGCCATCGGTCTTCATGACCAGCGTCCATTCACCTCCTCCGCAACCTTCCAGATCAGTCATGTGACAGCAGCCAATACAGAATAAGAGTGTTAGTTGCTATTCTGAGGCCGGATTAGCATCTTAGGTCATAACTGCTTAAAGGAGAAAACTATTGTTCCCGAAGACCTCCTACTCTGAGACTTAAGTTTTCTCCTAAAATTTGGAGATCAAAATTGACCTCCTAACTTGCCAAGATATGTCTTAAATCCATGTAGAGTGATGGCGCCGCGGCCATTTTGTTGTATACAGCTGTTTCGAGAAAGGTTGTCGGAAAAAAGCGCACGCGACAATCCCAAAAGTTAATCTGTGATATTATCAATGAATTTTAATAAGTCAAATAAATACATCAAACCCGCGATGCCTACTTTTGTTGCATTCTTTTAGCACTCGCAAACATAAGTCCATGGCGTCTCGTGCCATTTTCTCAGATTTCCCTGAAATGTTGAAGTCAAGGAACCGTGAACTTAAAACTACCAACAATACCTTCGGGATTGTCGCGTGCGCTTTTTTTCCGACAGCCTTTCTCGAAACAGCTGTATCGTTCATCCAGTGTTGGGCCTCTAATAGAGGCCTTAACCATCTGTTCCATATCATGCTGACCCAGCTAAATTGCAATTGCAAAAATTGCATTCATAACTGCGATGATCATTTATTCATTAAATTTCATTTCCGCAGTTCACATAAATGATTTCATTCATATATTCATCAACACATTCATTCCTATCACGCGGGTATAAGCTCACAGTTGACCTGCTTCCAATGTGTGGCTTCATACCTCAGTTTGTAGAGCATCGCATTAGTAACGTGGAGGTCATGGTTTCATCTCCCGTTGAAGCCTGAATTTTTTTCAGGCTGAAATTGCAATTGCAAAAATTGCATTCATAACTGCGATGATCATTTAGGCCTGGTTTAAATCTATGTCGCATTTCACATGTGCAGAATCTAATTCAAGAATTAAATGCATGTGAAGTTCGACGTTTAAATCAATTAAATTCGAGAGATTTGAATTAAATGCGACTTCTGTGCCGCATCTTCGACTGGGCCAGTCGAATATTCGACAGAAGGTTCGACAGTTACTTTATACGTCGAACTTCACATGTGCCGAATCGAATGCATCAATTATTTTAATGTACTTCTGAATATAACAGCATTCTTGATTGGTTGAAAGCTATAAGTATTGACGAGACCAGTTATGCTTGAAAAAGAGTGGCGCTAAAAATAAAACGTTGGTTCGCGAAAAGGAAATTCCCTGTCTGTAAAGGCAGATGCCAAGTCTTTCCTCTGGCGAAATAAGCTCTTCAGTCACGTGTGACTGTTTCACTCTTTCTAGTCAGTCCCGAATACGGTTTTTAAATAAAAAGTTTCTAGAGACATCCGAAGAGTTTTTCTAAAGCGTGCATCAGAATACGTGTTCCATACTTTCTGCCACCAGCCAGTATTTCGGCTTAATCGAAGACAAGATCGAAGACGAGATCGAGGGACACGCTTGATGTTTCGCGCCGAAAGTAACAACAGCAAAACAGTCTTCTTCCTAGCACGTAGTTTAGCGCCACTTGCATAACGAGTCTTCTTCTTCTGTTGACACGAATGAGCTGAGAAATATATAAACGAAGAGGAGGTGAAAAGCTTCCATTATTTGCCATGTTTGAAATAGCGCGGGAAAAGACTGAAATGAAAACGGGGCCTGGAAACGAAACTTTACAAAAACTCGCTCATGAATTAAATGCGACTCTATAAATTCGACGTCTAAATCAATTGTCGAATTTAATCATTTGAGTCGACCCAAATAGTTATTAAATTCGGCACATGTGAAATGCGATATTCAAACCGGACATTACTCTGTCTAATTTCAGTTGTTTTGGTTTTGTTTACCTAAGCTATTAACTGTGAGAAGGCCTGTCGGTTCTCACGGTCTGCAATTCTCGCTTACCTAATTGACAAACTTTCCCATCTCCAACGAAGCCTTGTCTACATGTACAGCTGTAAGAACCTACATTGTTGGTGCAATCAGCGTTCACGTCACACGGACTGGGATCAGCAGAACACTCGTCAATATCTGATGTAATAAAGAAGGGAAACAATTATAGCAGCATTTTGTGGAAGAAACTGTCTAAAGACGCAACTGGGAAATTTGTTTAGAAAGGTTCTAGCGTACCGCTACAAGATGCGCCATCTCCAGAGAATCCTTGGTTACAAGTACAGCTGTAAGAACCATCACTGTTGGTGCAGTCAGCGTTCTGGTCACATGTACTGGGACTAGCAGAACACTCGTCGATATCTGATGTAACAGAGAAGGGAAACAATTATAGTAGCAATTTATGGCAGAAAATGTCTGAAGACGCAACTGGGAAAATTTTAGAAAGGTTCTAGCGTACCGCTACAAGATGCGCCATCTC
Source organism: Desmophyllum pertusum (assembly GCA_029204205.1). Classification (NCBI taxonomy): domain Eukaryota; kingdom Metazoa; phylum Cnidaria; class Anthozoa; order Scleractinia; family Caryophylliidae; genus Desmophyllum; species Desmophyllum pertusum. The sequence continues at coordinate 1,341,584 of MU826362.1, forward strand.
CAGAGAATCCTTGGTTACAAGTACAGCTGTAAGAACCGTCAATGTTGGTGCAATCAGCGTTCACGTCACAAAGACTGGGATCAGCAGAACACTCGTCGATATCTGATGTAATAGTGAATGAAAAACAATTTATACCACATGGAAGAAACTATCTAAAGGCGCAACTGGGAAAATTATGGAAAGGTTCTAGCGTACCGCTACAAGATGCGCCATCTCCAGAGAATCCTTGGTGACAAGTACAGCTGTAAGAACCGTCACTGTTTGTGCAGTCAGCGTTCACGTCACACGAACTGGGATCAGCAGAACATTCGTCGATATCTGATGTAATAGAGAAGGGAACAAATTATAGCTGCAATTTATGGAAGAAACTGTCCCAAGACGCAACTGGGAACATTTTAGAAAGGTTCTAGCGTACCGCTACAAGATGCGCCATCTCCAGAGAATCCTTGGTTACAAGTACAGCTGTAAGAACCGTCACTGTTGGTGCAATCAGCGTTCACGTCACATGGACTGGGATCAGCAGAACACTCGTCGATATCTGATGTAATAGAGAAGGGAAAAAATTATAGCAGCATTTTATGGAAGAAACTGTCCCAAGACGCAACTGGGAACATTTTAGAAAGGTTCTAGCGTACCGCTACAAGATGCGCCATCTCCAGAGAATCCTTGGTTACAAGTACAGCTGTAAGAACCGTCAGTGTTGGTGCAGTCAGCGTTCTGGTCACATGTACTGGGATCAGCAGAACACTCGTCGATATCTGATGTAATAGAGAAGGGAAAAAAATTATAGCATCATTTTATGGAAGAAACTGTCTAAAGACGCAACTGGGAAAATTTTAGAAAGGTTCTAGCGTACCGCTACAAGATGCGCCATCTCCAGAGAATCCTTGGTTACAAGTACAGCTGTAAGAACCGTCACTGTTGGTGCAGTCAGCGTTCTGGTCACATGCATTGGGATCAGCAGAACACTCGTCAATATCTGATGTAATAAAGAAGGGAAACAATTATAGCAGCATTTTGTGGAAGAAACTGTCTAAAGACGCAACTGGGAAATTTGTTTAGAAAGGTTCAAGCGTACCGCTACAAGATGCGCCATCTCCAGAGAATCCTTGGTGACAAGTACAGCTGTAAGAACCGTCACTGTTGGTGCAGTCAGCGTTCTGGTCACATGTACTGGGATCAGCAGAACACTCGTCGATATCTGATGTAACAGAGAAGGGAAACAATTATACCAGCAATTTATGGCAGAAAATGTCTGAAGACGCAACTGGGAAAATTTTAGAAAGGTTCTAGCGTACCGCTACAAGATGCGCCATCTCCAGAGAATCCTTGGTTACAAGTACAGCTGTAAGAGCCGTCACTGTTGGTGCAGTCAGCGTTCTCGTCACACGGACTGGGATCAGCAGAACACTCGTCGATATCTGATGTAACAGAGAAGGGAAACAATTATACCAGCAATTTATGGAAGAAACTGTCTGAATACACGAATGGGAAAATTTTTTAGAAAGGTTCTAGCGTACCGCTACAAGATGCACCATCTCCAGAGAATCCTTGTCTACATGTACAGCTGTAAGAACCGTCACTGTTGGTGCAGTCAGCGTTCTGGTCACATGTACTGGGACTAGCAGAACACTCGTCGATATCTGATGTAATAAAGAAGGGAAACAATTATAGCAGCATTTTGTGGAAGAAACTGTCTAAAGACGCAACTGGGAAAATTTTAGAAAGGTTCTAGCGTACCGCTACAAGATGCGCCATCTCCAGAGAATCCTTGGTGACAAGTACAGCTGTAAGAACCGTCACTGTTGGTGCAGTCAGCGTTCTGGTCACATGCATTGGGATCAGCAGAACACTCGTCGATATCTGATGTAACAGAGAAGGGAAACAATTATACCAGCAATTTATGGCAGAAAATGTCTGAAGACGCAACTGGGAAAATTTTAGAAAGGTTCTAGCGTACCGCTACAAGATGCGCCATCTCCAGAGAATCCTTGTCTACATGTACAGCTGTAAGAACCGTCACTGTTGGTGCAGTCAGCGTTTCTGGTCACATGTACTGGGATCAGCAGAACACTCGTCGATATCTGATGTAATAGGGAGCGAAAATTCGCTTATTTCTCTTGAAGCACAAGTTTTGGTTTACCTAAGTGATTGACTATGAGAAGGGCTGTTGTTTTGTTTGCAATTCTTACTTACCTTCGCAAGCTGTACCATTTCCAGTAAACCCTTGTTTACATGTACAGTTGTAAGAACCGTCACTGTTGGTGCAGTCAGCATTCTCGTCACACGGTCTGGAATCCGCAGAACACTCATCGATATCTGATGTAATAGATAGGGTAAAATTGCTTATTTCTCTTGAAGCATGACTTTTGGTTTACCTAAGTGATGTTTTGTTTGCAATTCTCGCTTACCTACGCAAGCTGTACCATTTCCAGTAAAACCTTGTTTACAAGTACAGCTGTACGAACCGTCAGTGTTAGTGCAATCAGCGTTTTCGTCACACGGACCGGGATCCGCAGAACACTCATCGATATCTAAGATTTTAGAACAGGGAAAATTATTATAGTTGCACGACTTTATTGCGAACTTGTCTTGATTTTAAAATATATCAATGGTTATTCGCAAGCTGATTAACTTTCAACTGGGATTAAAATTTAAGCGATGTTTATTCCTTACGTTCGATAGCGTTTTACGGAAGGTTAGAGGGATTTTTGTCCGTTGGGGATTCTACCGTATGTCGTTAGTGTGATGGCGGAATAAACCGGCCGAGAACTCACAAACACAACATTTATTCTTCAAGATGGCGAACTCTACTGAAAGCACATTGTTGCTTACTCACGTGACTAGAACGTGACTTCCGGTACACCAAATCCCCCTTAACTTAACAATAAATTTTCTAGCATGCAAATGTTCAATGTTCTTGAAATAGCAACAAATTAACTTAAGACAAACTAAGTAAAAGAGATCAATCAAAACTCTCAGGCTGTGCAGACAAGCACACTACGAAATCCTTCATCCAGGCTGGAGGCTGTCTTGCACGGGTAGGCCGCAAGGCAGGAGGACTTGGACTTGAAACTGATTGGGTAGGCATGGCTGGATCATGATGTTCAACGGGCTCAGTTCAGCTGCCTCTGCTGGTTCGGTGGTGGATGAGCTAGTTTCTTCCTCTCTCTCCGGTGTTTCTGTGCAGGATTCTGGTTGGACAAACTTTTTCATATGGCTTGTATTGCGCATCTTCGTGTTTCCCTCTTCATCTTCTATAAGGACGCATTACCGTTCCTCTGGAGGACTTTGTATGTTAATGGCTCAAAATTTGGTGACAGTTTGTTGTCACGCTTCTTTATGAGAAGGATGTGATCTCCTTGCTCGATATCACTGTACTTCGCTGACCGCTTGTTATCAGCGTACTCTTTCTGCCTGAGCTTTGCAAGAGCATCTCGTTCACGACGTAGCTGCTGCCAATGGGCATCAGTTGGCCTGTCTCTCGGGATAGTCACTCTTGAAAGCTTATCATTATAAGTTGCCGTCGCATTAAAATCTCCGCTGCTGACAATCCGGTCACTGTGTGGTTCGGTAGTGAAAGCGGAAATCCTCCAATGCTTTCTTCCAATCTTTCCCCTCTAGGTTAGCAATTCTAATTATCTTGAGCAGGGTCTCATTGCTGCGTTCAACTTCACCATTACTCTGTGGCCAGTGAGGTATCCATTTTTTGTGTAGGTAGTCTAGGAATCCCTAGAATTGTGTGAAGGCAAAGGGTGGCCCATTGTCACTGCGAACACTAAGGGGTAGGCCATGTGTACGGAGCATGCATGCTTTCCGAGGCTCTTGTAACATGTGCTGCATCCGTCTTCTTTAACAAGTTTACCTCAGACCAACGAGAATAGTTCTCCACTGCAACGAGGAAGTGGTTTCCCCGGGGATCTCTAATAGGCCAACGGCGATGTCGCTCCAAGGGCCTTCGGAGAGGATTGTGGATCTGATGGGTTCTGGTTTGTTTCTTGGACCAACCAGTTGGCAAGGATGACATGCTTTTATGAACTGCTCCACCTGCTTGTCCATCTGGGGCCACCATACCTTCACCCTCAGCCGGGCCTTGGTACGCACCATTCCCTGATGTCTCTCGTGCGCAAGTGTGATAGTACGTTTCCAGAGGCTCTCTGGCATGATAATGCGATTACCTCTCAGGACTAGCTGGCCCAAAACCCAAAGCTCCTTTGACAAGGCTTTGTACATGGTACCTGACAAGCAACTCCAGTCACCTGATGTCACAGCTTCGCGGACCAGTTGTAGGGTGGGGTCTTTCTCTGATGCTCTTTCCACTTGTTGGGGTAACAGGGCTGCCGGAATTGCTTTACTGGCAATACTGCAGGCGTACTGTCTGGCTTGAGTTGCATCACTGTCCTCAACTGGGCCTACTTGGAAACGGCTTAAGGCATCCGCATAGTTCTCTTTTCCAGCAATGTGTTTGACCACATATCGGAATTGCTGGAGGTACAATAGCCATCTTTCAATACAAGTGTATATGCTGATGGTGGTGTACTCAACACAGTTAGCAACGGCTTGTGATCTGTGCATACCAAGAGAGGATGATCTAAGAGAACACATCCCCCATACATGGGCCTCTTCGAATGCTAATTTTTTCAATCTAATTTTAGCGCGTGGTCATACTGCGCGGCTATTTAAGGAAGACACCTGATTGGTCAGTTGTAATGACGTAATGAAATTTACGATTTGGCGTCTTTCAGAGATGGACGTCAACACGACGGCGAGAAAAGTCTTCGCAATGACATTTGATCCTCTGATCATTGGCCGCGCGACCATGGGGACGAGAACTAAAATAACTTTCACAGCGTGGCGCGAAGCTTAAAATAGATTGAAAAAACTATCATGGGGCATGGGGATGTGTTCTCTTAGATCATCCTCTCTTGGTCAAACTCGATACCATACAAATAGAGATATTTCGTGATTTCAGTTTGAAGGTATGTACGCCGACTAAATAAATACTTAAAAGGTTTTTAGATCTAACCTTGCATTAACTTCGTTGGTATTTAAAAGAAAATAGAGTTTCCCTGTATTTATATATTTCTCTGTGTACGAGAGCGATAAAATTGCAAAGAGAAACACCAAACGGCAGCCATTTTGAAAATGTGACAACACCACCTGCCTAAAAGGTACCGGGGCAGCTCTAACGTTGCTCATTGTCGATTTAAACACCGCAAGGGGTACCAAGACATGGATTGTAAACCCTAACATACAACGATCACCCTCGTCACTCCCCCCCCCCCCCCCCCCCCCAGCCAGGACCTTGATCCGTTTCTCTTTGCAATGTAAATGTAAATGACTTACCGTTGCAATCACAGAACTCAAGATCACAAATAATTTTCTTTATATCTTTCATGATTTTCTCTTTACAAGCCGGGAAACGTTGGGCTTCCTCCATGAAAGTAAACAGCACAAGGAAAGTGAAAAACACAATCCACTTTTGAGCAGCCATGTCTGAAGGCAAATAAACATAAAAAATTTAGCTGGTAATTATTGATTGCGTGGAACTTTTCTTTTATATTTTCTTATACACTGTCTATGATAAGGTTTATATTTTTAGTTTTAAGATTTTTAAATCGTAAACTTGTTAGTTCTTAGTATTAGGAATATGTTCTTTATTTTTTTTTAAGTGATTAAATTATTATTATTATTATTATTATTATTATTATTATTAATAAATATTGACTGGGCCGGGCACCAAATAGCTCGCAACCTTGGTTTCCATCACTCACAGTAGTAGGGCGCGGTAATAAATTATAACTAGAAAAAGGTATAGATTCTGTTTCTGAACGAAGAAAACTTTACTGCACGGTAATACGAAACTAAGGCGACTTGTATAAATATGTAGAAAAAGCATTGGCACCCCCACCCCCTTCCCCCCCCCCCCCCCACCACCACCACAAACACCATAAACAACCATCGAAACAACAAATTTACTGACCGACGCACCGCTCAATGCTCAGTATTTACTGTCAGTCGCTCTTGATTTCTTATCGATGATAAGTTGACATAGATTTATCGTGGTAAATCAAAATACATTAAAAAATATCGTCTCTTGAAACACATTTTCAAATGAAAAATGTCAATAAAAGGTATTTTTTCAACGAATTTTCTGGTTGTGAAAGGGCATAATTACATGCTAAGCTTCAAATAAATAAATTTCAATATAAATAAATTTCAATATATGTTTTTTTAGAGGAAAGACACATCGGCCGTTGTTGGTTTTCAAGGAGACGTTTAAGGCGTATAACTGTTGAGTTATTAACCACTTTCAAGAAGCTCTTACAATAAAATGAACGACATAAGATTTAGCATGGATTACCGGCAGATACCATTTTCAAACGCAAAGAAATCAAACGTCCGAAAACGAAAAGCGCTGAAAGGGTTGAATTTGAACTGATATTTTAGTTGTTGTAGAATACAAAAACCTAATCAGTGAATGAAGCAATATTTTATTTGCAGTGTCTGTAAAATAATGTTAAAATATTCCCGTAATGAATATTATTAGTGGCTGACATTTAAAAACAATGACTGTCATGAATTCATACTTCTTCAGTTCTTGCAACAGACAATGAAACGGAACTTATGCAGTGTTTCTTCGCAGCCATGGCCATGAATTCGGTGCTCGGCTATTGATCGCATTTTGTCGTCTGAAACTCTCGAGTTCTTTTGGAATAATCTCCTGTGCTCCCATTGGTTACGAACATGGTCCATTGTTATTTATTAACATCGGAAATTTCAGTGTGATCGCCCAAAAATCGGTCGCAAGCGACGGTCGCACGGAATGTTTGATATCGTGCGATAAAAAGTGACGATAGTGTATGAAATTCAACTGAAACTAGTGCACCGCCCCCTTAAATCCGCACACTTGTAATTGGCGATGACAGGGGCGGCGTGCGCGACGATAAACCGTACAGACCATGTATGATCATGTGACCCCACTCTCGTACTCAGTACGAAGATTCTGTCCTTTCTGGGTACAAATAAATGGTTGTTGTTGTTGTTGTACGAGATTGATGTGACCCCCAAAACGACTACTGATTGGGCAGGATCGTTTTGCGTCTATTGGTAGTGGTCGCAGGCACGGGCCAGATGGGCGACGAACAAATGCGACGTGCAAAGCGCGCGCAGGAAACTAGCCTCTTACCGCGCTTTCGTACACACACCCTGTTCAAGACTTCCAGCAAAGAAACTTTAGAGCGCTACCCTATTTAGGACGCAAAATGTGAAATTGTTTTTCCTGTTCAAGACGAAAGACTCCGTAAACCATCTGTCGAGCGGTAGCAAGACCTCTTGGCTAGGACATATAAGAGGGACGTAAACCCCTACGCGGAACATATGCTATTGTATCTCTCCCTCTTTTCACTTAGAACAAACTCTTATAGTAACAAGTACCGGCCGAAGACTATTCATTTCTTGTTCTAGCCATATAAAAAAGAGAGTGCAATGGCATTTACCATTACACTGATATCGATTAAAATCGTCTCAACGAATGAAAATGGATACACTGTACAACAAAATATAAAGATCAAGACACCATCATCATAATATAAAATATAATATCTTACCTCGCTAAATTCAAGAGTGCTTTTCGGCTGATGCGAAGCTTCTCTCGATCGCAGGCTTCAGTGTGAAGTGAATCCTGTGTAGCAGTTGACGGTAATTTAAAGGAGCAGTTACAGTGTGCCTTGATACAGCTGCCAATTAGTGCCAGGACAACTTGTTTGAGTGACAACGAAACCAAACAGAAAGCTAGACATGCAATAACAGGTCTATGTTTGTCAAATAACAGAATTTAAATTAAATGAATAATGGCACGCCATATATCTTGGTATATGAAATCAGAACGGAATTTGGAAATTTTCCTAGAAAGATTCTGCTCAGGAAATTTGATCACGCCCAATCTGTTTTCTAGGAGTAATGGAAACCAGTTAGTTACAAGCAACTACAAGCTATAGCTATTTGCGTTCGCTCTGTAACGTTGTGTTTAAAGTAAACTGACCAAAAACAAACAGGGACAGAAACAGTGTCTGTAAAATGCTTTTTGAGATGCTATTATAATGATGTGCGTCGCTTGCACTTGCACGCTACGGCGGTAACACAGACTCGATGCTTAGAAACGAACTTTTCACAGATCAAACAATACAGTATCGTGCACGCAATGAAGAGGATCTTCGCAGATATCTGAGTTATAAAGAACTGAATAAAATTGTTGATTTCGGTTGAATTAGTTTATTTTGAATTATTACAATCTAGTTGGGGCACGGACTATGCTTCCCAATCTAGACTCCCCTCCCCCCTCCCTCCCATGGTACTTTTGAGCCATTTATTGTGTAGAAAACAAACTAACTGAAAAATAAGAACAATGAGGGGTGGGTCCAAACCCCAAAAGCCTAGATTTGGAAGCTGCACACCCGCGCCCCAACTAGAATGAAATAATTCACACACATACGCACACAAAAATTCAGTTCTTTATAACTCAGATATCTGCGAAGATCCTCTTCATTGCGTGCACGATACTGTATTGTTTGATCTGTGAAAAGTTCGTTTCTAAGCAACGAGTCTGTTTTACCGCTGTAGCGTGCAAGTGCAAGCGACGCACATCATTATAATAGCATCTCAAAAAGCATTTTACAGACACTGTTTCTGTCCCTGTTTGTTTTTGGTCAGTTTACTTTAAAACGTTACAGAACGAACGCAAATAGCATGGTCCATTGTTATTTATTAACATCGGAAATTTCAGTGTGATCGCCCAAAAATCGGTCGCAAGCGACGGTCGCACGGAATGTTTGATATCGTGCGATAAAAAGTGACGATAGTGTATGAAATTCAACTGAAACTAGTGCACCGCCCCCTTAAATCCGCACACTTGTAATTGGCGATGACAGGGGCGGCGTGCGCGGCGATAAACCGTACAGACCATGTATGATCTATAAGAACAAGTTCCTATAAGATCCCACAAGCTTGCCGCTTTAATATTTATCTTGCATAAATAAAGTTTGTATGTATGTATGTAATGAATTTATACAAGAACCATAAATCGTACAGAACGAAGATATATATATTTTTTAATGAGAGATCTCGACTGTCTTCGCGGGTGATACAGTTGCAATAGACACGCGTGTGGTTATTTGTTCAAAATTCACCCCATCTGCTCCTTCATGTTCGTTGAAGAGAAAAAAACTATGGCAGGTTTCAGTTGCGCTTTGAAAGAGAGTCTAAGGGGTTAAATTAGCTAATATGGCGTAAATATGAAGAAGAGCTTTCCAAAACTTGGAAAACGTAAAACAAAAACAAACGACATTATATTCAGTAGTCATTAGAAAATCCCTAATACATCGAGCCGTCCTGTTACTGCGGGTGATTCTCTTTGACTTTCTATTCATTGTGGCTATCCATTTTCAAGCGATGATCAGATGAAAGACAGCTGAAGTTGTCGCTGTGCTGGATTTTAGAACTGTGCCTTGTATATAAGTATCAATAGTAATAATAATATTTAAAGCCAGGAGGCTCTCTCACCAAAGTGATTTTCAGAAAGGTCCTGGAAAAATAAATATATGTATTTGCGTTATCATTTGTTTCACGTTAAACTTGTTATTAAGTTCTCTTCTGAGGAATAATGTGTTACAGCGATAAACTAACAGTTTGCTGGTCTCCATTGATACTCCTGGTTGGAGAGAGCCACTATGAGAGCAAAATACACAAATGGCCTCCGGCCGGCCAGCACTTGAACCCGGACTGCTCGATCCGGAGTCCAACGCGCTAACCAGTATGCCACCGCATCTTCCACACTGAGAATAATAGCTACCTGCTTCCTTTATTATATTATCTAAGATTTTAAGACTCAGAATCGGAAGAATTGCAGCCCTTTTCTCTTGATAGCATGAAAGGAGTGACCGATAAGAAGAAAAAAGGGCGAAGGATTTGTACATGTTACGTGTTCATGCAGCTGCATTGCAAAGGACATGGTACTTTTGAGCAATTTAATTTATTGTGTAGAAACAAACTAACAAAACTCACGATCGAGTGAAGACGAAACTTGAGTATTAATATCGATCCGAGTATAGTCAGATATCTGCGAAGATCCCCTTCCTTGCGTGCACGATACTGTATTGTTTGATCTGTGAAAAGTTCGTTTCTAAGCAACGAGTCTGTGTTACCGCTGTAGCGTGCAAGTACAAGCCAGACACAGTCGACGCACATAATTATAATAGCATCTAAAAAAATCCTTTTACAGACAAGTGAAGCGTTTTTGTCCCTGTACGGGGTGTATGTAAAATCCGGAACACACCCGGAACACCCCGGAACACCCCGGAACACCCCGGAACACTCCCGGAACACCCCGGAACACCCCGGAACACCCCCGGAAACACCCCCGGAACACCCCGGAACACCCCCGGAACACCAACGGAACACCCCAGGAACACAAAAAATATAAAAATAATAATAAAATAATAATAAATAAATAAAATAAAAACAAATATATTTATATAGTGGCTGAAGTAGTGAAATCGAACATGGTCAGCGGTCAAGAGCCTTTAACGAATCGACTGATACCGAACACTTCCGAAGATGCCCCGAATATTTCCGAAGACTTACGAAGATGTCCGAACACTTCCGAATATTTCCAAAGATGCCCCGAAGATTTCCGAAGATGTCCCGAACACTTCCGAAGATGTCCGAAGATTTCCGAAGATGGCTCGAAGACTTCCAAAGATGTTCCGAAGATTTCCGCACGTTTTCAGAAGACCCGAATTTTTCTCTGGTCCCGAGGGTGTCCGCTTACGTAAAGACGAAGAGTAAAAGAGAGCGCAGAAAAATTCGCCTGATACTCAGGTTAGGGAGGTTCGACTGAACAAACAACGACATGATTGACCAATGACCAATTGTCTACGAAATTGCACATGGTAATGACCTCCGATTACCTCAAATTCAATGTCATGCTCTGTGGCGTTGGCCAATTGGCAAACATTTGAATTTTGAGCGGTCCTTTGCCACTTATTCACTCTTAGATAAGAAGCTTCGGAAAAATTCGGTCTTCTGAAAACGTGCGAAAATCTTCGATATACCATCGGAAATCTTCGGGACATCTTCGGAAGTGTTCGGAAATCTTCGGAAGTGTTCGGGACATCTTCGGAAATCTTCGGTATATCTTCGGAAATCTTAGGGGCATCTTCGGAAGTGTTCGGTATCAGTCGATTCGTTAACGGCTCTTGACCGCTTACCGTATTCGATTTCACTACTTCAACCACTATATAAATATATTTGTTTTTATTTTATTTATTTATTATTATTTTATTACTATTTTTATATTTTTTGTGTTCCTGGGGTATTCTGTTGGTGTTCCGGGGGTGTTCCGGGGGTGTTCCGGGGGTGTTCCGGGGTGTTCCGGGAGTGTTCCGGGGTGTTCCGGGGTGTGTTCCGGGGTGTTCCGGGGTGTTCCGGGTGTGTTCCGGATTTTACATACACCCCCCTGTACGTGGTCAGTTTACTTTAAGACAACGTCACAGAACGCACGCAAATAGTTTTAGCAGCTTGTAACATAACTGGTTTCCATTACAGTTCCTAGAAAACAGATTGGGCGTGATCAAATTTTCTGTGCAAATTTTTTGTGCAGAAACTTATAACTTGATGAATTTAATAAGAAGTGCATGATTTTAAGTATATTTTATTTTTCCAAATATCTCTTCTTTGTTAAATGTAATTAGTAAAACCCAATTCCCTATAAGACGATCCCACAAGCTTGTAGCTTTAATATTTATCTGGTATAAGTAAAGTTTGTACTATGTAATGAATTTATACAAGAAGCATAAATCATACAGAATGAACATATTTCATTTTTTTTTAATGAGAGGATCTCGACTGTCTTCGCGGGTGATATATTGCAACAGACACGCGTGTGGTTAGTTGTTCAATATTCACCCCCATCTGTTTCATGTTCGTTGAAGAGAAAAAAAACTATGGCAGGTTTCAGTTGCGCTTTGAAAGAGAGTCTAAGGGGTTAAATTAGCTAATATGGCGTAAATATGAAGACGAGCTTTCCAAAACTTGGAAAACGTAAAACAAAAACAAACGACATTATATTCAGTAGTCATTAGAAAATCCCTAATACATCGAGCCGTCCTGTTACTGCGGGTGATTCTCTTTGACTTTCTATTCATCGTGGCTAGCCATTTTCAAGCGATGATCAGGTGAAAGACAGCTGAAGTTGTCGCTGTGCTGGATTTTTAGAACTGTGCCTTGTATATAAGTATCAATAGTAATAATAATATTTAAAGCCAGGAGGCTCTCTCACCAAAGTGATTTTCAGAAAGGTCCTGGAAAAATAAATATATGTATTTGCGTTATCATTTGTTTCGCGTTAAACTTGTTATTAAGTTCTCTTCTGAGGAATAATGTGTTACAACGATAAACTAGTAACCGTTTGCTGGTCTCCATTGATACTCCTAGTTAGATAGAGCCACTATGAGTGCAAAATGCACAAATGCCAGCACTCGAACCCAGACTGCTCGATCCGGAGTCCAACGTGCTAACCAGTATGCCACGGCATGTTCCACACAATAATTATAGCCACCTGCTTCCTTTACTGTATTATCTAAGATTTTAAGACTCAGACTCGGAAGAATTGCAGCCATTTTTCCCTTGATAGCAGGAAAGGAGTGACCGAGTCACGTGTTCATGCAGCTGCATCGCAAAGGACATGGTACTTTTGAGCAATTTAATTTATTGTGTAGTAACAAACACACGATCGAGTGAAGACGATATCGATCCGAGCACATGGTGAGAAAAAATAACAAAATTGGGGGTTCAAACCCCGGAAACCTAGATTGGGAAGCTGTGTCCAACTAGAATGAAATGATTCACAAAAAAAAACTTTATTCAGTTCTTTATAAAAAACTTTGATCAGTTCTTTATAGATGAAGATCCTCTTCATTGCGTGCACGATACTGTATTGTTTGATCTGTGAAAAGTTCGTTTCTAAGCAACGAGTCTGTTTTACCGCTGTAGCGTTCAAGTACAAGCCACACACAGTTGATCACGACGCACATAATTATAATATAAATATCATCTCAAAAAGCCTTTTACAGACAAGTGAAGCGTTTCTGTCCCTGTACGTGGTCAGTTTACTTTAAGACAACAACACAGAACGTATGCAAATAGTTTTTAGCAGCTTGTGACATAACTGGTTTCCATTACAGCTCCTAGAAAACAGATTGGGCGTGATCAAATTAATTTACAGTGCAAATTTCCTGTGCAGAACCTTATAACTTGATGAATTTAATATGAAGTGCATGATTTTAAGCATATTTTATTTTTCCAAATACCTCTTCTTTGATAAATGTAATTAGTAAAACCAATTTTAATGTTTTATTCCCTAAGATGACCCTATAAGTTTGTAGCTTTAATATTTATCTTGTATAAATAGAGCTTGTATGTATGCATGTAATGAATTTATACAAGAAGCATAAATAATACAGAATGAAGATATTTCTTTTCAGTTTTTAATGAGAGATCTCGACTGTCCTCGCGGGTGATACATTGCGATAGGTCGTCTTCACGCGTGTGGTTAGGTAATCGAACATAATCGAACTCACAAAAAATTTTGTCAATCGAACGCAATCGAACGTTTGATTATCGAACGGTCGGCAATCGAACTCAATCGAACCATAATGGAACGTTCGATTACCGAAATCCTGTTTGTTTGTTTGTTTGTTTGTTTATAAACATTGGTAAAAACAAAGTTATGAAAAATGCCTAAATATCATCGAACTCGTGTATATTTTCTTGACGCAATATATTATGTAGCCTTCGTAGCAAGCGTTCCTGTACGAACGAAGAGCTTTTTCCGCGATCGAAGAACTTTTTTGCATTTTGGCCACGCGAAACTTGGGGCGAGAGCAACCCCTTCCCTACCCCCTCCCCCCCTCCGTCTTTTTTGCTCTCGCCCCAATTTTCGCGCGGCCAAAATGCAGAAAAAGAGCGAGAGCAAAAAAGACGGAGGGGGGGAGGGGTTAGGGTAGCAAGCGTTCCTGTACGAACGAAGAGCTTTTTCCGCGATCGAAGAACTTTTTCTGCATTTTGGCCGCGCGAAAATTGGGGCGAGAGCAAAAAAGACGGAGGGGGGTAGGGGGTAGGGAAGGGGTTGCTCTCGCCCCAAGTTTCGCGCGGCCAAAATGCAAAAAAGTTCTTCGATCGCGGAAAAAGCTCTTCGTTCGTACAGGAACGCTTGCTACGCAGGCTATATATTATGCACCCGGCTCTAACCATTCGATAGGACGGGTTTGACATCTGCATTTTTAACCTCGTGTCAGGGGAAATTCTCAAGAAAAAAAATTGTTTTACTCGTGCACTTGCTATTTTTATCGTCTACGTTGACTACAAGCTCTTCCCCTGATATAATTGTTGTCATGCTGGAAATTGCCCTCCTCCTGTTTACGTCACTCATGGCTGCTATTGAAAAACTCGAAAAACTCATGGCAACAGCGTTCTGGTTAGTCGTCATCATTATTCGCATGTTGAACACCATTGCCTGTGTTGCAGTGAGTGAAATGTTTGAGTTTTACGGTGACATTCAGGGCAGAAGCCATTTCCTTCCCACTACTATAAAATGTAAACAGTAATGCAAATGGGGGGGGGGGGGGGGGGGTTTCTTATTTTCGAGAGGGCTTATTATGCAATCTTCTTGTTGTCTTTCGCCTCTGTTAGAAAACGAGTCCTGGTGCAAAACCAAACGTATGAGATTAGTTGAGACAATTTTAGTTTTACTGGAATTTCATTCGTATATATTATGCAAATATTGGCTCCCTTCCTCCCAAACTAGCCTGTGAAGCTGGAGTTGGCACGCGATGGATGCGCCCTCCACCCCATACCTCTCGCGGCCTGGCCGCTCGTTTTTCGTGGCATCGCTACTCGCATATTTTGTCATTGCGCGCCAACAAAATCCACCAGCTACGCAGACTACTTCCACACCGATGTTGGAATTTCTTTGCATATACCGCAACAGCTGCATAACATTGCATATGGGGGCCGGGAGAATCGAAGATTAATACCTAGATGTATGTGAAGCAGTAGAGCCGTTAAAATGTTGCTCATGTCATTTTCTAAAATTAAGTATCTCAACTACTTTTTGTCGTCGTTAATTGTAGCTATGATGTCTGCTTTCAATCGGGTGAAATTCGAAATATAAGCCGTCAGAAAAGTTCGCCCTATTGTTAGCCGAACTTGTGTTCATTCTGTTTGAAGTCAAAGCCAACATTGTCCATCTCTTATTGTACCTCAATATACAATACAATACAATACAATACAATACAATACAATACATTTATTTGCATTTCACATTGTCTTTTACAATGTCTTCTAAATCTATATTTAAAGTAATAAATAGTAATCTAATATTGTATATATAAATAATTTAAATATAGTTGAAAATGCAAGGAAATGCCTTAGACACTAGACAGATAATGTTGTAAATTTTGTGTAGCTTTCACTCACAAACAATCACATATAAATAGATAGCAGGAAAGCAGCAAAATAGCAAAAAGCGAAAAGTGAAAAACAAAATGGCAATTGCCATGGCAAAGCACATAATATACAGAAAAATACAGAGCGCTTGTCTCGTGAAGTTATCAAAACCAAAACCAACGATCACATCAGTCCAGTGACCAATCACAGCAAAAATAAGGCCCCGTCCAGGGGTCCACACTAATGCATTTTCGTTTGAAAACGAATACTTTTCGATGCGTTTTTCGCCTATCGTTCACACTACAACGATAGAAAACGCTGACTGCTAAAAAAGATGTGTGAAAGAAGAGTCTCTCTCGGAATTGTCTTCAAGGTAAAAACCTTATCTGTTTTGTGACGGCCTTAGCCCCACGAAATGAAAACAAATACCGGGAATTTTAAATTGCCGCCATTTTGACGCCGGGATGTTTCTGTGGAAATGGCGCGAGTGGGTTGGCGCACGCGCACTCATTTTGCCGCTGGGTCGTTTAAGACGCGCACGCGCAGTACTGAAACAGACGTGACCGCTACTTTAGTATTAATAGAGATAAAAGCGCGCAAAAGCTAAAAGCTTAATACAAACAAGAATAAATATTGTGAGAAACTAAGCGAACTAATTAAGTGAAAATGAAAGTGTAAAGTTTTACAGTTCTTAGTCGTTGGCTATATTACCAATTGTAGAACTTATGAAGTCATGTTACTCATATTTAAAAATTAAGAAGAAAAATAAATGCGTTCGCCACTCGTTTGTTGTAACACCTAAATGTAGTCAAAGTAGTTGTTCTTTATGAACCATCATTGCTCACTACGACCAGTGTAAACGCTACCAGACTTCAACAAGTTCCCATGGTAATTTGTGAACTGGGAGCTAGCACATGTATAACTGTAGCGCAACCAACGGGTCGCGTACAAAATAACCGTTTCTTAGCGCGTAAAAGTAAGTTGGTGGCAATTGGCCTTTGAATAAACAACGTTAATTGTAACCGGAATGGAGTGGAACTTAATTAAATAACTATAAACTATAGCTATAAATATATTAAATATATCCTGGGTTTTTTTGTCGGTCTAAAATATGCTAATGTTTTTGACCAATGCCATGCGGAGAGCAAAAGGACAGATGAAATAAATGACTGTTATCCTCTCGTCCAGACTAAGTTACAATTTTGTGTCATATTCAATGTTTTCCTCTTCAACAGTGTCTTCAGCAGTGGAATGAGATGCTTCATCTGTGGCTGGTTGGTATTCAGCGCTGCAGTCAAGCTCTGCGACTTGGTCTGTTTTAGAAAAGAAAAGAAAATCAAAGCAAGATACTATCATATGCAGACACTAGATATCGTTGAGATCGGCGAGTCAGCCACGCAGTGAATCAGGCAAACAGACAGCCGACCGGCCAGTCCGTCAGTCCGTCAGTCCGTCAGTCCGTCAGTCCGTCAGTCCGTCAGTCAGTTAGAATTTTTGTTAAAAGTGATTTGCACTGTTATATTACGCTATATTTAAATTATTTGTTGTATATACAAAGGCTAAAAATATTTATAAAATTGTTAAAAACCCAACGTTTTCGACTATTTTAGCTTATTTTCATCATCAGGGTTAAATTATTTGTTTTAAAGTCTGCACTATGAACCACAATTCGAGCTTATTGTATCCCTATGTAGACTGGGGAGGGTCAGAGAGAAATTTCTCACCCGTCAGTTTTCACATTTATTTTACTGCTGGTTAATTTATTTTTTGTTTACTGTCAAGTTTCTTTCAGTAGGCTAATATACTTTTAGTTCATTGTTGCATCCTTACATCATTTTGGAAACTTTAGAGATTTTTATCAACTGTGGCCATTTCATGAAACATTGAAACATTTTTGACGCCATTTCATCGTTCTGCATTTTATTTTACCAGCGGATTGCATAAAGTTAGCGAGAGTATAGATTACCTGCTGCTATTGGCTGCTGATCTGCTTCTTCCTCCTGCCCTGCAATCATTGAAAGCAAGAAAACTGAACATTAAAATCTCGGTAAAGTGACTAGCTATTGTCAACATACCCTGTTTGATTTCTGGAAACATAAATAATATATACCTGATAATTGCTAAAGAGTTTTGTAAGACCTTGAAACTGGAATTTTATTAAAATTTCCCGCACAAATACAGCAAATGCGCTGCCTAAATTTTCGCGCCTTCTCGTTGTTTCTGAGGGAGCCTGGGGCTTATAAGGGAGGTTACAAAGCAGTAAACAAGATGGCGAACCGAGAAGGTGTTTTTACCCGGTTTTGAAGAGCATTTCGTTACGTTCTTCTCGCGCTGAGCCGTATTTCAACACCTCAAGGACCACAAGAAAACATGAAAATTGTAGGAGAAAAGGATCTTAAAAGCACATCGGATATAAACTCCAGAGAAATGTCATAAACTGTGTCTTAAGGTGTGCATGGCTTCGATGGATTGAAAATTTCCTGTGAAACAAAGTCAAAACTCTCACAAGTTCAAGAAAGAAAGGTATTTTTATCGAGAAGTGGTGATGCTGTTTTCAGTCTACCGCCATTTATTTACTGTTTGTTTTTATAATATCACTTGTATCGTCATATTTGAAAAACGCAACGATGACAACTTGGAAACCTATAGTTTTCTGCGGGTCTTTTAGGTTTCGTTGATTGCTAACAGGTTGTCTCATGAGTGAAGAATTTGGACTTCGCCTTGGATTAATGAGGTAGGCTTGATTTTAAATCTGTTTTCTTAGTAAAGTCTCAAGTATCAAGTCTCAATTTTTATCCATGTAAACGCATTATTTGCGCTATATAAATTTTAAATTATTATTTATTATTAAAATTTCGAGGCCATTTCGCGACATGTTATTGCTGACGCTGACTGTGTCCCAGTCACTCTGAGTGATTATCCGAGCTGCACGATTATTATACCTAATGGTACCTTTTTGGTACGCTTTCGGCGGCATATCAGGCGAGTTTGGTCGAGCCATGGTTTATAAACGTCTCTAAATTTTCCAGTTTTCAACTTCCGTTTTCTCGACTCAGGTAGAGCTCAGCCTAAACTTCGCACAATTACCAATACAAACAAGAGGTGGTCTTTCAGCTGTTGGTATTGATTTTTTCGCTCAGCTTATATGAATTTGCGGCGGCCATTTTGGAGAAAGGTCTATTTACTATTATTAAATTTAATACTCAATCACTGTTATTGCATTTCTGGCCTTCTGATTGGCTCCTTGCGCCCATGTTATCAGCTCATAACACGGATTCTGCCAAATATGGTAGCTCATAACAGGGTAGTTCGTTCGTCGAGAGAGTGAGATGGCTAAAATCATTACGTAAAAAACTTTGGCCCTTCTAAATCAAACAAAAGTCAAGTCCATTAAATAATGCACGAAGTTTGGAACGAATTATTTAATGGGAAATGCCTGTAAATGTACCACAAATGCGACTGAACGAGCACTAAGTAAAGGCAGCCTAAAACAATTAATTTAAGCTTACGGGAAGATCCGCCGAAAACCGGCACAATTAAGCTTAATTCTTCAAAACAATGAAAACCTATTTACAACACAAGTTAAAGCTTAGCCTATTCAGTATTGTTACCTTATATTTCGAAGAGTCTTGCCAATTCCAGCTGGACTAAGCTTTTAAAACCAGCACAATAATTCAATAAATATCGGAGCATAAATACGGCAGTTCGTCAAGTGCTGACGGCGGGTACAATCAAAGATCACTTCACAGAGAAATTACCTTCGAAGATCACTCTTTTTCTCTCCATCCATGTAGATATTATTGAGGGTTTCCTTAATGTTCTTTACTTCAGTGATTTCAGCTCAGTTCGTTTCAACACAATTAATTCTGTAGTCGCGCATGATTTGCTCGCCGTAAAAATAGTAAAACCCTTGCTTCGTTCAGCTCTCCGTTCAACTTGTAAAATGAATAAAATTATAATGTTCAGCTCCACAATTATCTCGGATCTCCCCATTTTAAGCTAAATCATTTGCACAATTTTCCAGAATATACGAAACTTTAGAAGACACAGAGCAGCGAAGATTCCCTCCGAAGAACATTCTGTCTTGCTCTCGGCTTTTCATTCAACTTGCCAACTTACACCGCGCCAGACATTTTGCCGCGGTTTTCAAATCATGCTTCATTTAGATTGAACTGAAAAATCACTCAGTCGATTTATAAATTTTTACAAAGTATAATACCGAAGGTTAACCTAAAGTTAGTGAAGTATTTAATAAAACAATTATTCCATTCGCCCTTGTTGGATATGAAATGATTATAACCAATTCGGCGCGAAGCGCGCCTCATTGGTTATGTTATCATCTCATATCCAACGCGGGCTCATGGAATAATTGTTAATTAACAATATTTTCTAAATCACTTTCGCAAGACGCTGCCGACAGTTAAGCCGTCAGCAAACACCGTGCTTTAGAGCTATTAAGAAAACAACAACGATCGTTATAATATACTGGGGAACAGCAAAGACCCAACAATTGATCCCTGGGGTACTCTACAAGAAATAGGTGTCCTATAAACAGCGTGTATGAATAAATACTTTTCTAATACAATTTTGCTAATTCACGAAAAACAATTAGCGAAAGTAAGAATGACCATTTGCAATGTTGAAATACCATTGATTCGTATCGTCAACATGGCGGTGTAAAATTGGTTTTCTGGGATGTGGTAGATGGTGCAGATGTCATTACCTTGTTTGTGAAATTGCTCATTATTCTCGATTCCATGCTGACCCTGATGTTCTTCCTCTCTTTGCTCAGCTGCAAAGGAAATAATTCCAGTGTTATTATTCACCGGTTATCCACTGGATAAATCACTATCCAGTGGAAACGCCCGGGTGGAAACACGACGAATACAATTATTGTTGTTTTCTATTGACTAATTACAAAAACGTTAATGCTGGAAATGGTTTTGCCAATATTTCGGTTTTATTACAAAAACGGCTTTCGGCTCAGGGTATGCAAATTACCTCGGGTACGAAGTGTAGGAGATAATAAATAAATAATGATTTTCTACGCGTTAATTCCATGGGCATGTTGGACTAATATAGAGCGTATTCACTCAGTCCATTAACAGCATTTGTTCTGACAAAAGGTACTAATGATAAACATGTTACTGCGTCTGCGTATGCATTCCTTTCTTGAAAGAAAATGATTCGGTGATGTATTTTGAATAACAATAAAAAAAATTGTTCACACCTCCCCCTATCAATGTTGAATGAACGGACGGATGAAATTTATACAGTACCTTGTTCCGGGGGTGGAAAACCAAGTACTTGCAATTCGAAAATTTCTCCTCCGTGATCTAAATAAACAAAAAAATAAATGAACGAACGAACGAACGAACGAATGGAGGATGGATGAATGGAGAATCCTCGTTACCCTTGTCCAGCGGTGGAGCGGCCAAAAAGGACCTCTGGGTTAAAGCGATCCGCCTGACTAGCGCAGTAAGACCGGAAGTCCAAGAATCTTGGCGTCCGTTAGTTGAAACATGGGGTCGAACGCATGCGCAGTAGAGCTGGAAGTCCTAGAATCCGGTCATGGCGGATCGCTTTATCCCAGAGGTCCTTGTTAGCCGCTCCACCGCTGGACAAGGGCAACGAGGACTCTGGGAACGAGATGATGGATTTATTTTTGGATCGGTGAAGTCTGAACGAATTGGAGACGTCTGAGAGCAAGGCAATGTAGTTAACGGCTCGCCTGTCTAACCACGGGAGAGGTGGCTAGTCTAGAGTATGTATAAGCTACATATTGTCTGCCAGGATGATCACAAACCATACGCTCAGACATATACAACAAATGGTACAAATATCATGGCAGAAATCATTACCTTCTTCACCATGAGGCTGCTCATTGTCCTCGATTCCCTGTGGGTCTTGCTGTTCTTCTGAAATTTTAAAAGTGTAATAATATATTAAACCATTGACTACTATACGCGAACTGTAACAATGTAACAGTGTTTATAGTTATAGAAGATCGTTTTATCTGTATTATTCAGATGTCATGAAAACATGTAAAAAGTTACCGTCTTGAACTTGATTGCAGTGGAATGTGTTCCGCAAGTAGTTCCACAGCGGTTCCATTTTGGTTCCCAAAAATTCTTGCACCTGGATGAGAAAATATAAATGTTACTGTAAATATATTTCATTGTAACTGTAAATATATTTCATTGTAACTGTAAATATATTTCATTGTAACTGTAAATATATTTCATTGTAACTGTAAATATATTTCATTGTAACTGTAAATATATTTCATTGTAAAGCGCTCCTTGCCCATATAGTCAAAGGGAAACACCAAAAACCATTCCATAGCGTTTATTGCCTATATTTCCTCCATCCCTGGTTCTTTTACTGCAAAGTAATGCACTATGTATATATGCATCGAGATGCAGGTAACTTTAAAAAAGAGTGGTTCCATCAGTAAACGTTTCTAACCCGTTTTCTTTTCTTTTTATTCCGTTCAATTGTCATGCATTTAATTTAATTCAAATAAATGACTAAAATTAATTTTTCTTTAAATTTAGTAAGAGCACATTTCAAACAATATATGTATTTTCTTGTCTCATATCCTGTTTACACTAATATAAATCTAGAGCTCGTAATGGTTTTTAAAAACTATTGTGTGCATAAAAGAGCTTACTGAATCTTGGTTCCATAATATAATAATACAGTAACAAAAATGTATAAATTCACACTGGCTGTGGGAAGCTCTAGATCTGTTTAATTTATTCCAAATTGCACTCGAAATAAGGTGATTACCTGTACAAACCACAAGTGCGAGTTTCTTTTAAACATGTACACAATTACGGCTTCCAGTTTGTTGTTGTTGCCGATTTGTGATAATTTTATTTCAAACTTAACTAAGCGTGTTTAGTTCGTGTGAACGGTGAATCATACGTCATTAAATAACGGTAATGACATTTGTGTGAAGCAATAAGGATCCAAAGACGTCGACAATAAAGTGTTTCGTACCTTTGGTGTTGACAACGTGTAGAGCAGTGGATTTATAGCCGAGTTGACTGGGAGTGCAAACACTGCAATCCACACTGCTAGGTCTCCTGGCGGATCGAAATACTTTTCCAAAAGGGATCTCATGCCAATAACAATGATGGGTACCCAGCAGACACAATCAGTAAGAATGATGAAGAACACTCGTCTGGCAAGGGCTGTCTCCCTCCTGTTGTTGGCCGACCTGGATTTGACCCGGCATCTGTTTATGAATATCGCGAGATAGACCACCGTGATAAAGATGAAGAAGAAGAAATTCAAGGCAAGAAACATAGAAACAGAGTATTCCCAGCCTGCTGTCTTAACAGCAGACAGCTGCAGGGGCAGACAGACAACGCTCCTTCCATAGTAGCTATGGTACCTGTAGTCATTGAAATATTGGATGCCAAACATCGGAAAGAATGCAATAAGAAAGCCAACAACCCAAATAATGAGGCACACAATATGCGTCACCTTACGTGTAAGCGCCCTACCGTGCCAAGGGAGTACAATATTCTTGAGCCGGTCCGCAGATATCAGGGATATCAACATTAAAGATACCTCACTAGATAACAAAGAGATAGCTCCAGTTATCTGGCAAGGCCAACCGGACCGCCACTCGAAGTCGTGTAAGAAGTACTCCCCTGACCACAGCCAATCTTTGATGCCAACTGTCAACAGGTACACGCCCATCAAGCCATCCGACAGCGCCAAATGCATTAACATAATGGACTGCACCACGTTCAAATCCTTGACGATCAAGCGCCAGGTAACAACAAACACAGAACCAACCAGCGACAGGATTCCTATCACCCATATACTTTTCTTTGGAGCCGGATTCCTGAACATGCTCTCACAATTGGCGAAGTTGTCATTGTACACACTCATGCAATCAGCGTCCTGCTTTGTCAGATGGCAGCACATAAGATTGGTATCGACACCCCTACAATCCACAAAATAAATACATTACATGATGTAAAAGAGAGCTATTTCAGATTATATCAATATAGATTGGTGTCTCCGCGTGCTCTGATTGGTTTTTCGGGGTATAAAGATAAAAAAAAACGTGTTTTATAACTTTTGCGGGTTCAGCCCTTACCGGAATCATTGTGCTGTTGTCTTCGCCAAGACACAGCCACACCACCTTGGTGTATACATGGATAATGGCGAATTGTTAAAGTAAGTTTGGGGTAACCTGTGGTGGAGTAGCATCCCATCCAGGGAAAGTAAGAATACTCTGAGTCACTTCATGCTCTCCAAAACTTCCCCTCGAGTGTTTGCATCGCGTTAAGTGTAATCACCCGCACAATTTCCTATTGATGTAAATCATTATTAATTTAGAATCTTACACTCTCATTATTTTCTTCAACCCATTGAAAAAGCCGTTCGGTAGCTCGGTCATCTCGTTGTATTGCATGAATCTGCAAATGGAAAGTTCGTTAAAACATAAATTTGCACCAAATTTAGTTCCATTATCATTCTTAACTTGTCGCCAGAAGTATATGAAATAAACGTCTTTTGCAAGTTAAAGTATCGTAGAATGTGTATGAGATGACAGATGAGAGGTTAAGAGATGTATTTGATTCGAAAACATTCACACATTTCAAACGCAGATGATGCAATGGACCATAGTTATCCCTTGAAAAACAAAATTATATTCCACAGGATAAAATACAATGTAAAATGTTATCGATCAGGTGTGCATTGCTAAATACTGTTCAATACTCACAAAAATCGCAAATCTGGAGTGTCCTTGAAATTGTCCTTGGTAACATATTGTAGTTGATTGCTAAATATGTTGCTGCAGAAAATAAAGCACACCTTAATTTTTGCCACTCAGCACATGTATAACAACGCCTATGATTCATTATTTTTATCTCAGTTTCACACAACTTGTACCATACATCCAGTGTAATCAAGAGAAAATAAGGGACAGAGAGGGAAACTAGGGGCGGACTGGGCGTGTCCCTCTCTGACCCTTATTTCTCTTGGTGTAAAATACAATGTTTTACACATGCTGCGTGGCACAAAATTGACACTGAGACCATTGAAACCTTTGACGAATGTTCTTGATCTCTGTATCTCTGTCTGCAATATTTAAAGTTGTGTTTTACTCACATTGACAAAAGTTTCCTCAGGCCTTTAAAAATTCCTTCAGGCAAACGCTTGATTTCATTATCAGACAAGTAGCTTAAAAAAGAAAATACAAATCGTATTTTTAACAATGCCTGGCGCATCAATAGTCTGCAATGCAAACTATGAGAAACTGATGTCATTACTCTGCTAGGAATTCACACTCATTTTGTCTAGTTCACAGATAAACTGGAAAGGGGAAAGAGGCTGGCTTCTAAGTATTTATTTCTCTTCAAGTACACTGTAACCGCCCTTCTATTAGAAATACTTTTATCAAGTTTATGTCACTAACCACTAGCCTTTAATTTTGTTACACTTTGACTGACGAAATTTGTAGGAAACTGGGAGGTAAATATAGGCTGTAATCAGCTCTACTGTCATTTCTGGTTTGGCATTTTTGGATTTTACTATTAGCCAGATTCCAAGAGGAATAAAGCAAAGTTCACCATGAACGACTTTACTTACAGATCATATAAATTCACCAATCCCTGGAATTGATTGTGATAGAGCTTCTCTATTTTATTTTTGTCCAATTTCCTGTAATTTTTCATAAGATAATTAGCGATTAAGATCACGCTTGGATGAAAACACTTCTAAAACAGTAGGTCGTGTTTTCATCCAGTTCGTAATTAATTAACTATGTGGAAATGAGAACATGGCAATCTTATTTTCATCCGACAAAAGTTGTATTTCATAGGGATGTTTATGGCACGTGGACTGTGAAAACTAGTTTGAAGCTTAAGGGAATGGTTTTATTTATAACTGTTAAACAATAATTAAAGATATCAGGTAAATAATCTGCCTTACTTACACCAAAGGAAACTCGTCGAAACACGTTTCGGAACAATCTAAAAATGAATTATCATCACTAGCAGTTTCACTTACAGTGTCTTTATCGCGGTCAGGTTAGCGAAGATCTTTGGTGGTAAATCCTTAATTTTATTATTGGGCAAAATCCTACAATTTGGAAAGAAATGGCAAGATGCTTAGAGAAAATATAGTATCACCAGCGTAATCAACTGAATAAATAATCCTAAAATTGAGCAATGAAAAATTACTGTAGGTACCAATCGAAATACCGGGTCAATATTAATGGGTCTTAATGGGTCTTAATTATTTTTGAAGAAATATCACTTGCATTTGCACGATATTTAATGACTTTTGGAAGATTGTCACTTTGTTCATGACCGAAAATAATTTTTCAATGCTGGATTACTTTTTTATTGTTATTATGGGTGAAAAATAAGAAGGAGAAACGAATTGTTACACAATTTCCCTACATCCGATATCTTGTTTTTTATTTTGCTTTTTTGTTCGTTTATCTGTTTGTTGTTTTCTTTGAGACCTACTTACAGGTTTGTAGTTTTGTGAGACTACTAAAGAGTCCCTGGGGTAACACCTGACACTTCTGTTATTTGACAAATCCCTGAAAAGGGATAAATCAAAGTAGACTGAACAATGCTAGAGCCTAAGGGGAAGACTGAGAACGGAAGGCTTCAAAAAAACCTCCCATCCAAAATAAGTTTAATGGAAGAAAGTAGGTTTAGGAAAACATAAATATGCCTTATGGATGATTACGTCAGTTGTTCACTAACCCAGCCATGGTTTACACAAGATTCTCTGAAAATCTACAACATGCAGTCGAGTATTGAGCTTAGTTGAACGTTTCTATTTTATTTTGCACATAAAAAAAGTTGTTACGCTGTGGGCTGTAGACCTTTGCATACTTGTAGCTTGTTCTATAGGTTTATTATGTTCCAGTAGAATGTGTTATAAACATTTTTATTAACGACTATAATATTCCAACGTACCATTGGTTGCCTACCTAGGATCCTACAAGGTAACGGAGCGCACTACAGCCAATTTTGGACCTAATTTTCGTTTATTCAAGGTGTCACAAATGCTGTCAACCACCGTAACGGTAAAAAATGTTAAAATTACAGTGCGCACCCACAGTTTCAATTTTTTGCAAATTTTGTTTGCAGCGAATTGCCAAATCTTTCGCCAATCTTCAAAAGAAGCCAAAGTGTGGACCTGGACGGCGACCAAATTTTTGCAAATCACACAATTTTGTTATTGTTAGCCATGTTTTTAAGACATAAAAAACTGTCATTCACTGCAAAGCTGCTCATGTGTGGCATAATTAAGAATTCGCTAGTTTTAGCGCGGGCAATTACGGGACAAAATAATTTTTTACCTAGGTCATATGACTGCTTTAACGAATTATTGCGACGTGAAACGAAGAATAGAAAAAGAAAATCGCGAATATCCGATATTACGCCGCGACTGTCTATCACACACTGGGTCTGATCGAACAGACCCAAATTTACCGGCGCAAATTTGGAGAACAATTACGTCTCAAGTCTCAAAAAACAAATCCCTTTCGATTGCAATTGAAGCCAGCAAGACGCAAGAAACGTTAGACTTTCTAAAAGCCCATTTCCAATATTATTTGCCCCTTCGTTGGTTTTGGTTTCCTCTCGCGACCGTTCCTTCAGATCGGTTGTTTCGCGCGCTCGCCCGGTTTCGCCTCAAAGAAGACAATGATGTGGCCAAGTCTACAAGAAACGACCAAAAACAAGAACAAGAAAGCGAAGTACGAAACCCTGGTCGCCACAGCCAGGTTAATTATACATTTACATCAACACAGCGCAGAGTTTTGTGAAAACTCATCTTGGTCTGATGTGCGACAAACCCACCAAAAATTGTCACTTGCGAACTTTTTTGCAAATGTTTTCCTCGCCCAATAAAATTTAACAAAATTTTTTATCGTAAACAAAATTGAGTCTGTAGTGCGAACCGCTAACCTAAGTATCAAAAAATTAATTTACAATTCCGTATGACGTGAAAATTCATAGTGCCAACTTTGTTATGTATCAGCCAATTCCAAGCGTGACAAATCCCCGTTGCTTTTTGAATTTACCCATACTTTTCGGGGATGCCAAATGTTGGCTGATGAGAGCAATAGGAGAGCGAATCTAAGTCCCATAAGTTGAAGTCCAAGTGAAATGCCTGTTTATATAAGTTTCAGTTTCTAGTTTTTTATTATACCACTGTATTTGTCATAAAAAGAGAAAATACAGATAATACAGTACAATCAAAATACATAAAAGAAAAAGATGATAAAATCAAAATTAGTTACAGAAAATATTGTGCAGCAGTGACCAAAGTAGCTTTCGCCTTATAGAGTTGGCCACTGTTCATGTAGAGGTTAATTGGCGACAGGTTGTTATTAATTATTAGATATACGATTATATATACTAAGTATATACTATATACTATATATATAATTCAGGTCGATTTTTTCACCGGCGAAATCCAAGGGATAGTGTGCTTCTACAGTGAAGGAGCGGATTAAATCAGTAGATTGGCACTACTCAATTTTTGAGCACATATGAGTTTTTTAATACAAATCTGTTTCATTAGACCAACGGAAAGTTGGTCCAATCCTCCAGTTAATTCCATATACACTGAAAACATCAGTAGAAGGTCCTAACAACAATATATGATCGCGTTAATGATGAACCGTTAAAACTAAACCGTTACATTTCAAAATCATTCAAATAAACCGTTAAAATAAACCGTTAAAATACATGTGCGTCGCGTTAAATTGGCTGCTGTAACTCTTGCTTTTAATTAATTATACGACATTTAGAATGTTTACTTTACGTCGGTGTCTGCATGTTGATATGAGTTCATTGTAGCTTGTTTAAGGTTGCCATGTGTGGTTTAGAGCCGCACAACCAAAAAAAAAAAAAAAAAAAAAAAAAAAGAAGGAAGGACATTGCAAAAACGTGCAACTGCCGAAAGAAAGATCAGTGGCCCATTAGAAGGAGAATGCTTGTCAAAAAGGAAATTTGTTTACCAAGCTAAGGTCACGACCAAAGACACGGACTGAGACATACGTAGGAATCTGACAGCAAACAGAGTTTCAAAAAACAAACCAGATGGGAGAAATCACCAGATGTCATTCAAGCAGGAGAAACAGCAATAATGACACTGAGCTTAGCAAGCATCATGTGGCAGCTAAAGATATAACAGGAAGACTTTACCAATCCAGTGGAGAAATCCCTTGCCAAAGCGAAAACCTTACACAAATCTCACCAAGCGATGCAATTTTATGCAATACAGAGAAACACTTTCATAATAACTTTAAAACACCCACATGGCCGGAAAAACATGTGGCAGACACGTTGTTTGTATGAACTGATGAAGGTCTAAGACCGAAACGTTTTTAATTAAATTTTTACTTTTGTAAATCGTCAGAAGTTGTCCGTCCTTAGCTGCATTTTTTAACACCTTCTTTACTTCATTCACACATTGCCGAGGTTTGGACTTTGGTCGAATCCTTACAGGGATCCTCCTGGCGAAGTAGGACATCTCTGTTGGCGTCGCGTTCGGCACCCGTCAAACTTACTATATATATATATACTATATACTATATACTATATATATATATATATCCTATATATATATATCATATATATACTATATATATATATATATAGTATAATATATATATATATATATATATATATATATAGTGTAGTGCTATGCCTCAAAGAAAAATTTCTAATCATCTGCCGACCTGAACTGTCTACACTAAACAAACGCAATGAACTCGTGTCTTCCTGCCGACCACAGAAACAAAGCCCTCCTACGCAACAATTGAACTGTTAAATTTCGTGCTGCATATATTAGACTAGTTTGATTAGGTCCATCGCATCACCACTATTATTATTATTGTTATGTAAATCAATTTTGTATATAAGCGACGGTAAAAATATACTCTTATTAAATCCTCTGATGAGTGGGCAACCACGAAACAGGCTTGTAAGGATGAACTTGTAGTTTATTTGTCTTTTTCTTAAACCATATATATATATATATATAAATAGACTTGTGGAGTCGGACTAATTCAAAACGCATTTATTTGCTACCTCGAGTTTCATGCTTCTCGCGAAGCAATCATCAGGCAACCTGATGATCATCAGGTTGCCTGATGATTGCTTCGCGAGAAGCATGAAACTCCGAGTAGCAAATAAATGCGTTGAATTAGTCCGACTCCACAAGTCTATTTATACAGCTCTGGTTTTTCATATCCTTGAGCAC
The DNA here is from genome assembly GCA_029204205.1 of Desmophyllum pertusum. Lineage (NCBI taxonomy): Eukaryota > Metazoa > Cnidaria > Anthozoa > Scleractinia > Caryophylliidae > Desmophyllum > Desmophyllum pertusum. Next base: position 1,371,353 of record MU826362.1, read on the forward strand.
TTTAATAGCAGATGAATACTTCAATTTATCCAATAATAGTTATATATATATATATATAATATATATATTAACCGTTTAGGCACAGCTATTTGCTAAACCAATCACATCTTGACATGTATACCATTTTCAAATTTTCAAATTTGTATATCTCAGAATGTATCCGTTTATTTTTGGCAGTTGCCTGATGATTGCTTCGCGAGAAGCATGAAACTCCGAGTAGGTCAAATAAATGCGTTTGAATTAGTCCTACTCCACAAGTCTATTTATATATATATATATATATATATATATATAATATATATATATATATATATATATATATATATATATACCTTTTGTTTCCTCATCACATAACAAAGGGTAGACAAAAGGTATATATATATTTATATATATTTTGAAAATAGCAGAGTTTTTTGAAAACGGGTGTATATACAGTATATATATTATATATATATATGGTTTAAGAAAAAGACAAATAAACTACAAGTTCATCCTTACAAGCCTGTTTCGTGGTTGCCCACTCATCAGAGATTTAATAAGAGTATTTTTTACCGTCGCTTATATACAAATTGATTTACATAACAATAGTGGTGATGCGATGACCTAATCAAACTAGTCTAATATATGCAGCGCGAAATTTAACAGTTCAATTGTTGCGTAGGAGGTGCTTTGTTTCTGTGTCGGCAGGAAGACACGAGTTCATTGCGTTTGTTTAGTGTAGACAGTTCAGGTCGGCATATGATTCGAAATTTTTCTTTGAGGCATAGGTTACATCTTTTACTGGAGCTATCTGTAGCGGCGAGTGTGCTGATAGAATGCGCCAGAAATAAATTGATGCATGTTGTTGTCTTTAAGATTCCAAGTGTGTTTGCTGAGTTCGGTAGAGTTTTTTGTGCTTAAGCGTGGCGGCATGTGCGGTATGGTTTCCTGTATCTTGTTTTGAAATCGTTCTCCGTAACGTCCGATGTAGCGTTTCTGTCTTGTTGGCTGTCTTTATTCCGTTACTGTTGCTTGGTAAATGACTGATGATTAGACAGGCAGTTTTCCGTCGAGCAGGCTATGAGAAGCAGGGGTGTTCTTTTGTCGGCGATTTGCATGTCTTTGGATATAGATATGATATATATATATATTATAATATATATATATATATATATATATATAGTATATATATATATATATATTATATATATATATATATATATGATATAGTATATATATAATATATATATCTATATATCTATGAGGCCACATCACAACACAAAGAGGGGTCTTGTATTAAATTTAGGTAGCCCTTTTTATATTACCAGTCCTCATCTTGAGCCCCCCCCCACCCCCCCCCCCCCACCTTAACATTGATTAACAAAATACCAAACAATAAATGGTTTAATTCAAACGGATGCGCTGCTGAAAATCGCGAGTAACTTGGCAACATGCCCGTGGAAACGAGTACCCGAAACCTCTCAAAGAAATCAAGACTTTGTCGGCCTTTTATAGGCACGCTTGAACAACAATATTTTTAGCCGGATGGATTGTAAAAAAATTAAATAGCCTTGGAATGAGCCATAATATCTTGCGATATTTCGGTTTAATTGCTTGTTTTAGTTGAAAATACAAAATGCATGTCGTAATCGCGGCGGCAGAGTACAAAGGTTCAGACAACCTTGCTCTGGCCCACCAAACGAGAGGCTCTGGGTCTGAATCGATTCATTGCGCAGTCTTGAGAATTGGTAAGTTCTTCCCCCGGCATCCTCTTTGGTTTAGATCAATTTTGGCGCCATCGTTATAAAAACGGTTTTTTTGAGGCAGTGGTTTTGAGGTTTTTGCTCGACCTCTTTGTCTCGCCTAAATGGAACGTTTTCTTCTCCTAAAGCCCGCTTAATTTCCAAAGTAGCTGTACTGGAGTCTTCTTACAGCCGGATCTTGGATTGGTACGCCCTGTTTTAGGCAGTCTTAAAACGTCATTGACCAAGGTAAAGCTATGTGCCCATCGGATTCTATATATTTTCCAAGATAATTTATCACGGAAATATTTTGCTTAATACTTTGCCTTTTAAGCTTAAGCTTATATTAATGTAGAAGATTCACTTTGTAACGTATTCAATAATGTATATACAACAAAGAGATCGCATGGCTGTGATATGTACTCGAACATGTTGTACAAGATGGATCTGGATGTACAATAGTGGTTTTTTTTTTTTTTTTTTTTCTGTCAGAATCTCATTTGTATTGCTTGGCTGATATTGAAATTTTTTCTATTGTTTCATGCTTATCAAGGGTTTCCTCGGGAGGAACACTGTTGCTACTGATTATTTTCCCCTTCTAATTGCCTGATTGTTATGTATATCTCAGGGTTGTGATTTGTAAATTGGGCAATTTTAAGGTTTTAATTAAAAAACATGTGGCCAAGGCCTGGATGTATGTTATCATGATCTGTCTATAACATTGTATTGGCTGATGCCATGATTGGCAGTGGATGTTTTTGAAAGTGTGGTTTAGGTACATGTTACATGTCAGGTTGGAGTTTTTCGGCTGTTATGCTGAGGTATCCTATAGCCTACCCCGTGTCAAGCATTGATAAATCGCCATCTATTTTTACAAGCAATTTTCCTCCATAATCCCTTTGTTTTCGGCAACAGTGTATATTTTTTCCGTCGAATCATATTTTGTTTTGTGCAGTGCTGTTTTAAATTAATGGTTGCTAGTTATAGGTTATATGTCAAGTTTTGAGTTTGGGGGGCTTTATGCTGAGCGGTATCCTACCCTGTTAAGCATTATGATAAATTGTCACTATTTACAGCAATTTTCCTCCATAATCCCTTTGTTTCACAACAGTGCATATTCGTCGCCCTATTGTTGTTTGTGCAGTGCTGTTTTAATTAAATGGTGTGCATGTTTAGGTATATGTGCAGGTTTGAGTTTAGCTTTATGCTGAGGTACCTACCCTGTTTTAAGGCATTGATAAATTGCACTAATTCTTTACAGCGCCAATATTGGCCTGTCTCGTAATTCCCTTGTGTTTTTAGGCAACAGTGTCTATATTTTCGTTCGGCCCTATTTTTTGTTTGTGCAGTGCTGTTTTTTAATTAATGGTTGGCAGTTTAGGTATATGTCAGGTTGGAGTGTTGGCCTTTCTATGCTGAGGTTACCCTACCCTGTTAAGCATTGTAAAATTGCACTATGTTACAGCAATTTGCCCTTCCGTAATCCCTTGGTTTTAGCAACAGTGCTACATGTACATGTATATTCTGAGGCCCTGTTTTTGAAACATTTGACGTTGTATACCAATGGGTCTGAAAAATTGAATACGAAGTTCATTTTTTACATTGAAAATACCAGAAACTATGTAGTTTTTTAATCTGCCTATATGGCATGTTTGTGAATCAACCATCACAGAGAGCCCAAGTTTTAGCTTTTATAGTTAAATGTCCTAGTTGCCAATGATGGCATGCCAGTGAACTTATAAAATTGTTTTCATGTCAACATGTTTATATTATTCATTGTTTTTAAGCAATTTATTTCTGTAAGATATTGAAGAGTAACTTTGAGAAGTGGAAACTAGCAAAATAACAATTGCTTAAATATTATGTTATTATTTTCAGGTTGGCAAGGATTTGATGTCTTTTTTCTTGTATAATGTATCACAACTCTAATACATGTAATTCTTGCATGAAAATCATAGAGTATTTGATGAATTTTCGTGTCAATTAAACCTTGTGACTTTTAGATGGTGTTTATTTTTTTATAAATTTAAATTGTGTTGATGTTACATTTATCAAGCATCAGTAGGCGGGTGATCACATGATTTCCGAGTGCAATTTGGAAATAAATAAGCCAGGGGGTTTTCAAAGACTAACAAAACTGACACTTGCAATGCAATTTGTAGTCTTTTGAAAAATTTAAAAGTGCTTATAAATGTAGTCCCAATTTGCACAAGAAAAATCAATTGTGATTGCACTTGTTAATAATACACTTGTGAAAAAATTCAATTTTCCTTTTTTTACAAACACGATTACTAAGAGGAAAGCCCTTGCCCTTCGTAAAATTTTCCGAGAAAGTATTTTCAAACCTTCCCGGGGGGATAGAGTTGGAAAGTCTTTTGGCCCCCACGTGATCTTTTCCGGCATATCTTCGGAAGTCATTTGGGTGATCTTTCGGAAAGGATCTTCGGGTGAACTTCGGCCCATCTTCGGCATAATCTCATATGGACTGTCGCCAGGCCATTAGGCGGTCTTCGTGGTTCTTCGTACTGACTTCGGATAATCTTTGTTTGTTAATCTCTGCACTGGTGTAATTGCACTGGTTGTTGTATCACCTTGAACTGCCATTTTTCTCTTAGCCACAAACAAAGAATCGGAGTAATTTTTTTCAAGTGTATTATTAATATACAGTAAATCAATCATACAGTTGAATAATAATAATAATAATTATTTAGTAACAAACATTTCTTATAGAGAGCTTGCTTCAGTACGTGGTGATGATTGGACCAAGTTTGTACAGTCCCAGTGCATGAACTTTATCATTATGTATATCAGTATTCTTCAGCCATGTATTTTTCCAGGTTTTTTTTCTCTAAAAACAGTCTCAAGTATAATGCTAGCCCGGTATGTGAAAGTAATAAACTACACATAGTTGGAAATTTATTGAGGATTAGTTGAAGACTGTCCAAACACCCATTATAATATTACACATGGTATATAATGCGGGAAGTTGGATCATAGTATTCAACTAATCCTCAATAAAGTTTCTAATATGTGTAGTGTATTTTATACTGTTTCCGCCATACCGTAGTTATGTTTTTATGTTAATTCGATATTAAATTGGATATTAGAAGCTTACATAGTCTATTCTGTTATACTTGCTTCTGCTAGGACCACTCCCAGTGCCCTTAAACCATTCTCAGGGAAAAGCAGGGATTGCTTGAAGTGTATCAAAATTAATGTGTAGGCTATATACAAATAACATTGTTCAACATGGAGCTTTGAGCGTGTTCACTTTGAATATTATATGTATGAATTGATAAGTATACCATAGACATTTTTACAGAGTTAATGTTTATGTTATAATACATGGTGAGAACAGTCATGCTGATAGTGTTCTTACAATTTTGTGATATTGATATATTTACCAATGATTTATGATTAACTCTTACAAGAACATGTTTTTCTGTATTCAAAAGCAACAAACTATTGCTCCCTGTTCGTTGGAAGACTTATTTTTTTGTTTCCTAATTAAGTATATTATTTTATTTTATTTTAAAAACTAAGTATAGCAGAAATATATACAACTGAGTGCTGACTTTAATGCAAAAGAGAAACCGTAATAAATTGAGAATGATTCAGCAACAACATGTGTGATAGTTTTATCCCTTTTTCCAGTCAGGGCTATTTCAAGGACTGCAAAGGTGCTGATTAAGATCCAAGTTGTGGACGTGTTTTGATTTAATGTGGGCTAAAACAGCACCAACATTTGTTCCATTTTTAGTTTGATATGACTCCAGTCAGTGCTATTTCAAGGACTGTCGTGGTCGTTTTGCCCTTTCTATGGTAGCCTTTTCAGACCAGCAGCAGGTGCCGTTTCGGCTACAGTGGTGCTGATTGAGATCCAAGTCGTGGGAGTGTTTTCAAGCCCCAAAACTTGGGCCGTTTTGATTCCTTTCTTTGAGTTCGAAATAGCTCCGGACGGGGCTATTTCAGTATATAGCAGTAGCCATTACAGCCCTTTAAAAATCCAAAACAGCACCACTGTTTTCCAAAAGAGCCCTTCCATTGGGTCATTTCGACTCCCCCCAAAAGGGCTATTTCGGCCGGTTTATTTGGGCCATAACAGCTCTTTCATAATGGGGCCGAAAAAGCCCCCAAAATGGGGCTGTATTTTACTCACCGTTTTCGGCCCCATTTTGGGGCCAAAACAGATCTTTTGAATTTACAGTGTATGCAACGAAATATTGCAACCGATTTAAGAATAGGGAGATCATAAACCTGGCCGGATTGGCATGCATATAATTTTGATCAGAGCTTACATGTTCACATCTTTAATTAACTTCACTCTTTCCGTCAGCGTTTTAACACAACCTTAAAACACATAAATTTAATCTGGTTTACATATTACAGTATAAGCTGTAATTTACCGAATACATGAATGCTGGTTGAATATGGTGTGGAAATATTCTGCCCCCTCCGCTGTTCCCAAACTGAATATGGTCTGATGCGGGTTTTATAGCTGTACTCTTACTTACAGAGAATATTAACTGAGTATTGTTGCTGAATATGGCAGGAGGAAGGTTCTCTAGCTGATTATCGTACAAGAACCTGCAGTGAGGAAGAAATTAAAAAAAGGTAACGATAAGTATCTTGCTTTTATATACAGTAGAGATATTTAGGCCGTACCTAAAAAATAATTTATTGCAAAACTTTTTTTGGAAACAAAGCAGTTATCCAAACTGAAGATTGAGATACAAAAAACTGAATAAATTGTAACGAAATCCAGAAAATGTGGGGGTTGCATCTTTAACATTTTATCAGAAAAAATAGCTGGTTAAATTTTCCATCAGTACATTATGTCCTTTGCTGTTCAGATGGGTTTAATGTTGGTTTTGTAGCTAAGGAATTGTCTTACGTACAGTCTCTCCAACTTGACATTGTGACTGAAAAACTCCAGGAGACAGGATCTTTAATTGGTTGGACCTCAAGCTCCTATTCCAAAAAGAAAGTTACTACATAATTCAAGAACCGTGTGGATGAAACTGATCTCTTTTAAATAAATGTATAGAATCTGAGTGCTCTAAAGATATCGCTACATTAAAATAATAGTATTTAAATTTAAGATCATTAATTTTTTATATTTTCCAGTACGGCCCACCCCTCAATGTCATCGCGACACCTTTAGGGACGTATATAAATAAGGTCATTAAAACGTGCGTGGTACACCATGACTCCAAACATAGCCTAATATTGAAACACAATAACAATATTCTACATCTTTATGGAGGAATTACCTCGTCCTAAAATGGTTTCTGAGTCCATTTTAACTTTATTTTAAACTAGGTGATAATGAAAAAATTTAGATTATAAGAGACGATTTTTCTAAAAAAGTTAAATGTTCCTATAAATGAATGCTGGGTGAATATGGCGTGGGCAGATTGTAACCCACCGCTAGTCCCAATTATACAATTTATTAGATAACAGACAGACGAATAACGTCATGAAAGGCGGGGAAACACGGATGCTCTGTTCCAGCCACAAAACTTTGCCAACACTCATTCGCACAGCCATCTCAAATCAGAGAAATATTTTCGTCAAACATGAAATATTCCGTAGGAAAATCAATGTAGATCAATTGATACGAATTTTAAATAGACCATCTTCAAATAGACCAGTTACCCCGTTTTTTAAATGGTTTCCGGTTTCTTTTATTTGTATTTTATACAAGGAGAAAATAAATGCCAAAAATAGATCCTTCACTGACATTATTTCCATACTCCATTATAAATATAACGTTTTTATTCCTTTCATAACTAGATTAATGAAATATTCTACTTTTTCATTCATTAATCCATTCATTTATCCATACAATGAATGAATCAATCAATCATCAATCAATCAATCAATCAATCAATCCATCCATCCATCCATCCATCAATCAATTCCATTGATTGCCATTTATATTATATGCGTTTTATACAAAACGAGGGGGGGGGAGTTGTGGTGATCTAACCGCCCGTAATTTTAGTAATGAAGTAAAAACCGCCAAACTTTTCGACTTTCGCCTAAAATTTATTAACTGGTAACAATTTAGTATGACAAGGTTTTCTAGACATGAATAACATTGCTACAAATTAAAGTAGTGCGCAAAGTACTTGTTAGGTAGGGTTTCACTGCTGCAATGGCAAACATTTTGGAAAAGTTTTGTTAACATGACCCCCTGCATACTTTCATAACCTAGTAACCCGCGAAATTTAAACAACAGCCAGGTGATATGATTCAGCAAAGGACAGTATTAGACTTACAGCATTAGAAACTGATCCATAAACATATCAAAATGTGACAAGGATAGGGAAATTCGAGCACAATACTAAATAAGAGTTGAGAAATAGTAGGACCCCGTACAGGTTCACCACCGTATTTTAAAATAAGTGAGGTATCCAAACAAAAAACTATCCAACGAAATATTGCCACCGATTGGCATCATATAGCTTTGATACAACCCTCCCCGTAGCATGCATATACCAGGTTCACATCTTTAATTAAATTCACTCCTTTCCGTCAGCGTTTTAACCCTATCCTGCCTGGGGGGGGAGGGGGGGGGGGGGGGGGGGGGCAGAAAGTGCCCGCGCTGACTTCAAATTTATCCGTACTTAAGAGAGCATTCAAGCAATCATAGCCAAACTTTATGACTTTTCCTAAAAATTATCTGGAAACATTTTGGTGTGTCAATATTTTGATCACGTGACTTGATGTTTCCATGGCAACCAAGTTTTGCAGGCCGTTTTAGCCAAATTTGGTATTTTCAGCTAATTTTCATTTTTCACGAGATTTCCGCTTTTTACGAAAGGTTTCCTCCACAATCTTTGCAATTGTTGCATCCTTTATATTGTTTTCGATGTTTTTCAAATCAAATTTGGTGATTTTCTGACATTTCTGATTAATTTAAAAATCCAAGATGGCGGATCCAAGATGGCGGACATTTTTAAAGTATGACGTTATTTTGGCGTGATATGATATCACAATTGATTCGTGATTGTCACTAAAATAAACATGTTTGAATGCTTTAATATACCACATAAGTTTCATTTTTATTGCACAAATAACTTTCGAGATACAGATCGTTTTACCCAAATTTGTTTGTATTTTAGCTTAATTTTCAGTTTTCATAAAATGTTTGCTTTTTACGATGAAATATTTGCAAAATCTTTGCCGTTTTAGCATCTTTCTATTTTCTTGATTTTTTCAAAACGAATTTGGAGATTTTCTGACAGTTCTGAAGAATTTAGAAATCCAATATTTCGGATCCAAGATGGCGGATTTTTTTAGCGTATGATGTCATTATGGCGTGTATGACGTCATAATTGACACGTGACTGCCACTAAAATAAAGATTTTGGATGCTTTACACACCATGTGTAAGTTTCATTTTCATAGTGTCAATACTTTTCGAGATACATAGGGGAGGGGGGGGGGGGGCACTATCTGCCCCCCCGCTCCCCCAGGCTCAGGAACGAAAAAAAAGCCCAGGCCAGAAATAGGGTTAAACACACTCTTAAAACATATATATTTAATCTGGTTACATATTATTAGCTGTAATTTACCAATATTTGAATGCTGGTTGAATATAGCGTGGGAAAATTCGACTGCCCCCTCCGCTGTTCCCAATCCGAATATCGGGTTTTATAGCTGTACTCTTACTTACAGAAAATATTAACTGAGTATTGTTGCTGAATATGGCAAGAGGAAGCTTCTCTAGCTGATTATCGTACAAGAACCTGTCAGGAAGAAATTTAAAAAAGGTAACAATAAGTATCTGCTTTTATATACAGTAGAGATATTCAGGCTTACCTAAAAATAATAATTTATTGTAAAACGTTTTTTTTGGAAACAAAGGAGTTATCAAACTAAAGATTGAGATACAAAAACTGATTCATTGTAAGGGAATCCAGAAAATGTGGCGGTTGCATCGTTAACATTTTATCACACAAAATAAGCTGGTTAAATTTTCCATCAGTACATTATGCCCTTTGCTGTTCAGATGGGTTTAATGTTGGTTCTGTAGCTAAGGAATTGTCTTACGTACAGGTTCTCCAACTTGACATTGTGACTGAAAACTCCAGGAGACAAGATCTTTAATTTGTTTTTGCCCAAGCTCCTATCAAAAAGAAAGTTACTACATAATTCAAGAGCCGTGTGGATGAAACTGATCTCTTTTAAAGGGACTATGTCACCTGGTTGCCCATGCCGCGGTAGGGTCCACTAAAAGCTTAATTTGCATACGACCTTTTTCGCAGTTTATCGGTAATCTGGAGTGAAGTATTTTATTTTTGAGTAGGCTTCTGTAAATTAGTGTCAACGTAGCTGCAATATTTATAACTGAAACGAGGTTATTGATAACATAAGACGATAATTTAACGGAACAACTCTTGCGTGACTTTCCGGCAAAAACATTCAACTCAAATTCAACCGCTAAATTCACACTTCCCCTTGCTTTTTTGACTTTGATATTGAGAAATAAAATTTCTGCCATTTATTTTTCCATAGCAGTTTATTCATGGTCTGAATCCTGTTAACATAAGTTTGACAAAAAATCATTGAAGAATGTACGCCCTTTCGCTGGCCGCCAAAAATGTCAAAACAAAATTTTGCTAATCGCGTTTACATTTTATTTCGCTTCGAAAACTATGATTGAAAACAAAAAAGCTGCTTTAGAAATGAAAAGTTGTATTAGAGGCGACTATTATATGCAAACAGATGGAAATTTCATAATTTTGAAAAGTAAAATAACGTTCAATAGAAAAAGTACTGTGTAAGCAGCTCCGTGCGTGACAAGCGCCGGCCAGTATTGTAGTTTTGTGAACTTTCCAGCGAAAAAAATAGAATGTGAAGCGAATTCGAATCCGCTGTGGTTTTTGCAAAGGACCAACACATCATTGTAATATCATTCATTATCAAATAAATAATATCCTTCACCATTTTGCTCTCTGAATTCTAGGAAAGGCTCAATAAGTCCGCTACTGCCGTGGCAAAATTCATTCAGTAAACTGAAGCGGCCCGCCATTGAAGCTGTTGTTTTTCTTCCGAAAGACTCGATTGATTTCTTTCTTGCCTCCAGCGAAATAAGATGGGCAGCGAAAGTTGAATGTGATAAGTAACTAGCGTTTAATGTTGCTCCAAACCACGATGAATATAAAGCCATAAATTCTAGCCTGTTCCTTCGATGGTACTGTAGTTAGTTCTTGCCATTGATTCTTTCCTTGAAGTACTGTAATACTTTCTATCGGATATGTTTCGCAAATCGAGCAAGTTAACACCGAAATAACTAAATAGAACTGTAGTTCGATATCTCTTAAGGATAAGTTAACATCAACAGTGAGCCAGATGCAACGGATTGCCAAGATTAGCGTAGATTTGTTCACGACTGCTTCATCTCCTCGAATCTCCCGCCGACTTTGAAAACGTTGGCGAACGCTTTCAAAGTGAAGCTGAAAACTCGTATGCAAATTAGCCTTTAGTGGACCTTACCGCGCATGGGCACCAGGTGACATAGTCCCTTTAAATAAATTTAGATAATCTGAGTGCCTCCAAATATATCGCTACATTAAAATAATACTATTTAAATTTAAGATCTGAATATGGTCTGATCGGGTTTTATAGCTGTACTCTTACTTACAGAGTTCTTAACTCAGTATTGTTGCTGAATATGGCACGAGGAAGGTTCTCTAGCTGATTATCGTACAAGAAACCTGTCAGGAAGAAATTAAAAAAAGGTAACGATGTAAGTATCTGCTTTTATATACAGTAGAGATATTCAGGCTTATCTAAAAAAAAATATAATTTATAGCAAAACTTTTTTTGAAAACAAAGGAGTTATCAAACTAAAGATTGAGATACAAAACTGAGAAATTGTAAGGAAATCCAGAAAATGCGGGGGTTGCATCGTTAACATTTTATCACAAAAAATAAGCTGGTTAAATTTTCCATCAGTACATTATGTCCTTTGCTGTTCAGATGGGTTTAATGTTGGTTCTGTAGCTAAGGAATTGTCTTACGTACAGTCTCTCCAACTTGACATTGTGACTGAAAAACTCCAGGAGACAAGATCTTTAATGTGTTGTTGCCCAAGCTCCTATCAAAAAGAAAGTTACTACATAATTCAAGAGCCGTGTGGATGAAACTGATCTCTTTTAAATAAATTTGTATAATCTGAGTGCTCCAAATATATCGCTGCATTAAAATAATACTATTTAAATTTAAGATCATTAATTTTTTTTATTTTCCTGTACGGCCACCCTTCAATGTCATTGCGACAACTTTAGGGACGTAGATAAATAAGACCATAAATATGTACAATTTACAACGTGCGCGTACATCCACGACTCCAAACATAGCTACTATTGAAACATAATAACAATATTCGACATCTTTATGGAGGAATTACCTCGGCCTAAAATGGTTCTGAGTCCACCAGGAGATAATGAAGATAATTATAAGAGACAATTTTTCTAAAAATTTAAAATGTTCCAATAAATGAATGCTGGTTCGATATGGCGTGGGCAGATTCTACCCCACCTGTAGTCCCAATTATACAATTTCCTGTAAAAAAAACCGTGTTGTTGGGCTGACCGTTATTAGTGAACAGACAGACGAATAACGTCATGAAAGGCTGGAAAACATGGGTGCTCTGCTCCAGCATAAAACTTTGCCAAACATCTTTGCGCCGCCATCTCAAATCATAGAAATATTTTCATCAAACTGGAATTATTCCGCAGGAAAATCAAATTAATATAGATCAATTGATACGAATTTTAAATCGGCTGTTCAAGCTTGGGCAAGACGTTGAATCTAACATGATTTGATATTTAGCTCATTGTAAAGGTCACGAATCCGAGAAATCGATCGTTCCCCGTGAAGCGACTTGCAGCCGGAATAATTCAGATATTTTTTTTCTTACATCAGGAAGGAATAGCGGTTTTATAACGCTTTATTTTGCACAGGGTTCATTGGTGGGTAGATTGAGACAGATTACGAAATCCGTGACGTAGATATATAATTTTTTGAGCACAAGAATAGTCCTACTTACAGTTCCCACAGCTGGGTGTTGTGAGTGAATACTTCAGAAGGCAAGTCCTTTATGTGATTGTTATCCAATCGACTATGAAGAAGCAATAACAAGATAAGCTCAATACAGACTACAATACCAAATATATCTTCTGCAAAAATATAGTAAATCCGACTTCTATATAATTGCGCAAAAATAACATTCAAGTAGGCAGCTTGGGGGATCTATATGTTAGAAGGGGGGGGGGGGGGGGGGGGAGGATCTGACCGCCCGTACTTTAACCGTTTATAACTAACTTTTTAGTAATGAAGAAAAAGCCGCCAAACTTTTCGACTTAACCTAAAATTTATCTGGGAACGATTTAGTATGGAAAGTTTTTCTACAAATTAAAGTAGTGGTTCAGCTGTGGCAAACATCATCGAGAAAAGGTTTTCTTCTCGTTTTCCTTTGTTTGTTGATGGAATGTTTTTAGCCATTATATGTACGTACGTACGTATCCCAGCTGACAGTAGCAACGTGTTGACCACGTATTTTTTTGTGACACAAAGGAAAGGAAATCGGGATAGCAGTCTGTATGTGCTTAAGAACTTGTCGAAACGTCTTTAAAACAATGAAAAGAGACAGTGGCAAAACCCTTACAATTTAAATATCCCTATGGCATCTTCAAATAGGTCAGTTACCCCGTTTTTAAATGGTTTCCAGTTTCGTTTATTTTTATTTTATACCAAGAGAAAATAAATGCCAAAACAAATCAAATTTACCCCATGGCGGAAACCTTTGCTAGTAATAGACTCAAGTATGTCATCAAATTCATTACCGATAACTATATGTTACATTTTTAATCTTTTTCTGTAAAACAATAGCTAAATCCAATGTGGAATGTGTACATCCTGCCTTTTTCCTCCTATCTTGTTAGGATTTAAAGAAGCTGTGTCACGATATATCAAGGCATTTACTGCGATGTACAAAACTGAATGCCTTCAAATCAAAGAAAATCTCCTAGAAAAAACACTAAATGGATTACGAGCAATGAACTTGACAAATTTAGTCTACATTTTCAAGATGTGCCATCTATGCCGTTATTTCATTTAATATTATTTTGTGGCACACGAAGAGTCCTGCTTACAGTTCCTTACAGGGGGGGGTGTGGTGATCTAACCGCCCGTACATTTAGCAATGAAGTAAAAACCGCCAACATTTTCCACTTTACCTAAAATTTATCTGGTAACAATTTAGTATGACAAGGTTTTCTAGACGTGAATAACATTGCTACAAATTAAAGTAGTAAGCAAAATACTTGTTTGGTATAATTAGCTGTGGCAAACATGGAAAAGATTTGTTAACATGACCCCTACCTACGTTCATAACCTAGTTACCCGCGAAATTTAAACAACAGCCAGGTGATATGATTCAGCAAAGGACAGTATTAGACTTACAGCATTGGAAACTGATCCATGAAACATATCAAAAGTGATAAGGATATGGAATTCGAGCACAATATTAAATTGCTAGGTAAATACGGGTTGAGAAATAGTAGACCCCGTACAGGTTCACCACCGTATTAATTCATAAGTAAGGTCTGGGTATCCAAACAAAAAAATTATCCAACGAAATATTGCAACCGATTTAAGAATAGGGAGATCATAAAACCTGGCCAGATGGGCGCCATATAGCTTTGATACAACCCTCCCGTAGCATGCATGTACATGTTCACATCTTTAACTAAATTCACTCTTTCCGTCAGCGTTAACAACCGTAAAACATATATTTAATCTGGTTACATATTATAAGCTGTAGTTTACCAAAACATGAATGCTGGCTGAATATGGCGTGGGAAAATTCTGCCCCCTCCGCTGTTCCCATCCGAATATGGTCTGATCGGGTTTTATAGCTGTACTCTTACTTACAGAATTCTTAACTCAGTATTGTTGCTGAATATGGCAGGAGGAAGGTTCTCTAGCTGATTATCGTACAAGTACCTGTCAGGAAGAAATTTTTAAAAAAGGTAACGATAAGTATCTGCTTTTATATACAGTAGAGATATTCAGGCTTATCTAAAAATAATAATTTATTGTAAAACGTTTTTTGGAAACAAAGGAGTTATCAAACTAAAGATTGAGATACAAAACTGATAAATTGTAAGAAAATTCAGAAAATGTGGGGTCGGTTGCATCTTTGACATTTTATCAGAAAAAAAAATTAGCTTGTTGAATTTTCCAGCCGTACATTATGTTCGTTGCTGTTCAGATGGGTTTAATGCGTTGGTTTTGTAGCTAAGGAATTGTTCTACGTACAGGAATTTGAGCTTGCCATTGTGGCTGAAAACTCCCGGAGACAACATCCTTAATTTGTTGTTTTCCAAGTCCCATAAAAAAACCCACATAATTCAGGAACCATATGCAATGAAAATTATATCTTTTAGATATGTGTATAGAATGATCATTCTTTCGTGAGTGCTATAAATATATCGCTAAAAAATTATTGGATGAGGTTGAGCATGATAGCGAGAATTATCAAGGCCGAGGCTTTTGTTGGAGGATATTTTTATAACTTTTACAAGTTCGAGTGTTTTATGAATTAATTTAAAGTGTGATTGAATATCAATTTAGAGTTTGTGTTACCCACAAACAAAGCCTCTTTGTCACTCTAATTCGCTCACGTAGCCAACTGTTTTAGCAAAACATTCTCACGGACAATTTGTAAAGCCAGGAAATTACAGTCCTTTGGTACCGAAGCATTACGTTGGTCGACGTTTGGTCACCAACGAAATTAGTTCCTGCCAAGAAACCACAATTCAAATCTGGCCTAGTTTAATTAACTTTTCGTTCATTTTCCGTAATTACCTTTTGTAAGTTTGTGTCAATACCTGAATGATTTAGATATGCCGAAAGGATTTCTACAGTTTGGTTATGTTGTTAGAACGACAAGGATTTATAGTTCTTCTAGATAATAATAATAGTTTGTGTGATTATTTAAGTAACTTTTAGTGTATTCGCTTAAAAAGTAAGCTGTCTTAGAGTAAGTACGTGTACGTAGGATTTGAAGGACTACGGGAACTGTGGTTTCCGTCAACGAACAATGGAACACTCTAACTAAAGCTCGCTTAGCTACGCAAAAGATATAGCATTGTTTTAGCTGTTTTGCTGATAAAATTAGGATCACGTTCGTTTAAGGTTAGACGCATTCTGTCCCGCCTGTGCAATGATTGGTACCAAAATCTACAGTTTTAAAAGTACTGTTAGATGAGCGAACCTTACACTTTCGGTTCCAAACGTTATCTACTAAGTTTCTACTCTAAGTTCGAAGCACGTCTTTGAGTATCAAAGACGCCGTTGTTTGGAAGCCCTTCCGCTTATTTCTGAAAGAATGTGCTTATTGACCAATCAGAGCTCAGTGCGCGGACGTGATGCGAGCGAATATAATCGTCAGTTTTGCTGAGAGTTGTAGGAGATAGTTGCCGGCTACGGCAGAGAGAGGAGCTCACGAATAAACAGCTGATCCAAAAGAAGAAGTCTTTGGCTCTCGTCTACTTGACTAATCCCCCTGCAAGGAGACCTAAAAACCTCCTTGTAACACTTTTGTTATCGGCCGAAGCCGAAGGCTGAGGCGGATAACACGAACTTTTTCGTACTTTTTCGCTAATGAAGAGAACGACGCGTGCTACACGTGCATGACGTCAATCGACATGTATAGAGACCATTGTCTCACCGCCCGTACTGTAACCGTTTATAACTAACTTTTTAGTAATGAAGTAAAAGACGCCACAACTTTTCTGCTTTACCTAAAATTTATCTGGTAACAATTTAGTATGACATGTCATTGTTCCCTGAACTTGTTACCATGGCAGCCGTATATTGACAGGCAGGTTTTTACAAATTGTAAAGAATAGAAACCAACAGGAAAAACATTCAAACACAAAACAAAGATACATTTTGCAGAAACAGTGGCCGAGTAGCCATGAAGATCAAAATAAGGAAACTAGACTGAGCTGATACTACTCCGATATGCAGAAATTAAACTATAGCATTTTTTTCAGATTGAATAAGTAGCGCGCGGGTATTTGTTCGGTAGGGTCTGAGCTGTGGCAAACATTAAAGATGATTTCCAGTCCGTACTGCGCAGGCTCAGGGTTTGTTTCATTTTTGTTTTGAATTTGTTGATATGTTACACTTCGGTAATAGGGTACGTGAAGTTTTTGCGTGAGTCCGCAATTTCGGGTCAGGAATGCTCGATGAAACGTCGGTTTGGGATAACGTCGAGTTTTCTCTACTCGTTATTATTGTTTTAATGAAGAAAAAGGAAAGTTTGTCCCGCAATTTTTAGTATGGCTAGTAAACATTCCTTCGTATGTAGCTGTATGTGACTCATATAAACATTGCAGGTTTTTTAACATTACCCATGTTAATATCCGGATTATGAATTCGTTATTAAAATTAAAATTAAATTATTACTTTTTTTGTAAAGATCCTTGTTTTAACTCCAGATAGGTCTCACACCGTCTTTAAATGGTTTCCACTTTCATTAAACTTTATTTTTATACTCTTACTTACAGACGCTTCAGCTCCGTGTTGTTGTTGAAAACGCCTGGAGGAAGGTTCTCCAGCTGATTATCGTACAGTAACCTGTCATGAAGAAATTTAAAATGTAACTGATGTAGAGAATCTCACGCCTAACTAAATAGAAACGTTGCTATGGAAACAATGAAGTTAGAAAACTGAATATTGTGATATAAAGATAATTACAGATAAATAATGTAAAGAAATCCAGAAAAATTGGATGATAATTTGACACGGAGTTATAATTATTTGAAACGACGTACATCAGCTGTTTCCCTTCACATGACATCTTTGTCATGTAATTGTTCTAGCATTTCAGTCATCGAATTCATGTGATTACACAAACAAAAAAATATATTGTTTTAACTTTGCTTTTTCCGGCTGATGTTCCCAACAACAACTTTATTATACAACTAGTTTCCTATATTTCGTGAGACATTTATTACTAGAACATTACAGTTACTTACAGTTCCATTAGCTTAGTATTGTTGCTAAACACTCCCTCAGGCAAATACTGCAGTTGGTTATTTGATAGGTCACTACAAAAGTGAAAACAAAATTTACAAATATAAACACGGATTGAGCCTATAAGTCGAGGCTCAGCGGCTCAGCTTGCTAACGGTAATCTGCAATGACTGAAACCTTACTGACTCGCTGCAAAAAAAATACTCGCAGAGTTTTGAACACCCACCACCCTGGCTAAAGAATATGGAAGTTTTGGAAAGTTTTTCGGTGTACAACGGTTTCCGTATTTTTTTATTTATCCACATGTATTACTTACAGTTTCATTAGCTTAGTATTGTTGCTAAACACTCCTTCGGGCAAGTGCTGCAGTTGGTTATTTGATAGGTCGCTGCAAAAGTGAAAACAAAAAGAAAGATGTTTTAATTTACATGTATCAGCACGGATTGAGCCTATAAGTAGAGGTTGAGCGACTCAGCTTGCTAACAGTAATCTGCAATGACTGAAACCTTACACTCGCAGTTACTTACAGTTCCATTAGCTTAGCATTGTTGCTAAACACTCCCTCAGGCAATTGCTGCAGTTGGTTATTTGATATGTCACTACAAAAGTGAAAACAAAACTAGTTTTAATTTACATATGTAAACACGGATCGAGCCTATAAGTCGAGGTTGAGCGGCTCAGCTTGCTAACGGTAATCTGCAATGACTGAAACCTTAATGACTCGCTGCAAAAAAAAATACTTACACAGCTTCGAACACCCACCACCCTGGCTAAAGAATATATATTTTTTGATGTACAACGGTTTTCACAATTTTTTATTTATCCACATGTATTACTTACAGTCCCATTAGCTTAGTATTGTTGCTAAACACTCCCTCAGGCAAGTGCTGCAGTCGGTTATTTGACAGATCACTGCAAAAATGAACATACACGAAAATGTTTTAATTTACATGTATAATGGTAAAGATTGTTTTTGGTTTAGCACGACTCTGTGGTGAAATATAGATTCATTTCTTATACCAATCAATCAATCTATATACCAATCAAATACATCGTCTTTAATTTAATAACACTTGCCTTATATTGTTTAAATACAATCGTCCAAAACATCAATTAACGTAAAACGTAAGACAAATTCAAATTAACCATTAAATATTACAATTTAAACTACTTACAGTTTAGCTGTAGCCAAAGGCAGATTCTGTGGAATTGACCGCAGCTGTTTTCTTTTACAATCAATCCATATCAACATATCCATGATCCCCTTTAAAATGGTACATCGGCAAGGGTCTGGGCACACTAACAAAAGGTAAAATATTTTAATTTTGATGTCGTAATTTAAGATATCGTATCAAGTATCCGTAAAATTCCAGATCATTGGGAATTTTTGTTGTTTCCCGAAGTCCCAGAAATTCCGAACTTATGAAAACATGACTTTGTTCATGTTCCCGATCGCCTGGAATGAGCCGTGGATAAATCTGGAAACTAGGTAGCATTTTAATTTTGTGATTCTGTCTACAGTGTCTAGCTGGGAACTAAACCCTATGCTTGATTATTATTATTATTGGTTCAAGCGTCCAATCACGCTCATAAATAAATAAATAAATAAACACACACACACGCACACGCACACGCACACGCACACGCACACGCACACGCACACGCACACGCACACGCACACGCACACGCACACGCACACGCACACACACGCACACACACACACACACACACACGCTCATAAATATAAATATAGAGGCTTCCATTCATATGCCAGAGGAAATCCCAGATGATCGGAGAAGTCTGTTTCAAATACGGTCACTTCGCAATCACTTGTGCTATAGAGTTTACACACAATGGACTAGATAAGCTAGTATATAGTTTTTTTTTTGAGTGCCCAGCTACAAGTATTTATGTAATTTGAAGTTATCATTATAATTGTGACCGTTTTATATTTTGGAGCAAATAAAATTATTATTGCTGTTGTTGTTGTTGTTGTTGTTGTTGTTAATACATAGTTTAGAAATAAATCAGGAATATCAACTGATTTTGTGATAATTAACAATTATAAAAAAACTTACTTTCAACAATAAGGCTTATTTCTTTCTTGTCCAACCCATCAGGTCTGTCTACCTCACAGCTGTACTTTTCATTCTTTTCTTCAGTAATGTTCATCTCATATCTCACGCTTGTACTGTTTTGTACCACAGTGCCGTTCTTTCTCCACACAATGTAAGGAGCTGGTGCACCTTGTGCTGGACACCATAGAGACGCGGAATGGTTGTAAAGTACAAACTGTGTCTTGGCCACTTGGTCCAGGCTTGGTGCAACTACACAAGCAAATAGCAAAAAACAGCTCCAATGTGCATTAGTATGTTACTAATATATTATTATAGTAAATATTGAGTTGAAATATCAATCCATTATTGTACAGTTCTTACTAAATTATAAGCAAATTCATTAATTTAATCAAAACAATGCTTGCCTGTTACATTAATTGCTTTGCCACTATAGAAAGCTCCAAACTTGTATCCACGGTGAGGTGAAAATTTTAACCACATGTTATGTCCACTGGATCGTACAACACCAGTGACGTGACTTCCACAAAATATACCAAGAAGATTGGCAGACTGTTTATCACCATCGCGAACCTCGAGATATATACCATCAAGACATGGCGTTAGATAAAAATAATCACTCTGCATGGTAAAATTCATTTCCACATAATGTTCTTTTGAAACATTCAAGACTTTTGTTGGATCAAACCATGGGACTGGTTGTTGAAGGTATACTTCCACTATCATTGCAGCTGTAAACAAACAATGCACAAATAACATCAATGTAACGTGACTACTCAGTTGTCTCTTGTGTGATACAAACTATACAAGGTTGCTAAATATGTTAGAATGTGGAAACTTATCAGTGGACTGGTTTCTTTTATTTTAAATGAATGTAATGATATATACAACTTTTCCATTGCATCTGAAATGTAATGCTCTCATCTCCAATTATCCAGTTAAAAAACTCATAAAATATATTAATACATTACTCAGTACGGTGACGGGTGGAGTTTAATATTGCCGGATCAACTCAGCAAACTGCCCCCCCCCCCCCCCCCCCTCCCCCGCACCACCTCCCACACACGCAAACTAGTTATAGAAGTTGGATTGATTTCTTAACCAATCAGGTTGTAAAAATTTCCCTGCATTTCTCATGCATTGCCTGTTTCAAGGTCTGATTGATTTGTCACATTTTCACAGTTACATTCTCACTAATAGCACAAAACATAATTATGTTATCTGGAAGCTGGATACGATTGTACAAAATCAAAGTATTGTTGTAGTTTACTATTACCAAAACATTCTACAAGTGGAGATTTTCATTGCAGAATAAATTGGTGCATAAAAACATTCTACTGAATATTTGTATATTTATTTGCTTCGATAAACCTGACACATTGACATAAGCATAAATGAGCTTACAGAAAACAATAATGAAGCCCCACATGATCTTTCTGGACACCATCTTCCTGTTGTTAGATCATTTTGCTGAGAAGGAAAATTAATGCCTTGAGGAATAACTCAGCTAAACAATGGTTTATGTATGTTTCTTCTTGAATTTCAAAGTAAGAATGGGAGGAGGCCTGGTAATAGGTCAGTTACATGCGATCATGATTAATTTTAAAAGCTATGAAGTTGAACCGAGTACACTGACATCGCCTGTGTATATCAGCCTCCTCAGGAAGAGGCGAGTTTGCTTAGAGGTAAACTTACTCAATTTAGGTGACAGAGAAACAGTCTGGATTCTCGTCTTTTTTTGCGACGTCATAAAAACACTGTTTTGGCAAAATGGCGGAAAAACAAGCGATTTTTTAGCGAACCTGGATAATGATTTGGGGAATTTAAATTAGACTGTCAGTCAGTTAGTGGTGATACATGTATGCAGCGAATGCGCGAAAAACAGATATTATATGTTGTGTAACTTAGAGCAGCATGGAAATATATCTTAGATTCTAAGCTGAAGTGACTCTGAAAAACTATTCGCCTTTGCGGCGTCAGTGCGTAATAAACAATTTCAATTGAGAGCTCGGTCATTGAGGCCCAAATAATAACGTATTTAAAATCAAACTGAAACATAACTCCTTCTGGGCGAATTATTCGTCGGCTAAATACAGCGCTTATATCAAATTCATTTGAGTCGCATTTCATTAAATTGCAATTTTCATTAAGTATTCCTTATTTACTTATAACTTCTCAGAACGTCCAGGCCTGTACAGCTGCTGTTGATTATTATCTTCAAATTGAAGGCTTTGACAAATGTTCATTCATCTCATGTTACTGTTTACATAGCGGTTCACTTATTATTTGGCTCTTTTATCAAGAAAAATATATTATTCAAAAATGTGTTATTTAGCAACAGAAGAGTTTAAAAACTCTCATTACCGCCAGTTGTTTTATAGTTGCACTTATTTCACTTAAATTTCAGTTACGTCATCAAAGATCGTTGCAGATATTCTTTTAGTTTTGCAATTTTTTTTTTAATACATAAATAAATAGATAAAGAAAGAAAGAAAGAAAATTGCAAGAAGCCGTGCATAAGTAATATACCGACAAAGCTCAATAAAAGCGTATTGTTTGATTTCCATTGACTTATATCATTATCACTAAAATGTTTCACTACGATTAGTTACGTTGTTATTGATTCAAGGTAGAGTTTCCAAAGACAAAATACAATATGTGTTAATTCAGTGGTAAAATTGAATTGGTATTTTGTTATTCTGAAAGGGCGGGACGGAACGAAAGCAGCTTTATTTTAATGCTGTTGTTTTCTGCTATTATCGCATTTTGGCTTACACAGTAAAAAAAGCAAATACAAGTAAAGTAAAGAGAAATGACTTTAATCAAACTATTAAAGTTTTTTGCGTGATTGTATAAAACTCGCCTCTCCATACCTTGATGCATGCAGCACATGCATCTGCATTTGAAATGAGCTCGTGTGCACCTTTAATTATCAAATATAGAAAAAATGAACTGTTTGTCTTATGGGAATTTCCAAACTCAGCCCGCGTAACTACTCAGTTCTCCGACCTATCGAAATTAAGAAATGATTTTGGGGTAAATATCCAGTCGGTGAACTGACTGGCCTCTTATCCTATGAATTTTTATTTTTGTATGTAAAACATACAAAACATACATACATTAAAATATTAAGATAAATGCGGAAAACAACGAGAAATTTATCTTCCCTGTTGTAAAATTTAATCGGACTATTGTAGTTTTAATAAAGTAAAGAAATAAAACGGAGCTTTTTAAAAGAAATAATTTATGAAATAATGACTAGCATGATATCACGAAGGTTGTTATTTGACGCGAAAACTGGTCAGAAGGTTAGTTACCGTTGGTATAAACTGTGGTTTTGTGGTCAGCTTAATCGAAGACTGAATTTTGTGCAATCCGTTTTAGAAACAATAAGCAAAGAAAAGAAAGAAAGCTATTTAAATATAATAGTCTAAATACCTGAAAGATTTCATGATTATTGTTGTACTCTGTTGATAGTCAACCAAACGCCTTCACCATGGTAAGCAACAATGAATTCATACATCGGAAAATTAAACTATATATTCAGTAGCTGTTGATCATTATCTTCAAACTGCACGTTTTAACAGCAATTTCATCAAGTTATGTCACTGTAGACTTAATTATTCAGACACTTTATTAACTAACATCTATCATCAAACATAAGTGCTTTCATTTCAGCAAAACTTTTATTGCAATGGGATAATTACGGAACGTATTGTTTTATATATTATTGTCAAACTTCGCCAGTGGTAACTCTACCACTGTACTTTAAAATATAAGATAAAGAAATTATATTATCGCTGATAATAAAAAAACTTAACTGTAACTCATTTCAACAAAGAATGGAGAAAAATGTTTAGTACCTACAGCGTATCCGGTATTTAAATATTCTGCAGTGGCAAGCAAATATATTAAGCATTTTATTTATTCAGTAGTTAGCGCGCTATCGGATGGGCAGAACTTTTCATTATACTTTCTTATTAAAAAAATGCCAATCATCCAACATCTGTGCTTTTATTTCAACTTTACAGAACATTCTATATTTTCTTCTCGTGTCACTTTTAACTTAGCTGCTGTTCAAAACCTTTCATGCAAAAATGAGTGTAACCCATGTGTTCATTCTCATGCAAATCAAACTTATTTTGGTACAGAAGAGTTTTTATTGCACCAGAACTCATTTGAAACATGGCATTTTAACCCATAAGCTGTTTCGTAATTTAAGACTCAAAACATTTTTAAAACATTCTAAAAATTATGTTTAACACTGCCCAATACTGAAAAGAAAAGAACGCTTGATAAAATATATAGAGAATAAAGTGAATGCAGAAAAGGCCTCGTAGAATTATGAATATTTAATATATTGGCAGATGTCTTGGGAAATATTCCTCCAAAAAGGTTCCGATAATTTCATTTGTATGTTCATTTTGTTCTTTTGGTTATTCTTTTATTTCAAAGCTTTTAACTAGAAGGAGCCGTAGTAGCACATAAACCTCACCACGTGATAAAATAAAATATAACATTACATGAGGTGGAAATAAAAGATGGTATATTTTCTGGTATAACACGAGGTATTTCACGTACGTTATTTAAATAGTTTGCTACGAATCGCATCCGATTGTACGTCAAAGTCTTTAGCCTGGTTTCCATATAATCCCGATCGTCTCGATCGCCCCAGTCGTTTCAAAACAGGTCCAAGTGATCGGGGCGATCATATGGAAACACTAACGGGGCGACCCGAGCAACCGGGGACGATCGCGGTCGCTTGGATCGCTTCAAATTCGATCCGGACGATCGAGAAAGATTGCAAGCGGCTTAATGGAAACCACTCTCAGGCGATTGGGACGATTGCTCTTTCTGCGTCCACCATTTTGTTTTAAGATTTCCGCCAAAATACAATCTCGTTCCCAGAGTCCTCGTTACCCTTGTCCAGCGGTGGAGCGGCCAACAAGGACCTCTGGGGGGAAGCGATCCGCTATAACAGGATTATTGGACTTCCGTTCTACTGCGCATGTGTTCGACTCCATGTTTCAACTAACGGACGCCAAGATTCTTGGACTTCCGGTCTTACTGCGCAGGTGAGGCGGATCACTCTATCCCAGAGGTCCTTGTTGCCCGTTACAGCCGCTGGATAAGGGTAACGATGACTCTGGGAACGAGATTGGCCAAAATAATATTTATTATCGGACCCAGCTCCAAACCGAGCAGTCTCAGTTTTGAGAAGATCTAATCCAGGCGATTATATGAAAAACTAAAATCGCCCAGATCATCCAGACCGCTTTGTATGGAAAACAGGCTTTACAGTCTTTACACAAAGGCGCACTATAAAATGGAGACTTCCCAGGTCATTGCAGTGAACATCGAACGAGGTAATAGAGATATTAAGCAACACGTTCTATGGCAAACGGCAAACTTCAGCCCGAATTCGATTCTCTTTACTTTTCCTCGAATCGATAACAGCCCCACAGAAAAATGACGATATTCAATATTCACAGTACATAACTTTACCAATTATCTTTTCTAATGGTTTGTATTCACATCTTACTGAGGACTAACGAATACATTTCTGAAAATTTGCAAGGTTTTATGTTCACAGTGTGGATACGAAATTTGTAAACGTATACACGGATTTTGCTCAGCACGTGAAACACTAAAATGTCATTTGGATGTTGTCGAAATAGGGAGGAGCCAAGTCCCTCTTATAGTGCGCCTCCGTGTTTAAGGTCTTGAATGGAAAAGCATTTGAAACGGATTCAAAATTTATTTCGGCACTTTCGAATTACCGTAAAGTAGTTGGATAAGTCTGATTTTTTTTTAAGCCGTGCTGATGGTGCACGTGCTTCCCGATTAAATAATTATGGCTCTTGTTTAAAATTTTGGACGGGATCGGGATTTCTTCATAAAGAAAGGGGCGGGATGGCGGGATTGCCAAAAAAAATAGGTTGGAAGGCGGGATCTGAGAACCCTATTGTGGAGCCTCCTGCATGCCCGGATGAGAAAGGAGGAGGGTTGGGCATAGAGGTTAGCAATCCCACCCTGTAAAACACACTGAGCCACAGAAACGAAACACCAGAACAAAATGCACGTGGTGCAAGCAGGGATTTACCAGATTCCAGGGATGATGACGGATGGTACCCAAGCCCAATTGGGCACTGGCATCCAGATAAAGGACTCCTTAAACTGAAATCAAACTGCTGATAGGATGCTGAAACGTCAGAAAACGCACGAAGAGGATTGAGTGAGTGATTACAACGGGGGTTATCTCAAAACGTT
>MU826362.1:1397982-1420739 GCA_029204205.1 Desmophyllum pertusum
ATTATTTACCTAGCAATTCAGTATTGTGCTCGAATTTTCATATCCTTATCACTTTTGATATGTTCATGGATCAGTTTCCAATGCTGTAAGTCTATTAGTAATAATGGCCGTTGCTGAATCATATCACCTGGCTGTTGTTTAAATTTCGCGGGTAACTAGGATATGAAAGTAGGTAGGGGTCTTGTTAACAAACCTTTTCCATGTTTGCCACAGCTGAAACCCTACCAAACAAGTACTTTGTTATTCATGTCTAGAAAACATTGTCATACTCTGAAATTGTTACCTGATGAACTTTAGGTAAAGTCGAAAAGTTTGGCGGTTTTTACTTCATTACTAAAATTACGGATAGGAGGAAAAAAGCAGGATGTACACATTCCACATTTGATTTAGGCATTGTTTCCAGAAAAAAGATTCAACATGTAACATATAGGTTATCGGTAATGAATTTGATGACATACTTGAGTTTCCATTACTAGCAAAGGTTTCCGTCAAGGGGTAAAGTTGATCTATTTTGTCGTTTATTTTCTCTTTCTATATACAAAAAAGAAACATTAAACCATTTAAAAACGGGGTAACTGACCTACTGGAAGATATCATAAGGATATTGAATGGGTTTGTCACTAACTATTTTCATTGTTTTAAAAGACGTTTCGTAAGCACATACCATAGTTAATAGAGGGAAATGGTTTATGAAGCGCGGCAAAGTTCTTTGTTATATGTTTTTGTTCGCTATTTTGGAGGTTGACCGTGCATAAAACCTGACAAAATACAATAGGTGGTTACGTGTGTTCAAGCAACTAACCAATAGAAACGTAGCGAAAAACAAAAGATGTGCTAAAAACATTCCATCAACAAACAAAGGAAAACGAGAAGAAAACCTTTTCTCGATGATGTTTGCCACAGCTGAACCACTACTTTAATTTGTAGAAAAACTTTCCATACTAAATCGTTTCCCAGATAAATTTTAGGCTAAGTCGAAAAGTTTGGCTGCTTTTACTTCATTACTAAAACGTTAGTTATAAACGGTTAAAGTACGGGCGGTCAGATCTCCCCCCCCCCCCCCCCCCCCCCCCCTCTCTCCATTCCTTGTCTGAATAGGGCTAAGATTGACCCAAAATATTTTAAGGACGAGTTTATTCATCGATCAAGATGTGGAAATGTCCTTAAAGTTAAATATTATTGTTGTGTTTCTATGGTTGCTATTTTTAGCGTCATTGTACATATTCACAGCTTTCTTTATCTACGTCCATAAAGATGTCGCAAGAATGTTAAAGTTAAATACTGTCATTTTAATGTAGCGTATATTTAGAACACTCACTCAGATTCTATACATTTATCTAAAATGTATAGAAAGGAAGGAATGAATGAATTAAGGCATGACAAAATATATTATTTATTCAAGGAAGTAAGCAAGCAATGAAGAAGTTTTGTATTTGTAGTGGTGTATGGAAATAATGTAGAAAATTAACGCTTCATTAACAAAAATAAGTTGTTAAAGCTGCCTACTTAAATGTCATTTTTGCGCAATTATATAGAAGTCAGATTTACTATATTTTTGTATAAGATATATTTTGTATTGTAGTCTGTATTGAGCTTATCTTGTTATTGCTTCTTCATAGTCGATTGGATAACAATCGCATAAAGACTTGCCTTCTGAAGTATTCACTCACAACACCAGCTGTGGCTACTGTAAGTAGGACTCTTCGTGTGCTCCAAAATTAAACGAGCAACGTTACGGATTGTTAAAGCTGCCTACTTGTATGTTATTTTAGCGCAATTATATAGAAGCCAGATTTACTATATTTTTGCAGAAGATATATTTTGTATTGTAGTCTGTATTGAGCTTATCTTGTTATTGCTTCTTCATAGTCGATTGGATAACAATCGCATAAAGGACTTGCCTTCAGAAGTATTCACTAACAACACCCAGCTGGAGGAACTGTAAGTAGGACTCTTCGTGTGCTCCAAAAATTAAACTAGCAATGTTAAGGATTTCTTAATCCATCTCAATCCAAATAAAACCCTGTGTAAAATAAAGTGTTTAAAATAAAATACAGCTCAATCCAACGAATGGTTCGAAAACACATATTTAAGAAAACTAGCCACTATTCCGTTCTGATGTAAGAAAAAAACAAAATCTGAAATATTCTTGCTGCAAGTTGCTTCACGGCGAACGATAGATAATTCCGCTTTCATTTCTCGGATTCCCTTTACAATGAGCTAAATATTAAATCATGTTTGATTCCACGTCTAAGCAAAGCTCGAACAGCCGATTTAAAATTCGTATCAATTGATCTACATTGATTTTCCTACGCAATATTTCAAGTTTGACGAAAATATTTCTCTGATTTGAGATGGCTGTGCGAATGAGTTTGGCAAAGTTTTGTGCTGGAACAGAGCACCCGTGTTTCCTCGCCTTCATGACGTTATCCGTCTGTCTGTTATCTAATAAATTGTATAATTGGGACTAGCGGTGGGTTACAATCTGACCCACGCCATATTCGTCCAGCATTCATTTATAGGAACATTTAACTTTTTAGAAAAAATCGTCTCTTATAATCTAATGTCATTATCACCTAGTTTAAAATAAAGTTAAAATGGACTCAGAACCATTTTAGGACGAGGTAATTGCTCCATAAAGATGTAGAATATTGTTATTGTGTTTCAATAGTAGCTATGTTTGGAGTCATGGTGTACGCGCACGTTTTAATGACCTTATTTATATACGTCCCTAAAGGTGTCGCGATGACATTGAGGGGTGGCCGTACTGGAAAATATAAAAAATTAATGATCTTAAATTTAAATACTATTATTTTAATGTAGCGATATCTTTAGAGCACTCAGATTCTATACATTTATTTAAAAGAGATAAGTTTCATCCAAACGGTTCTTGGATTATGTAGTTACTTTCTTTTTAATAGGAGCTTGGAAAAAACAAGTTAAAGATCTTGTCTCCTGGAGTTTTCAGTCACAATGTCAAGTTGGAGAACCTGTACGTAAGACAATTCCTTAGCTACAAAACCAACATTAAACCCATCTGAACAGCAAAGGACATAATGTACTGATGGAAAATTTAACCAGCTATTTTTTCTGGTAAAATGTTAAAGATGCAACCCCCACATTTTCTAGATTTCGTTACAATTTATCAGTTTTGTATCTCAATCTTCAGTTTGATAACTGCTTTGTTTCCAAAAAAAGTTTGCAATAAATTATTTTTTAGGTAAGCCTAAATATCTCTACTGTATATAAAAGCAGATACTTATGGTTACCTTTTTATTAATTTCTTCCTCACTGCAGGTTATTGTACGATAATCAGCTAGAGAACCTTCCTCCTGCCATATTCAGCAACAATACTGAGTTAAGAACTCTGTAAGTAAGAGTACAGCTATAAAACCCGATCAGACCATATTCAGTTTGGGAACAGCGGAGGGGGCAGAATTTTTCCACACCATATTCAACCAGCATTCATGTATTTCGTAAATTACAGCTTATACTGTAATAATTAAATATATGTGTTTTAAGGTTGTGTTAAAAACGCTGACGGAAAGAGTGAATTTAATTAAAGATGTGAACATGTAAGCTCTGATCAAAATTATATGATGCCAATCCGGCCAGGTTTTATGATCTCCCTATTCTTAAATCGGTTGCAATATTTCGTTGGATAGTTTTTTGTTTGGATACCCAGGCCTTACTTATTAATACGGTGGTGAACCTGTACGGGGTCTACTATTTCTTAACCCTTATTTACCTGGCAATTCAGTATTGTGCTCGAATTTCATATCCTTATCACTTTTGATATGTTCATGGATCAGTTTCCAATGCTGTAAGTCTATTAGTAATACTGTCCTTTGCTGAATCATATCACCTGGCTGTTGTTTAAATTTCGCGTGTAACTAGGATATGAAAGTAGGTAGGGGTCTTGTTAACAAACCTTTTCCATGTTTGCCACAGCTGAAACCCTACCAAACAAGTACTTTGTTATTCATGTCTAGAAAACATTGTCATACTCTGAAATTGTTACCAGATGAACTTTAATGTAATCAATGAATAAATGATAAAATGATTGATTGATTGATTGATTGATTGATTGATTGATTGTATGGATGGATGGATGGATGAATGAATGAAAAAGTAAAATATTTCATTAATCTAGTTAAGAAAGGAATAAAAACGTTATATTTATAATGGAGTATGGAAATAATGTCAGTGAAGGAAGTAAGTAAGAAAGTAAGAAAGTAAGCAACAACTTTATTTTAAGAGGGTGACACATAACAGTTTACACTGATGAACCAGTGGCCCTCTGTCCTTGCTATATTGATACAGAATAGATATTTCGCATCATTCACAATATCAAACTTATCTAGTGATTACTTCTTCATAGTCAATTGGACAAACAATTACATAAAAGCACTTACCTTCTGGAGTTTTCAATCACAACACCCAACTGGAGGAACTGTAAGTAGGACTCTTCATGTGCTCCAAAATAATATTAAAGGTACTCACGGCATGGATGGCACATCTTGACAATGTAGACTAAATTTGTCAAGTTCATTGCTCGTAATCCATTTAGTGTTTTTTTTTAGGTTTTTGAAGGTTTTCTTTGATTTGAAGGCATTCAGTTTTGTACATCGCAGTAAATGCCTTGATTTATCGTGACACAGCTTCTTTAATCCTAACAAGATAGGAGGAAAAAGGCAGGATGTACACATTCCACATTGGATTTAGCCATTGTTTTCCAGAAAAAGTTTCAAAATGTAACATATAGTTATCGGTAATGAATTTGATGACATACTTGAGTTTTCATTACCAGCAAAGGTTTCCGTCATGGGGTAAATTTTATCTGTTTTGGCATTTATTTTCTCCTTGTATAAACTACAAATAAAAGAAACCGGAAACCATTTAAAAACGGGGTAACTGATCTATTTGAAGATGTCATAAGGATATTGACAATGAAAGGGTTTGTCACTGACTCTTTTCATTGTTTTAAAGACGTTTCCGCTAGTTCTTAAGCACATAGAGACTGCTATCTCGATTTCTTTTCCTTTGTGTCAAAAGATCCGTGGTCAACACGTTGCTGCTGTCAGCAACGTACATATAAGGGCTAAAAACTACTACGTACTACGTACATATAAGGGCTAAAAACATTCCATGAACAAACAAAGGAAAACGAGAAGAAACACAATGAGTCAAAGCCGTACTACGGGAAAACATTTATTAACAACTGCGAGAGAGTATTAACCAGAAAACCCGCCGGTGTCCAAACTAATGGCTTTGTAGTGCTTCCATATGTACAGGGCATTTCCTCTCTCCTCCGCAGAGGCTTCCTTGGGGGAGGGGGAGAACTTCACTCCCCAATCTTCCCTATTCCCTATTATCCCAAGAAGCCTCTGCGGAGGAGAGAGGGGCATTTCTAAAAGAATTGGTCGCGTTCGAGACAACAACAGGTCGGAGTGTCATACAAACCACCACGAGTAACCATCAACAGCCTTTTTCCACTCCTTAAAGAGCAAGACGATTCTGACCGTCCGTCGAAAATAGGGCATAGTATACAAAATCAGTTGCACACAGTGCAATTTTGTATACTATGGCCAAGCAGAAAGACCATTGAAGACTCATATTACGGAACATAGAAAGGCAGTTTAAAAGTTTTGACCACCGTGACTCTAAAGTTGCTGGCCATGTCCACAAATTCAACCATCACATGGATTTTGAAAACGATAACGTTGATGGACATGAGGCCAATTACCAACGACTCTTTCTTGAAGCCTGGCCATCTACGACAGACCCAAAGGCTGGGAACGATACATCATAATCCCAGAAACCGCACGCATCGCACCAGCGTGAACGATTCACAGAATAAAGTTTTTTGGTACCGCGCAATGACAAGCCTCGCACTACGTTTTTTTCAATTAACGTGTAACAACGGTCTCATCTTTATTGCTGATGAAGGCTTAAGACCTTAAGACAATGTAAAGAGTCAGTGACAAATCCTTTCAATGCATGTCAATAGGTCAACTCCTGACTACTCGTATTCAATATCTAAATGTCCTAAGGATGTTAAAGTTAATACTATTACTTTATCAGAAATCTGCATGACACTCACACTCTCTACTTTTATCAAATAGAGATAATTTCGAGCATACACATGCAGATATTTATGACAAAAATATTTCTTTGGTAGAGTCTTATCCAAGAATCAAATAATGAAGTTATCTTCGGCAGTTTTCAGCAACAATACCAAGCTGAATTACCTGTATGTAGAAATTCAACTATTTATCTTCAACCGAAACCTTATAAGAATGTAAAGTAACTGTTAAATTTGTTAAAAATTAATGTTCTTTGTATTAATTTAATTTTCACGAACTACCTACAACAGATATTTGGACAGCAACAACCTCAAGGAGCTGCCTGATAATTTATTGGCTGACCTGGTCAAGTTACAATGGCTGTATGTAAAAGAACCTTGCCATTAACTAACATTTAGGAAGGGAAGTACATGGTTAGAAATTGTACGATTTATCTTCAAAATTAAATTTATTTTTGATATTTTCATGTAGATTTTTGAACAGCAGCAACCTCAAAGAGCTGCCTAATAATTTATTCGCTGGCTTGGTCAACTTACAATGGCTGTATGTAAAGTACCTTTATACCATTAACTAACGATTGTGATACAGTCAAACTACAGTAACCGGGGCCACCCAGACAAAGTTAACCAATCACAGGGCAGAACGGGAACAATACATTCCAACATTTTTGAATTGAGCCAATCCGATGTCGAGTACAGAACAATGAAATTGCAACTTGTTCGTTCGCGATGAAAACAGATGAATTAAATTTTGTGCGGTTCTACGAGGGTTCTACGGCGTGGAATTTCGATTTCAACCCTTTTTCTTTGACTAGTTTGAGCAGTACGATTTGTAAGGAAACTATATGCGAGTCAATGAACGAGAAACTCCAAACTGCGTGAAAACTGGGAATGCGACGGCTGCACAGTATGTTTCCTCGAATAAAAGTGCGTGGCGGATTTGAAATAATTTGTTCGCTCTTGACAAATTCAAGTTTTCTCTACCGCGTCAAACCGGCTGAATAGCAGCTACGCATGTCGGGGTTTTGGCAGTACCATTATTAATTTGGAAAATAAATACACTTGATGCCAGCGAGAGAAGACTTTATATTCCAAACTGCATAAAGTCAGTGAACGCGACGGCCAATAGTTTCGACAAAGTGCGTGACGGATTTGAAAACAACAAAAGCACGGCTTGTTTCAGCGTGATGAATTCAGTTTTTATACATTGTCGGATCTTTGATTTCCACCTTGTTCCACGCGCTGGGTTTTATTTTGTCAGAACAATTTGGCTGAAATTAAAAAAATAAGTAAAAGAGAAATTCAAAATTGCATAAAAAGAGTGTATATTTGAAGTTTCGGCAAAGTGAATTGTCGCGAGAAAGAACTCAACCGCCGGAGTAGAATATTTTTGCCGGCAGAGTTTGAATCACGTTTCGTAACGGCGAATTCTTTATTACTATTATTTCTGATCGCATGAGTATTGTCTGATTTGCGTTGAACTTTCGAAACTGTTTCGAATCCTTTAGGAAAAATTACTGAGAAAGAAGCCAACTCAGTGCTAGTAAAATCGCTTCGATCTTTCCGAGAAAAGTCCTGACTGTTCTAGGGAAAAGTCCCGAATTTTCTTGGAAAGATCGAAGCGACTCTGTGTCTGATCTGCTAGCACTGAGTTGGCTTCTTTCTCTCATGCGATCAGAAAATTCGCCGTTACGAAACGTGATTCAAACTCTGCCGGCAAGGAAATATTCTACTCCGGCGGTTGAGTTCTTTCTCGCGACAATTCACATGATTTTCAAATATACAGCCGGCACTCTTTTTATGCAATTTTGAATTTCTCTTTTACTTATTATTTTAATTTCAGCCAAATTGTACTGACAAAACCCCGGCAATGTATAAAAACTGAATTCATCACGCTGGTATAAAACAAGCCGTGCTTTCGTTGTTTTCAAATCCGTCACGAACTTTGCCGAAACTATTGTTCACTGACTTTATGCAGTTTGGAATATAAAGTCTTCCCTCGCTGGCATCAAGTGTATTTATTTTCCAAATGGTACTGCCAAAACCCCGACATGTGTAGCTATTCAGCTATTCAGGTTGACTCCGTAGAGAAAACTTGAATTTGTCAAGAGCGAACAAATTATTTCAAATCCGCCACGCACTTTTATTCGAGGAAACATACTGTACAGCTGTCGCATTCCCAGTTTTCACGCAGTTTGGAGTTTCTCTTTCATTGACTCGCATATATTTTCCTTCCAAATCGTACTGCTAAAACTAGTCAAAGATAAAAGGGTTGAAATCGAAAATCCACGCCGTAGAACCCTCGTAGAACCGCACAAAATTTCATTCATCTGTATTCATCGCGAACGAACAAGTTGCAATTTCATTGTTCTGTACTCGACATCGGATTGGCTCAATTCAAAAATGTTGGAATGTATTGTTCCCGTTCTGCCCTGTGATTGGTTAACTTTGTCTGGGTGGCCCCGGTTACTGTAGTTTGACTGTAAATGATAAAAATTAATGTTTTAATTTATACAAAAATTATTGCTGTTCGACTTTTCGATGTTGCTAACATCATTATCAAGTGAAGAGTAAAATTACAAGGTGAAAAAATGAATATAAATTATGTAATTTAATAACTTAGCGCGGATGGAGTGCCGAAATAAATTCGATTGTCTTATTTACGAGATGCTCCTGATCAAAGAACTCCAACCAACTTTGAACTCCATCCGCGCTAGTTATTCAAGACGTTTTGTACATCGCAGTAAATGCCTTGATATATCGTGACACAGCTTCTTTAATTCCTAACAAGATAGGAGGAAAATATATTTGGTATTACAGTCTGTATTGAACTTATCTTGTTATTGCTTCTTCATAGTCGATTGGATAACAATCGCATAAAGGACTTGCCTTCTGAAGTATTCACTTACAACACCCAGCTGGAGAAACTGTAAGTAAGACTCTTCGTGTGCTCCAAAATAATATTAAAGGAACTAACGGCATGGATGGCACATCTTGACAATGTAGACTAAATTTGTCAAGTTCATTGCTCGTAATCCATTTAGTGTTTTTTTTAGGTTTTTGAAGGTTTTCTTTGATTTGAAGGCATTCAGTTTTGTACATCGCAGTAAATGCCTTGATATATCGTGACACAGCTTCTTTAATCCTAACAAGATAGGAGGAAAAAGGCAGGATGTACACATTCCACATTGGATTTAGCCATTGTTTCCAGAAAAAGTTTCAAAATGTAACATATAGTTATCGGTAATGAATTTGATGACATACTTGAGTTTTCATTACCAGCAAAGGTTTCCGTCATGGGGTAAATTTTATCTATTTTGGCATTTATTTTCTCCTTGTATAAACTACAAATAAAAGAAACCGGAAACCATTTAAAAACGGGGTAACTGATCTATTTGAAGATGTCATAAGGATATTGACAATGAAAGGGTTTGTCACTGACTCTTTTCATTGTTTTAAAGACGTTTCCGCTAGTTCTTAAGCACATAGAGACTGCTATCTCGATTTCTTTTCCTTTGTGTCAAAAGATCCGTGGTCAACACGTTGCTGCTGTCAGCAACGTACATATAAGGGCTAAAAACTACTACGTACTACGTACATATAAGGCCTAAAAATATTCCATCAACAAACAAAGGAAAACGAGAAGAAACACAACGAGTCAAAGCGGTACTACGGGAAAACATTTATTAACAACTGCGAGAGAGTATTAACCAGAAAACCCGCCGGTGTCCAAACTAATGGCTTTGTAGTGCTTCCATATGTACAGGGCATTTCTGAAAGAATTGGTCGCGTTCGAGACAACAACAGGTCGGGGTGTCATACAAACCACCACGAGTAACCATCAACAGCCTTTTTCCACTCCTTAAAGAGCAAGACGATTCTGACCGTCCGTCGAAAATAGGGCATAGTATACAAAATCAGTTGCACAGTGCAATTTTGTATACTATGGCCAAACAGAAAGACCATTGAAGACTCATATTACGGAACATAGAAAGGCAGTTTAAAGTTTTGACCACCGTGACTCTAAAGTTGCTGGCCATGTCTACAAATTCAACCATCACATGGATTTTGAAAACGTTAACGTTGATGGACGTGAGGCCAATTGCCAACGGCTCTTTCTTGAAGCCTGGCACTCTACGACAGACCCAAACGCTGGGAAAAATCACATCATAATCCCAGAAACCGCACGCATCGCACGAATGCAGCGTGAACGATTCACAGAATAAAGTTTTTTTAAGTAAGAATATTCCTCAGCTATAAATCTCCATTTACCATATTCAGATTGGGAATAACGGAGGAAGACAGGTACCTGACAGGTACTTGGACGATAATCAGCTAGAGAATCGTCCTCCAAGCGCATTCAGCAGCAATACTGAGTTGACAATTCTGTAACATTGTTCATCAGTTATAAAATCCGCTCTCAGTGACCGGCGGCGGAATGCACCCACACCATATTCAACTATTTTCTTCTAGATTTATATATTACAACAGTTCGGAGCATGAAAAAGTTCGCTGGCTTGTCTCGAACTTTCAACCTCTCAGGGTTCTCTTCAGGACATGATAATGAATATTATATTATTCAACTAACAATCCCAGTTTT
Source organism: Desmophyllum pertusum (assembly GCA_029204205.1). Taxonomy (NCBI): domain Eukaryota; kingdom Metazoa; phylum Cnidaria; class Anthozoa; order Scleractinia; family Caryophylliidae; genus Desmophyllum; species Desmophyllum pertusum. The sequence goes on from MU826362.1 coordinate 1,408,668, forward strand.
GTTTTTGTTATTGTTGTTTTTTTTTGTACCAAATTCATATCGAGAAACTCACATAATGAAATCGATACATGAATGAATTAACAAGTAAAGTAATTAAGACGATTTCCGCTGGACGTTCGAGCAAAAGTGCAACAAATTAAGTTACCAAAAAAATACTCGTAGCACGGTAACATTTTGAATACATTTAAGAAGAAATTATCGATAAATTAGCTCCCAATCTGACCCCGCGAGAGAAGTCATTGCATATTTTAATTAAAAAAGACGCTTCATGTCAGTTCAAAAACAAAATGGCGTGCGTTTTTATAATTTTTTACGAGGTTTTGACATTAATTTTCTCGAGAATGCTTGAGAATTTAATTGCGGGGTCACTTGGAGAAGTGAATTAAAGTGATATGTTTCAAATAGTATTCAAAATATTACCGTGCTATGAATAGTTTTTTAGTAATTAATTTTTGCACTTATTGCTCGAACGTTGAGCGGAATCCGTCTTAATAAAGAAAAAGTTTAAGGAATTTTTTAATAGAAAACGAATAGCTAGAAATTGACTGTCATTTTTGTTCAGTTTTGCAGTTTTCACACTTTCTATATGTGTAGGTAGAATATATATTTTTATTATATAGACACGAGTGTTTTACTGGAAATAGACCACTCGTAAAATTCATACGAAACTACATCCGGGACCCGAGTGGCGTATTTTCCATATCCTCACTAGTGAGGATATCGATGACGTCATTTCCCGCTTTTGCATGGCTTTTGGTGCAAAGCTGCCAAACTCCGGTTGAAAAATGGCGAGCGATAGATTCGTGAAATTCACTGAAGCTGACATGAAATCGTTCACTGAGGACGGTAGGAAAATGTTACACGAAGAAGAAAACTTCATATGACTTAAAAATTATTCAAGGAGTTCCTTGCAAGTGAAGACGAAAGGAGAGAAATTCGGAAAGTCCAGCCACGAGCTGCAAGAGTTTGCGATAAAGTTTGTGCTTTTGTCTTTTGTCTATATAATAAAAAGAAAATTACACGGTGGCTTGAAGATATGAATTTTATTTTCTCGTGGTAAAAACAATATTTTACTCACTCGCTGCGCTCGTTCGTAAAATATTGTTTTTACCACTCGAAAATAAAATTCATATCTTCGCGCCGCCGTGTAATATCCTCTATATATTCATGCTTATTATATGACTGAGAAAATTACTTCATTGTGATTGGCTGAGAGCAGGCAAATTTATCATTAATTTTTAATTTGCACTGCATTGAAATTAATGTTGCTGTGGCAACGAATGTGACGCAGGGCCGGCGCTAATTTTTTTGAAAATTAAGTTTTAACAACGATAAAAATGTATGTATTAATTTATTACTGATATTTTCATGATTTACCTATAGATTTTTGGATAGCAACTACCTCAAGGAGCTGCCTGATAATGTATTCACTGGCTTGGTCAACTTACAATGGCTGTATGTAAAGTATACCTTCGCATTACATGTAACTAACATTTGTGATGCGAGTACATACATTAGTTAGAAATTGTACTATTTATCTTCAAGATAAAAACTAATGTATTAACTTATTGTTGATATTTTCTCATGAACTACCTATAGAGGATTGGACAGCAACAAGCTCAAGGAGCTGCCTGATAACTTATTTACTGACCTGGTCAACTTATATGCACTGTATGTAAAGTACCTTACCATTAAAGTACATGGGTAAATAGACTAAGTAGCAGTAATCTCCAGATTAGGAAAGTGCGTTCAAATCTCTCAATGACAATAAAAATGGTAAGTATGCTGACCACATAACAATTATATTTTCGAAATAATTTTATATATTTGACGAGTGTACTACATGTACATGCATTACTACACATTCAGTTTTTACTGGATTGTTTAGTACAATAATTATTACAATAACTAAGTTGACTGTTCAATAATCGAAACATCACCGTATCGGAAGTTCGAAATACAATAAACAGCCACTTATGTGATCGAAGAGAATGTTTATAACTGTTAAGCTTAGTATAGGTAATCACATGATTTCGAGTGCAATTTCGATTAAATAAGCACGAGTAAATTTTTCAAAGACTAACAAAATACGGGCTCGTGCAATTTACAAGTGCTTATTTATAAATTTTTGCTAATAAGATTACTTAGATAGACTATTTTAAAACCTTCCGATATTGTTGGAATATCCTCGGAAGTCTTGGGGTGATCTTTATCGATCGATGACTCGTGCATCGATTTACCTTGGTCGAGTTTCTCGGCAAAACCTGTGCCAGAGCCTCATTTCACTCATTAATTACCTTCCCTCCTACCCTGGGTACCAGAGATTTATTTCTCCGTCGCGTCGAGATCCGAAGTCGGCCGAAGGCCGACGACGCCCCGGCGAGCGGCGGAGCCGCGAGAAATAAACCTCTGGCACAGGGCGCATTGATTTACCGTTCCCGTTGAACTTTGATCATTTTTAACTTATTACATTTAAACCAATCACAGCGTAAGTGTCCTACTGTGATCACATGTAATGGCACGTGGAGATATGACAGCAGATAGTTTTACAAGGTGTCAAATGGCGGTATTCGTTGAACGAAAACAACTCCTGTAAAAAGGCGTCCCTACCTCGAAGTCTTCGCTATCGTGCCGATTATGTGAAGCTGGTGTGGTGGTTAATGGTGGATACGTTCGGAAAACGCCAGAAAACTAAACATTTCAGGTAGAGTTTCAGAGCTTTTGGCGATCGACAATGATCTTTCAGTCGGCCCGCGAATTCTCTGTAAGAAGTGTTTTAATCGAACGATATGAGGCAACTCTCAAGGAGTTAACCTCCTTTAAAGAGCGGTATCATGAAAATTTATCCCACTGGAAAGCAGACGAACAGCATGCGCGAACTAAGCGATGTTCAAGCTCTCCTGGTTTGGGCATCAAAAAGTCTCGCGGTGCAGAATGTGCAGATATCAACAAGCCTTCGACCGCTAAAACGTCCTTGCGGCGAATAAAATTAATAATGCCATCTGTCTGCTCGGCGCTTAATTCGTCGACACCGTCGAACGTTTTTAAAACTATCGCTAAGGCCTCTTCAAGTGCTTTCTCCAAACTTCCATCAGAATCCGCGATTATTCAACAACATGCAACAACAACGATCACTGTTCTATCGATCACTGTTCTATCTCTTCATCGCCTCGTCATTCACAGGCTTTTTTCCCCGCAGCGTACTATTCTTGTCAACCAATCACAGAGACTATTAGATTCAAAATACCTTAGGGAGTCGTTAGGAGCCAATCAGCAATCTAGTCCAAATTCTGGACTAAATCCATTTAAGCAGGCTTGCCATTGGCTCGGCGTTATCAAAGCAATAGCGCCCTGCTCCAGAGGCTTTTCGCGCGGGCCATAAGAGAGATTTGAAGCCGGAAACCGCGCAAGAAAAGCCTCTGGCACCCAGGGTACTTCCCTCCATGTGAAACCAAAGTTTCATCAATTCTTGAGGCAAACTTATCTCCTGACATATACCCGCCATTTTGTATATTCTCGTACCCAGAGCCTGCGTGTATTCGGTCAGCGGTGACCAATTTGGCGATAGATGAACGAACGATTCAACGTTGAACGAAAATCATTTGGATTCACAGGACACGCACGAGATACTGAACCCACCAAATTAGTAATTGCTCTCTCGTAGAACGCAATAGGTAGAATCACAAAGCAGTAACAGTTCTCGCACTCTGATTGGCTATCGATTTAGCGTGTGATTGTGACTTGAAAATGAGGCATTTGCGCAATATTGCATCCTACACGAGATATTGCTTTTCTTCACTGTTGGCATCGCAGATTGAAACAAAAAAAGTTTGGTTTTAGTATGCTTTCAAATCATTGTCTGAAAAATCAAAAGAAACAGAAGTTATTTTGAAAGTAAGATTGAAGATTTCCACAGCTTTAAATTTAAGTTTATCTAGAAAAAACCTGCAACATGCAATATGCCGCCGAAACGAAATGTTGCGTGACAACTTGTCACGCGCGCGCCATGTTACACGATAACGATTTTTCTCGCAACAATGTTGTGTTAAAATCGTCTCGTGTAACATCACCTTTAATTAAACAATAAAGAAGTGAAAATGCTTGTTCCATGCGAACAATTTCAAATGTTGCAATAACGCCTTTAAGTTTCTCGAGAAACCTGCCCATAAATGTATGCATTCTGCCAGTATCTGTGCACTTGGCAGCATAACAATAGCCTAACGGGGCAATATTGTCTTATTCCTGATTGTAACTATATTTTTACGTAGGTCTCTGAACCATAATCAGCTGAAATACTTGCCTCATAATATTTTCAATAATACTACAAAGCTAACGTGGCTGTAAGTATTTTTTAATGTTAATTTAATTAAACCAAGATTACTTTTGACCGCTTCATTGTGTCTACTCATCGTTTGTTACAGTAGTCTTGGTTACTAAAGTGCTTGAAGCTGCTTTAGAAGTAGAATTATCTTACCACTTTTAAAAGGTGGCCTGATCCTATTTATTGGCATTTTTCTAAACCCAAGTTATTGACTAAGCTCTTGATCATTCCCCAAAGTTGGCCGTAAGCGAGGTGGCGGTCGTATAAAGGTGGGATTCCACTGCATCATAGTTTTAGTTGCATAAACAAAACGTATTGGTGATTGAAGTTATACAAAGAAAGTTGAATCAACTATAATTAAGTGAATGTAAATCACTGACTCGTAAACTTTGGTAATAACGCAGACTGTTACACAACAACAAACTGGAGGAGTTACAAGATAGTCTGTTTCGTGGCTTGAGCAACTTAAAGGAATTGTGAGTGAAGAAACGTTACTTACAATACCACTTTGATTTATATTTATAAATTTGTATTTATTTTAAAAGAACAAAGCAATATATAAAAACTGCCCCTTCCTTCCACCCCAACACCCGACTCCACACCTACATTCAGTGTTGTTTCCTCGGAAAAACGGGATTATATCAACACCAAACTAAATTGATTAAAAGGGTGGGAGTGAGCATATGCCAAAGTTTATTTTGTTAGAGCTTCAAAACTGCGCAAATCATTCAAGATTATATCGGATTTTAAAATGATATTTTCTAATCTGAATGCAGATGGCTACAGGACAACAACATCAGGGAGCTACCCAAAGACTCTTTGAGGATTTGCTCAGTTTAGATGAACTGTTAGTACTTAGTTTTTTTTTTAATATTAAGGTATCCCCCCAATTGGTTATTTTTAAAGTGTATTTTACTTGGCTTCAAACTTATGCTACTAGATTCCTCTCTTATTGCACTCATCGGCCAATATTACATCCCCTAAAGCATGGGTAAATTCCAAAAAGCGATCACATGATCCCCGTGCAAACCTCCCAGGCATTTTATTTTTTGTCTAAATATCTGATCAAATTATCCACTATGTGGGCTGATTACACGGTCAAAATGCCCCACCGGGTGGGGCTGAACAGTGTGTCTAATGCCCCTCTCTACAGACGAAAAGCCTACGTTCGGTTCTTTATTGGGACAATAAATAATAAAAAATACATCAATTTCAAGTTTAATACCCTTTTTTGTAATGGAAAGGCATGCATTTTTATTAAACAAATAGCCTGCAATGCAGGCGGTTTGTGGGCTTGCGATTGTTTATCTCCTTCGAGTGTTTAGCCGCCATCTTGGATTCGCAAAACGTGAAGAGTTGGGGCGAGTGAAAGAGGGCGAGTAAGGGGGGGGGGGGGTTGGGGTGGGGGACCTGACTCCCTCTCCCTTCGTCGTTCTTTTGCACTCGCCCCAAGCCTCCAATGTTTTCCTAATCCAAGATGGCGACTTATAAACACTCAATATCCAGCGCTCGCTCGCCCAAAATACGCCTGTTTTGTAGGCTATTAAACAAAACAAAAGCAACTCAACGTGTGGGCGTCCATGAGCTCCATTTAAGTCTGACTTTATATGGAGTGCGAATCTGTGGTTTAAGATATCACCACTGACCAAGGTTTAGTCAGCAGTGAAATGGCTCACGGGATATGTCCGGGATATGATCGGGGAAGGGAATGGTCGCGCTTGGAATTGGTTGATACATAACAAAGTTGGTAAATATGAATTCACGTCACGGAATTGTAAAATTATTTTTATACTTAGTCTAGCAAAATGGTACGTTGGAATAATTATATCGTTAATAAAAATTATATACACATTCACTGTACTGCGACATAATAAACTTATAAACAAGCTACAAGATGCAAGATGCAAAGGTCTACAGCCAGTAACAACTTTTTCCCATGCAAATAAAATAGAAACCTTCAACTAGCCAATACTCCACTGCTAGGTTGGAGATGTTCAGGAGAGATATTCTTCTGGTAAACAAGGCTGGGTAGTGAACAACCATCAGGGGGAGGGGGGGGGGGATACGGTCACGTAATGATGCATATACTAAGGGCGTAAAATATGACTTTTCCTAACCTAGCTTTATGTCATTAAACTTCTTTTTGTAAGGCCTGGCGTTTCTCAGTCCCCCTTCTCTAGAATTGTTCGAGAGTTCTACTTTGGGTTATTCCTTTTTCCAAGGGTATTTCGTCAAAATCAACCAAGTGCAAGCGTGTTACCGCCTAGGTGACTCTTTAGTAGTCTAACAAAACTAACACAACTGTAACGTAGGTCTCAAAGAGAAACAAACAAACAGATAAACGAACAAAACAAAAAATCATAACAAAAGAGATCGGATGGCAAGGGAAATGTCGTTTCTCACTTCGTTATTTTTCACCCTATAATAACAATGAAAAAAGTAATCCGAGCATTGAAAAAACATGCCACTAAAAACAAGTGTCTTATTACTATTTTTTCAAGTATGGAACAAAGTGACAATCTAGGCGGCAATAAATGTCATTAAATATCGTGCATAATGCAAGACCCATTAATATTGGACCCGGTATTTACGATTGGTGACGCGTCATACAGTAATATTATTAATTAGCTCAATTGTAGGATTATTTTATTTAAGTCGATTTAGGAAACAGCAAAAAAACGCTTGGCGAGAGAAACAATTGATAACTATCAATTTTCATTCTCTTAATGCATTAGATAATTGCCGTATTTCTTTTCAAATTGTAGGATTTTGGCCCAATAATCAAATTAAGGGATTTGTCGTGCCACCAGAAGATCTTCGCTAGACCTGACCAGCGATTAAAGACACTGTAAGTGATAACTGCTTTAGTGGAAGAAATAAAGTCATTTTTATATTGTTGTTATCGAAAACGTGTTTTCGACGAGTTTTTCCAAGACAGATTATTTAACCTGATAACCTTTTAATCTCTTGTTTTAAACAATTTGAAATGAAACCATTCCCTTTAAATTCAAAAAAACTAATAGTTTCACTCCCGACAGTCCCAACAATGCCATAAAACATCCCTATGAAGTACAACTTTTGTCGGATGACCCTTCAAATAAGATTGCCCTGTTGTCCTTTTCCGCATCAGTTAATTAAAAACTGGATGAAAAATACGATCTACTGTTTTTATGGAGCTGGTTTTTGCGGATCCAACGCGTTATTGTGGACCTGCTCAGGCCGTCGCTTCGCTACAATTTATTCATCATTAAACGTTCTCTGAGGAAATTGGACAAAAATAAAAAAATAGTCAGAAAGCTCTAATCACAATCCAATTCCATGGCACTTGGTGAATTTATCATTGATCTGTAAGTAAAGTCGTTTCCCCCCCCCCCCCTACCCCCTTCATGGATGAAACTTGCTTTATATTCCTCTTGCGAATCTGGCCTAATAGTAAAATCCAAAATGCCACACTAGAAAATGACAGTAGGGGCCTGCATTACAGCCTATATTTGCCGTGCGGCCAGTTTGCTACAAATTCGTCAGTTTTCAGTGTCAACTTAACCAACAGTAGCACGTTGAAATATTTCGATTTCGAAGGCACGCCATCTTCCCCGTTAGTTGGTCATCCATATGTCACTCGGAGACTAGACAAATTGTGAATTCGAAGCGAGTCCTCTTACCTCCTTAAAACCCCTTTCCAATGGTCACTCAGACTAGAACGGAAATTGTGAATTCCTAATAGAGTAATTCCAATCATTTTCCTCGTAGTTTGTCATTGCAGGGACTGATTGGATACGCAAGGCAATGTTAAAAATTCCATTTGAATTTTCTTGTTTTAAGGCTACTTGTCGGAGAAATTGGAACTCAATCAAGCATTTGTCCCGAAGGTAGTTTTTAGAAAAGGCTCTGAGGAACCTTTTGTCAATGTAAGTAAACACAACTTTCAAAATTACAGACAGAGATCGAGAATCTTCAATGGCTATCAATGGTCTCAGTGGTGCAAATTTTGTGCCACTCGAGCTATGTTGTAAAAAACGTTGTATTTGTACACCCCAAGAGAAAATAAGGGACAGAGGTAGGGACACGCCCAGAGCAAAAGAAGGAAGCCGCCCCGTTAGTTCCCTTACTCTCTGTCCGCCTTTTTTTCTCTACATTATTACACTGGAAATGTATGCGTAACAAGTTGTGTGAAAACTGAGATAAAAATAAACTTAATGAATCATGGAGGCGTTCGTTTATAACACATGTTGAGTGGCCAACAAATTCAGATGTGCTTTATTTTTCTGCAGTAAACATATTTAGCAATCAACCTACATATATGTTACCAAGGACAATTTCAAGGAACACATCCAGACATTTTGCGATTTTTGCTGAGTATAACACAGTATTTAGCAATATACACCAGGACGCCGGGCCGGTTGTTCGAAAGCCCGTATTAACGCTTGTATATCGTGGGTGAGGATTAAATCTCACTATAGCGAGGAATAAAAATGTTTTCTCGCTAGGTTAGATTCTGTTCCTGAAAAGCGCCGACTAACACTATTCCAGGGATTAAACGAAGGGTTAAATTTAAACACACCGTTAGCGAGGTTCGAAGTTAACTCGCTAATCGAGGGAATGAAAGTTCGGTCAAACAAAACGAAAATGGAAGGCCAGCTTACGTGCCAGATCCAAGGAGGAAAGAAACGCAAATTCAGTGCTAGCCTGACGCGGGACTTTTCCATAACCTAGGGTTTAAGTTTAGGCGTCTCGGAGAAAGCGGGGTCCGGATCCTAAATTCAATTTATGGGCGATTCAAATAGACAGCGGATCCAGCGGCTAGTTTCACAATGCTTGAGGAGTACCAAGCGTTTTTTGAAATCGCGGCGAAGGGACAAAAACGGCAGGACCAATAGATGCGCGAAGAAATTCACGGGCATCTTCACACAAATGTCGAATTTGTTCCTCATTAACCGGCATGTAATGTGAAAGGGTAAAATCAGCAGTGGAATTAAAGCTTTTATAATTCTTCGTCCACAAAAGGCGCAGTAATTCATTTGATTTTAGAGGGCAGCGAAATCAAGCGAGCGTTTGTTTGTTTTGTTTGTTTGCTACTTGCAGTTCTCTCTCGTGCCAGGAGAAATGGCTGGGGTAGGAGCCACGAGTCGGGGGCGGCTGTCCACTACTAGATGCCGAATCTCCGCTTTTGGTGGTTCGTTATATAATTATTTCCTATCTTATTTTCGAGGTACAGTATTTTCCCATGATTATTTCCCTTAAAACCAACCAAAGTAAGCATTATAAAACTCTGTTCTTTACGCTTTTTTCCCCATTGTCGACTCTATTCAAGAATAACACAATTAATTGTATTCCCGTGAGCGGGAAATCTTACAAACTTTTATTTCGTAGGCGTGTTATGATTTGCAAAGATATCTTTTAGTGGAAATAAATGTTTATCTTATGACAAGGCGAAGAATTAGCTCTCTTTCTAACGAAGTCATTCTAAGCGGAACCTTCTGGATTTTCCATTGTGCATCGCACAGGCGTTGACTAGACGGCGTTTGTGCTAATAAAATTTGGCCGACATTTTTTAAAACATGAATTTTAGCTGTTTACGGTTTTGAATTCCTTCTTAATGTGTACGTGCTTTTACGTTCCATCTCATCGGGGTTTCCTGTGAGGTGGTTATAGTTTAGGTTTAACATTTTTTTTCGTGTTTCTCGGTCGGGTTTGCATAGGTTGTACAACAGTGGATAGCGGCGGAATTGGTGTGAAAACAATGCTGCCATGTTTACTATCTAACGCACCATGATAGCACAGGAAAAATAATGAAGCTTAATCAGAACTTTGTGTCCGCGGATTCCATGGCGCCCTTGAGGGGTGAAGAGGAGGTGAATAAAAGTGCCTGTTTTCCATACCTTGTCCCGGGAGAATCAACCGTTCCTGGGCATAAGAAACGGACTAGTTTAGCGTATAGCAGTTTAATTCTGGATAGTTTAATCGAGGGATAGTTCAATGCGGAGAGGCTTACACTCATTCTTTCAGGAAACAGCGTTACACCTTTTTGATGGTTCCTTCCGATTAGTTATCCGCGGGAATAGAATTAATTAACCGCGGAATAACCGCTAATGGAATGGGATGGAACGCGGGTTCAGGAAACATTTTTAATAATAGCGGCTTTCGAACAACCGGGTCCTGATCGGATAACTATTTTACATTGTATTTAGGGTATCCTAAGGGATATCTATGGTCCATTTTAATCAGTAGGCTGCGGCTTGGAAATATGTGATTTTTTCACCTAGACATCCACCGAGGAAACATTGATAGATATCTGTAAACCTCTCATCTGCCATCGAGTCATGTACGATTGTGCAATACTTTGGTAAACTTACATAAAGAAGTTTATTTCATATATTTCTGGCGACAAGTTAAATGTGTGAATGGCAATTGCGAGACTGAAATTTGAGTGCAAATTTATAGACGGGTGGTGAGCACGGTGTTGCAAATGTTAAATGTTGACTTTGGGCGGAAACGGAGCAAAAATATGATATGCAATTAGCAAACCACGTATAATCTTGTAACACGTAGTTACTTTTTACAAGGGCGCCTGGTTCATGTTCGACTATGCCAATCTTTAAAATTATAATAAACCGTAAACATTCATTACAATTCCTTTTTACGAGTTGTAATTTAACACCGTAGAAATATTGGAACTTTCCATTTTGCAGATTCATGCAATAAAAACGAGATGACCGAGCTTACCGCAAACGGCTCAAGTTTTTTTTTTTTTTATTTTTTTTTTTTTTATTGTTTTTCTTTTTTTTCATTTTCGCTTTGTATTTTTTTTTTTGGTTTTTTTTTTTTTACTTTGGGTTGAACGAAAAAATAATGAGTAGTGTAAGAGTTCATAGAAGATGTATAATAATAGATTTATATCATCAAATAGGAAAATGTGGGCGCGGGTTGATTACACTTAACGTGATGACAAAACCACTTGAGGGAGTTTTGGAGACGCATGAAGTGGGACGTCAAGAGTATTCTTATTAATCCCAATTCGACGCGGTACACATTTATACACCAAGGTTGGTGAGGGCTGTGTAACGCTGTCTTGGCGAAGACAACTGCCACAAGTGATTCCGGATGGTAAGGCTGAACCTCGGACACATATCGATCGGTGCGTCAGACTGAGTCCAACTTGCTAACCATTCCGAGGAAGGGACCTGGAACACAAACTTTAATTGGTAGGAAAGTGGTCAGATATTTTCGGATTTGATGTCGTGCATAATAAGGTGAATGATCCGTAGGTAGAAAGGGGGAACTTATTCCGAATATCATAACTGCGTAGGCTGAGTAAAGAATTCTATCCTCGCGCCCGATTTGTATTTTTGACAAACATTTGTGCTAACTCGTTTTAAAAGGCATATTTGTGACTAGATTAAAAATAACAGAACCAGAAGTTAAATTCGAAATAACAGAAGATTATACAGTTTTCAGAAGTCTGAGCGTCTTCTTCTCTAAACACGAGTGTTTTTTATGAAAGTATAATACGTGAAATTTTAAATGATTCAGATAGATTATTAAAGCTCTGAACCAACAACGGAAATTTAGGAGGATACATAGTATGTCCATAAAGTATAGTTTTCTGTCTTGAACGTATGAAACATGAGATGATGACGTAATATTTACGTAGTAATTACGTCATGACTTCCAAACAGCCGGGTCTAAAGTAGGCGTTAATGGCGCGCAAAAACGTTATAAACATAAAAACACGTTTTTTTTATCTTTATACC
>MU826362.1:1421239-1526483 GCA_029204205.1 Desmophyllum pertusum
TCATCAAAACATCTGGACTACAGACCTTGGTCCGAGGTTTGCGTGACATTCAAAACTATCTTTAGCAGGGTGATTATCTATTGTAGTTTCTGATCTTTTTCGCAACATGGACATTCGAAAAGTCTGTTCAAAATTTATGTGGTTAAAAAATCACATACGGGTCTTTGAAATGGAAACTCTACTTTCTTGGTCAAGGCTATTTAGCTTTACATATGGAAATATCATAAAGATAAGTTTTAAAGTATTTTCATTGCTAAACTCGGGATTCGATGCAAATTGTCAAAGGAATGAACCGAAGCACTTGACGTCAGTCTCGCGTACATGTTTTATATTGCATCATAAAAATCCAAATGATTGCATAACGGCTAAATCAACTCTTCAAGCGATGGCCAGGATGGCTCGTGCCCCGGTCAGCGCACGAAACGATAGCGCCTCAACTAGTAACACTGTCCAACGTCTTCTCGTAGGGATAAAATTAAAATCGGGTGCTTAAATTTTATCTGCTTTCTTGCTTGGCGAAAAACCTCAAGAAAGTACAGTAGTCACGCCCAGTCACGCTAAAGTCTGCAGTTTGCCCAATAGAATAGAAGATCGGCGCAAACAATTCCTCTCGTCCTGTGAGTACAAACGTACAACCTGAAATGACCTGCACCATCTTTATCTTATTTCTGCCGAAAAAACCTCTGTTGACAATTTCTGTTGTAGCAAGTTTGAACTCATAAACGCATTTTTGAAATGGAATACTCTCTTCAAGTAAAACTCAATACGCTTGTAAACTTTAGTCAGGCAGGAGTTCATTACCCATTGGCCGAGTGGGGACCTGAGTGCGCTTCGACACCAAAAAAAAAAAAAAAACTTTCGGGAGACTGAATTATGACCCGGGCTCGGCCTCAGGCCTTGCCTGGTTTATTATAAATTTTGTGGCAAATCAAACTCGATTTGTTCGATTTATAACAGATTTTTCCGAAAGCCTTCTTGTTTAATCAAATGCGATTAATTTTTCATTTTAGCCACGGTGAAATTTTTTCTAAAAACCTCAAACATGCTTGCAGCCAGTTTAAAGTTTACTCGTAGCAAATTACATAATAATCCTGACCGTAGATTGTTGCGTCTGTCTCAACTGCCGCGTCATGTCCATATCTATACTAACCAACCCTTTTTAAGGTTTTGATATCACCACAGGCAGCCCAAGCTAAAGATAAGAGAAACAGTGTCACGGTATAAGCGTAATTGTGTTACAACGGCTCGATTTATAAGGGTTTGTATGGGAACGCAAACGGTAATGTTTTAGAAGATATAAAATCGAATGTTTTGTGAATAAAAACGACTTACCCTGTTGCTGTTGTTGTATTCTTTTGTAGTTTGCCAGCTTCTCGGGCCGGTTTGAGGCGATTTAGACGAGTTTTAGTTTTCGAGGTTTTCCGTTAAAACTTAGGCAAATTAGGCACCTTGGGCAAATTATAACTTAATAAAACTATAGTAGAAAAATCCATCAGAGAAATTTAAAATAATATGTGCTATTATAAACAACAAGCCTCAGATGAAGCCTGCTTTTCTACACGGAAACTATGAATAAACTTCAGGCCTACACAATAACAAGCAAAAAGGTTTTGCAGCCAAAAAATATTTAAGCTTATTCAAATACCTGTTTAAGTTTAAGCTATCGATCGATCGATCGATCGATTCATTTCCTAAAATTATTCCCTGCTGGAACCGTCGGTGCTTCAGTGAAGTTGTATAAACTCCCTTGATTTCATCTCCCAAAATTTTGTCGATGTACAACATGATGTAAATTCGTGACAGAAGCATTTCTCAAACCGAGGAACGAAGGAATTGCAGAATTTATCCGTTTGTTGGCATCGGAACTCCTAAAAGGTCTATCTTTAAATGTATAAGACGAGAGAAATAGAGATACCGTCCTGAAATCGGAAACAATCCGCCATTTTTTTCGCTGTGCGATCGGGCTACTACCCCCGACCCACCCGACCCCAATAACTACCAAATATTGCGCCCGCAATGTTCTTTAGTGTTGTGATTTTTCAAGCATTATGCACTGGTCAGCGGAATTACCAAGTTTACACCTATAAACACCTATAAACTAACAAATTTTTCCAAACCATAACGATAAGCTCATCCTGAGCTAAAAAAGGGTAAGTACTGGGTTAGTATAGATATGGACATGATGCGGCAGTTGAGACAGACGCAACAATAGAGCAGTTTCAAGAGCATAATTAAGAAGTCGCTCGTTTGGAAAATCTACGGTCCGGATTATCATGTAACTTGCTACGAGTAAACTTTAACTGGCTGCAAGCATGTTTGAGGTTTTTAGAAAAAATTCACCGTGACAAAAGAAAAATAATCGCATTTGATTAAAAAAGAAGGCTTCGGAAAATCTGTTATAACTCGAAACAAATCGAGTTTGACTGCGACAACATTTATAATTTTATATAATGTTAGGATTCTATTATCGGATTCTGAAAAATATAACAAATCGCTTAAGGTTTTCCTGTTAAAAAACGCGCTTTAAAACATGAACTGTCAGCACAATAAATACCCGCGGGCCACCTTAAGGTGTTTTAAAAATCTAAAATGACCACCGTTAGAGCGGTACATTTTTGGGCCAGTACCAAGGCCAGCAAAAAATATGACAAGAACTAGTTTTGTCTTAGAATTAGTCCCTCTAAGGCCTCCACAGACTAGAGAGATAGTTGTCGACAACTATTTAGGTGTCGATCATAAAAAACCCAGAGATGATTACCTTTGAATGTTCCCTCTGACCAATCTGTGGCCATTTTAGTATTTGCTGAATGTCTTTCCGACAGAATTCATTGCATCTCCGGCTCTGATAAAGTTGCAAAACACACCGGCTGTGCTTCATTTTCATCGCTTGTGTTCTTCTTGTGAAAAGTTTGGAACTTCTTCCATTCTTGAAATTGAGAAGAATTTCTCGAAATCAGAGGGGGGCGACAAAATATTCTTCACATCGATAAAGACATTTGATACATAGGGGCCCCTCCCCCAAGCCCTCGAACGTCAAAAACGTCCCAGGCAGAATATGGTTAACGTCTTAGCTGTTTTTTCTTCACAAGTATGTGAAGTTCAGATTGGTTTGACTACGATGGTTTGTCTAAAGAAAATTCTGTGAAATAATGATAATGACTTTATTAGTGTGTCAAGTGGTACATAGCCGAAATCTGAGTAAACATTGGTAAAGAAATGTTGCACCAAACTCATGCAGTCTTTCCTGTGTAAACTGGGTGTTTTCTTGAAATGCGTTTTATATATAGATAGAAGGGGTCTTCCAAAAACTACAAATTAACTTGAATTGAATCACTTTTTACAGGAGAACTGTTAATGATGTTACCTTAAAATAAGATGAAAGGGCTCTGCTCACTGTAGGTTGAGCTCTGCGGCCATGTGCGATCGTGCGCTCTGAGATACCAGAGATACAATTGACTTGTTTGTTTCAAGTAGTTCTCATAAAGAAGAAGGGACACGAAAATATCGAAGACAGCGGGCTCTAACCTAGGCTCAGTCTCCAGCCGTGGGTGTTTCGGTGCGCCCGCGATCCTCTCCACTTCCACGGCTGGGTCCACCGGTTGTGCTATTGTTTAAATTGACCAATCAGGAAGAGACCCGCAAAATTCTGCGGGCATAAATTAGCTGATGAGTATTATGAATATGGCGGACGCTTCGATTCAAAAGGTGCTTGTAAATGAGCTGTTGGAACGTTTGGTGTAGCTCGTTTAAAGCAAAAACAGTTTCGGGCCATAAAGGAGTTGTTTTCTGGATAAACTACGTTTGCAAATTTCAATACATCGGTATAGGGTTTCACGCGGATGTTTGCCGTATAAACTTGATCCTCTGCCGTAATACTGCGGCCAGCAAATGCTGCTGACAAGGATATAAAAAAGAACAAGGATTGACTGCAGATGGAAGTCCAGCACCTTCGAACAACATGGTAATAAATGTGTCTTGTTTTCGATCTTGTGATTGTGAGAAATAAATATTTATGCCGTACAGTTCCGTACTATATTTGCGCGAAGTGTCGAGAAGTGAATACGAGTATAAACCTTAAACTGAATCAACTTTTCCCAGAATCACAAATGAATTCAAAGTACATGTAATGGTTTGAGCATTTCTCAGCGAATTGAAATATTCACTTCAATGTTTATAACGTTTATTTGCTTTCATGGAGACTCAAGCCGACCGTAAACCGGCCTGTAGTTTGTTTTGCCATGCATGTTTAATTCGGCTTTTCGAGTTTTTGTCGGGTATTTAACGCTGCAAATAAAGTGAATTGAAATAATGTGAGTCCATTAAATGAGCTGAAGTGGGATTTGATCTTTAGAATGATGCATTCGCTTCCATATTTGACAATTTGTAAATCAAATCGACTGAATAAAATCTCAAATTTATGCAAATTTTTGAAAATGAACGTATTTTTGAATATTTAATGAGATGATGTCACGGACACGCTTTGATGCCCGTGGACCCAGCCGTGGAAGTGGAGAGGATCGCGGGCGCACCGAAACACCCACGGCTGGAAACTGAGCCTAGCTCTAACCCCCCGTTGCGAGAGTCACGAAAGTTTCTGACCGGCAGTATTTGACAGATAACACACACAATGTGATGAAACATGTTGACAAACAATCACACATTATTTGATTTTCCCGAAAATATATCTGATTTATCTGCTGAAATCACGAATCGCGGCACAAGAATTAAGACGGATTCCGCTCAACGTTCGAGCAATAAGTGCAACAATTAATTACTAAAAAACTACTCATAGCAAGGTAACATTTTGAATACTATTTGAAACATATCACTTTAATTCACTTCTCCAAGTGACCCCGCAATTAAATTCTCAAGCATTCTCGAGAAAATTAATGTCAAACCTCGTAAAAAATTATAAAAACGCACGCCATTTTGTTTTGAACTGACATGAAGCGTCTTTTTAATTAAAATATGTAATGACTTCTCTCGCGGGGTCAGCTTGGGAGCTAATTTATCGATAATTTCTTCTTAACTGTATTCAAAATGTTACCGTGCTATGAGTATTTTTTTGGTAACTTAATTTTTTGCACTTATTGCTCGAACGTTGAGCGGAATCCGTCTTAAAGGGGCACTGTCACGGATTCGCATGCGCGAAAACTGCTCACTTCCTGTCGACCATAAATTTATTTGGCCGCCATTCCATAATGACGGTTAGTGAAAAATATTTGCATGTATTTTGTTTCTAATCACGATTATGTAAAACAGATAAAGTCATAATATTACTGTAACAGCGTGCGCTGTTCGCATACGTATTTCCGAAACATGATTTGCATACAAAATATTTTTGCAACGGCCGTAACGCAACGCACTTTTTGACAGCCAAGCTTAGATTTATCCATTTGTACAGAAGTTTTTCAACGGATAACCGTTTGCCGTTGGAACGGCCGCTCAATATTTTTTCTCAACGGATTACCTGGCTTAGCTTCGAACGGGTGAAGATTTTTTTCTGAACGGGTAGCAGCAGCCGTTGGAACGGCTGAAGATTTTTTTCGAACGGGTAGCGGCAGCAGTTCGAAAATTTTTTTCGAACGGGTAGTAGCAGCCGTTCGGCTTGCTAACCGTTCGGGTAGTGAACGGCTTTTAGCCTTTCGAATGGAAAGCCGTGTTGTACGTTTTCGCGTGAGAGGTCACAGCTGAGGTCACATCTGTTTCGATCACTCGTCTCCTCAACAACAAATGTGTCGCGAAGACAGTATCTTATCACTGTATCCTTCGTAACCTGCAACGAATTTCGCTTCAAGCCATGTTTTGAAACTGTTATCTTCAAGATAAATGCGTTTATGGGGTTTTGTCCACGCTCTCTTGGCTCTTGTCGGGGTATTGAATATTCTTTTTCGCCCAGAATTACTACGCTTTCCACCGTGCCGCCGCCACCACTAGTCGACGCCATTTTGGATTTGGCAACTCAAACTTGAAAAAGTTGGCCCAACCTTTTCAAGTTCGACTCGCGAGACTGGCGCATGCGTCCTTGTGACAGTGCCCCTTTAAGCAGATCACGCGTCACAGGCAATAAAAAATTCCCGAATCACGGCTGATTTTCAGCTATTATTCTCGAATCACGCGCTCAATTTCGGCCAATTCCAGGATCACGCACGACGCCTTCCAGACCCTGTTAGTTTGTCACCGACATTTTAAAGAAACGTATGAGAATAAAAATAAAATAAAATAAAGCAGAAAACATTTATTTGCCCCGGTTTTAGCTTTTTAAAGCTTCTTGTTATATTTAAATAAGGTTCCTATATTTATTTGAATTAACAGACATTTCCCGTATTACAGTGAGTTGCTTTCGTCATTGTTCAACTAGTTTCATTGTTGTTTTTGTTGTTGTTGTTGTTGTTGTTGTTGTTGTTGTTGTTGTTTAGATTTCCTTGATCTTCTTGCCCTTCGTGTTCAGCTTGAAGCGGTGCCACAATGTTCTCTGTTCCAAAGATTCGCCTTTCAAACTGTTCAGCTTGTGTGTAGTTTTTTCTGAGCAATATTTCAATAAACGCTACGCGAAACTGTCTCACTCTGACGCAATAAATAACAGGGTTCATTAACGAATTGAGAATTGCTACAAAGGTTGCATGCCGTGTATAAACTAATGTAGGAGATATTTACACTGGTGATGGTACGAGTTACAAGAAGTATTCGAACAACAAATATTGGCAAATAACTTGATAGCAATATGCAAAGTACAGTAGTTGTTAACTTTAAAGCTTTTTTCTCCTTTAAGAATTTCTGCCTGGCTTCCACTGAGACTTGTTGGGCAGCGATTTGTTTCTCGTGGCGACGAGTCTCGACGTAAACTGAAACCTGGCAGAAAATGATAATTGTCAGCAATACGCCTAATATAACATTGTTTGTAGTTAAATACATCTTGTTGTCCGTGATGACCAAAGGAATGGTTATAACTACTGTTATGGTCCACGCCAGAGCCGAAGAAGCGAGTATACGAGATTTAGTGACCATGGTTGTGTACGCGAATGAGTGTTTTATGGCTAAATACCGCTCCACGCTCAACAAGACTAGATGAAAAACTGATGCAGCACACAAAAGTCTAATCACGTTTCTTGTTAACTGATCTACGATGCAATATTCCTCGGACGTTTCACTTTGTACAGTTGATATTCTGGTCCCAAAAAACATAGGTTGGGCGATATGTCCCGTTAAGCCATCAGTAACTGCTAAACAGCCGAGAGCAATGTTGGAGTTGGTTTTAAGTCGCGGTTTGGTTTTTACAGCGATCATCACCAGCACGTTCAACAAAATGGTAAAAGGACAAGTTACAATGCTTACAATTATTAGGAAGACAAGCACCGCGTAAGCTTCTGTGGTAGTGTGATCAAGTTTCCCTCCCAGTATACTATACATTACACATTCAGCTGGTATCGTCTCGGTGAGCGAAGTCGCGCTTGAATTCATGGCTACTTCTTTGCTTCAACTGACTTACTATCTTCTGGTTAACCAGTCAAGTCTGTAGTTTTAACTGATGCTTGTGATCTTAAATAATGTGACTACAGCTGTTCCTAAGACGTTTTCGTTGAACTCAATCAGTTCAACTGATTGTCCTTTACGCTTATAGGAAATGACCTTCTTGAACTCATTTTTAATTCATCAAGTTATAACAAAGGAAATCATAACCTTTTATGATTTTATTTTCCATTTACTCCTTAGTTTTGTTTCTGTAGAGAATATCAAAACACTCGAGATTGTGTCCCAACCGATTTCCAAACCCCTCGTCAAAAACACTCCGCTATGAGGCGTCTTTTCGACTCTCTTCTCGGTGCTTGGAAATCTGAGGAAACACTATCTCGTGTTTGAAATATTACGTGCCTATAAGGAAAGTATTTTTCGCTGAATAGCACTTTGAAGTTGTTTTATTTTATTGATTGGCTGTAAATTCATCATATTTTGCGGAAAGGAAGGAGACTAAACTAAAACAATGAATGGACAAAACAATCGTATTGTTTGGTGGAGTATCAAAGGAGGTGAAACGCAAATCAAAAACTTACAAAGACATTTGCCGCATATATTCACGGATAATTTTGGCAGTAGACCTTTTCGTAATATAGGATTTCTCTTTTGATTTAGTATTTAGATTTTATTTTTGCTTTTTCCTTGTGATATATATATTTTTTTTCAGTTGCTATGTTGCATAAGAGAATGACCGGCAACT
This sequence comes from Desmophyllum pertusum, assembly GCA_029204205.1. NCBI lineage: Eukaryota > Metazoa > Cnidaria > Anthozoa > Scleractinia > Caryophylliidae > Desmophyllum > Desmophyllum pertusum. Next base: position 1,429,455 of record MU826362.1, read on the forward strand.
TAAAATGAATACAAATATATATTTATTTTGTATAGCATTGAAAAAACTCAGTATGTTTTATACCTTTTACTGTAACATTTAAAATGCGACTAAAACAAGATATGAAATGCAATTATCAAACGTTTCAGATAAACACAAAAAATACGGAACGACCAAAATAAAGGTTTTGTTGCGCTGAATAGCACTTTGAAGCTATTTTATTTTTTCTTGATGAGTTTTCCATTCGCTATATTTTGTGGAAACAAAACAAAAACACTGAAAGCACACCTGAGGCGTATTGTTTGGTGGAGTATCAAAGGAGATGAAACGCAAAACAACGCTGCAATGGGCATAAAGCTTCCCACGCCTAACCATCTAGTCGTGTAGCTGCATTCCTCTTTTAAAATCGAAAATTGATATTGATATTTATTTATTTATTTTTATTTTTATTTAACTAATTGGATATGCAAAGAATGTTTGAAAATCAACCGTTTTTCGGTCAATCAAATGGAAACTTTTCAATTTGCTTGGTGTGGTATACTGATTCCAGCTCCCTTTCAAACAATATTACATTGAGATCATTGAACAAAAAGGAAAACATTTTATTCAAATTCCGGAAGCACTTTTAAACCTCATTAATACATTTTTCTCATATATTAACGGATAATTTTCAGTGTTAACATCGCATTTAGAAGTTTTCTTAGCTTTTGCCTATTTTTTCCGTTGGTATTTTCCATAAGAGAATAACCGCAGTTTTGAATGATTATAGCATTGAATACATTTAGAAATAAAAATCAGCTTTAAACGGAGTACACAAGCCGGCTATAATTGCTGAACACTGTGCCATTTTTAGCTCAACATATTTTACACGTAATGAGATTTAAAATGCGGCTTAAATCGACACTTGAATTGCAATTAGCGAACTTTAGATAAACACACAGACACATCAAAAAACGGAGTCCAGAAGTGGAAAACATAACGTGGAAACCAGCTACAATTGTATAGTTATCAGGAAAAGCAATCATTGGGTAGCGATGAAGGCAGATTATTAGCACGATAACTACAACTGTTTTTATATAATTATTTCCAAAAGTTATAATTAATTTGCGTAAATAAAGGTTTTTTACGAAAAATTATTTTGATTCGTATAGCCGGTTTCCCTTCAAACGAACTGAAACTGAAAAAAAATTGAGAAAGCAAATTAATTTTCCGATTGGATTCAAGTACCATTTACTTGTAGTGCGGTCCTATTCAAAAGTTGTGACGACTTTTAGAATCATTTCATGATCTATATAAAGAAAAACGCCGATTCTTATAATACTTAAGAGCTTTTAACTTAGCCAACGAGGTTTTATATTTTTTATTATTATTCCGGCAACGAATTGTCAACGAACGAAGCTGGGTAAACTGTGATTTTGCAATTTCTAAACTCCGTAGCGAACACTCAAGAAAGTTTGGGAGAATTCAAAAGTAGTTATGTAAACTCTCGGCTCGGGTTTACATCAACTTTCGAATTCTCCCAAACTCTATTAGTTCGTGTTTGCATCAGGCTATGTAAATCGTCGCGCCACTTAAGGTAGTACAATTGGGTGAGTCGTAAAATATAAAGTTGCCTTCGTTTTCAGCCAGCTGGTAGATAAAACATTATTATGATCAATTCCTAAAGATAAGAGTCCACCGTTTGCGGGTTTTGGAGAAAGCGGAGATTGAATTTCGTTGTCTGGGGCGCCATTTTAAGACGCCATCTTGGATTTGCAGACGTAAGTATCGAACGGTGGAAGCTAAGAACATGCGCTCTGGTATTTTGTTCACGGGAGTCTCGCACAACATTCCAGATTATTTTTCGTGTGTGCTCATGTTGATCAGGCTGGTAAGTACAAGGCTCAAGATGGCGGATCAATTTGCAGAGAAATCGCGATGAAAAACCGGCTGAATTCGTCGAATTCGGCGTTTTTTTTACTTACATGTGATAAAATTTAACAAATTGCCGCTAGGAAAAACTCAATGCTGACGAAATTTGGCACAGCTTTTGTCCACATGTTAAGTAATCTTCCTGCATTTAGCCGCAAAAAAACATTCAATTTGAATAAAATTAAGGGAGACATGTCCTTGATTTTAATGCCTGTTAATAATTAACACAGAATTTGCTGTTTCACTCCGGCTAACTCATATTTCATGTATTTTCTTCATAACTGTTTATAAAACAAAAATTATGACTACTAATTAAAACATAACCCTAAAAAATTAGAAAAAACTGATTTTTACACCGCTTGCGAGGTAATCAATTTCACACATTCCCGTTACGAAAATGAAAATGTCGATTTCAGAATCTGTTTCTCTGATAAAAATGACTTAACAACTTCTTCTATGGAATTTGAAATGGATTTGAAACAGTTCTCAAAAAGGGTCCTTTTTCGGAGCATTTTAGCCAGTTGTACTACCTTAAAGTAGCGATCTATAGTTTCCAGACAGAAAGTGCCCGCGCTGACTTCAAAGTAGACTTTCTCAAAGTCATTCGCTTCTCGGCGGACTGGGAGAAGGTCCCGGCGCAAAGGACGAGCTCCCCACTTCGGGATTTTGCTCGTGCTTTCATGCTCGATTTTTCGCCGTTCGCGCTTGTTTTTTCGCTTCCCGGAAAAAAAATTCCCGAGCTCGATTTGTGGGCAAGTATAACTTCAAACTACCTTATACATAAAAATAATTGGAGCAATAGAGGCCAAACGTCGTGACTTTCCCTAAATATTATCTGCCGGGCAACATCATTTTCGTTTTTCAATTGTTTTGTCACTTGACTTGAAGTTTCTGTGGCAACCATGTTTTGACGAGCTGTTTTAATTCAAGGAGCTATGTCACGATTTTAAGCCATTTTTTGTAAAGTTCAAAATCACCTTCAAATTGAAGAAATCCTCCAAATAATAGTTCACTAAAGTAGAAAAACACCAAAGAGGTGATAAGAAACCAAACAGGAACAAGGATGGTTGAGGATGGAGAAGATTGCTGAGACGGATTGCAAACGGCGAACGTTTTTTTTTTCAGCCTAATTATCGGTTTTAATGAGATTTTCGGATTTTATGCAGAGTTCCTTCCAAAATCTTGACTTTTTTTGCATTCTTATTTTTTTTCGATTTTTCCCAATAAATTTTGGAGATTCTCAGATATCTTTTAAACATCTTGAAATCGAAGATGGCGACGGATCCAAGATGGCGGATTTGTTTTTGCAGTATATCACGAACGCGTCATTTTGGCGTGATATGACGTGACTGTCACTAAAATAAACATAGTTGGACACACCCACCATATAAGTCTCATTACTATAGCGTTAATACTTTTGGCGATACATATGAGCCCTTCCCCCAAGCCCACGAACGTCAAACAAGTCCAGGCAGAATATGTTTAACGTATTATTTTATTTAAATAAGGTTCCTATATTTATTTGAATTAACAGACATTTCCCGTATTACAAAGAGTTGCTTTCGTTATTGTTCAACTAGTTACATTGTTGTTGTTGTTGTTGTTGTTTAGATTTCCCTGATCTTCTTGCCCTTCTTGTTCAGCTTGAAGTGGTGCCACAATGTTCACTGTTCCAAAACTTCGTCTTTCAAACTGTTCAGCTCGTGTGTAGTTTTTTCTGAGCAATATTTCAATAAACGCTACTCGAAACTGTCTTATTCTAACACAGTAAATAACAGGGTTCATTAACGAATTTAGAATTACTACATAAGTGGAACTATTGATAATAAATAGGTTTTAGATGTCTTTCTTAGCTTTCCTTGTGATATTTACATTTTTTTTTTTCAGTTCAACCGGGAAGACACTTTTAAACCTTACTAATACATTTTATCGCATATATTCACGGATAATTTTGGCAGTAGAACTTTTCGTAATATAGGATTGAGGAGTTTTTTGATGCTTTTTCCTTGTGATATATATTTTTTTCAGTTGTCTTCTTGCATAAGAGAACGATCTGCAACTTAAAATTATTATAGCATTGAGAAAACCTCAATATGTTTTATATCTTGAAAGATTTAAACTGCGACTACAACAAGACTTGAATTGCAATTAGCGAACGTTTAAGATAAACACTAAAAGACGGAACTACCAGAAGAAAGGTTTTGTTGCGCTGAATAGTACTTTGAAGTTATTTTTCATGATAGGCTTTTTCCTTTCGTCATATTTTTCGGAAATTAAGGAGACAAAACGAAACGACTGAAAGTGTCCCCGACACACCTCAATCGTATTGGTTGGTGGAGTATCAAAGGAAGTGAAACGCAAAACAAGGCTGCAATGGGCATCAAGTTTCCCACGCCTAAACATTTAGTCACGTATGCAAATCTTTAAGTAGCTGCATTCCTCTTTTAAAATCGAAAATTGATATTTATTTATTTAATTTATTTATCTATTTGTATATTTAACTGATTCGACATGCAAAGAATGTTGAAAAAATCAACCGTTTTACGGTCAATCAAATTTAAAAACTTTTCAATTTGCTTGGTATGCTGATTCCAGCTCCCTTTCAAACAATATACATTGTGATCATTGAGCAAAAGGAATATTTTTTATTCAAATTCCGGAAGTACTTTTAAACCTTACTGATAAATTTTTCCGCCATCGCGCAGAATGCCTAATTTTCTCGGGACATTTTCTTACAGTCGAGTAAAACTTATAGGTCTGTAATATTGCTCATTAGAACGATTTCGCATAAGCCGATTTTTCTATGCTAATGAGTACCATTACATGCTAATGTAGAGGAACAATAGAGAATTCCGTGCGCTGAAATAAACTATTGTTTAAAATTCGAATTTGTGCACGTACCACACGCACCAAACGTATACAGTAAAAACCCGCATAAAAGAACACGTGTTTTGGGGGTTCAGGCTGATTTTGTTCTTATATATCGGGTGTTTTCTGGTACTTTTTTGACCAAATTTGACCAAATTTCAGCCTGAGTGTTCTTAATCCACTTGTTCTTTTATGCGGGTTTTTACTGTATTACACGCTGGTATCTACACAAATTCGAATTTTACTCAATAGGTTATTTCAGCGCACGGAATACTCTATTGTTCCGCTACATTAGCATGTAATGGTACTCATTAGCATAGAAAAATCGGCTTATGCGAAATCGTTCTATTGGGCGGTGTTAAACACTGAATTTTTAGACTTAGATTTTTTCTTTAAAATATTTTAGTCTTAAATTACGAAACAGCTTATGAGTTAAAATGCCATGCTTCAAAATGAGTTTTGGCGCAATAAAAACTCTTCTGTACCAAAATAAGTTTGATTTGCATGAGAATGAACACAATATGGGTTATACTCATTTTCGTATGAAAGGTTTTGAGCAACCGCTAAGTGAAAAGTGACACGAGGAAGAAAATAGTGAATGTTCTATAGAGTTAAAATAAAAGCACAGATGTTGGATGATTGGCATTTTTTTTTAAGAAGAAAAGTATAATGAATAGTTCTGCCCATCCGATAGCGCGCTGACTACTGAATAAATACAATGTTTAATATATTTGCTTGCCACTGCAGAATATTTAAATACCGGATACGCTGTAAGTACTAAACATTTTTCTCCATTCTTTGTTAAAAGAAGTTAAAGTTAAGTTTTATATTATCAGCGATAATAGAATTCCTTTATGTTATATTTCAAAGTACTGGGGTAGAGCTACGGACCTACCACTGGCGAAGTGTGACAATAATATATAAAACAATACGTTCCGTAATTATCCTATTGCAATAAAACTTCTGCTGAAATGAAAGCACGCATGTTTGATGATAGATGTTAGTTAATAAAGAGTCTGAATAATTAAGTCTACAGTGACATAACTTGATGAAAATTGCTGTTAAAACGTGCAGTTTGAAGATAATGATCAACAGCTGCTGAATATATAGTTTAATTTTCCGATGTATGAATTCATTGTTGCTTATCATGGTGATGGCGTTTGGTTGACTTTCAACAGAGGACAACAATAATCATGAAATATTTCAGGTATTTAGACTATTATATTTAAATAGCTTTCTTCATCGTTTCTAAAACGGATAGCACAAAATTCAGTCTTCGATTAAGCTGAACACAAAACCACAGTTTATACCAACGGTAACGAACCTTCTGGCCCAGTTTTCGCGTCAAATAACAACCTTCATGATATCATGCTAGTCATTATTTCGTAAATTATTTCATAGTGCAGTTTAAAAAGCTCCGTTTTATTTCTTTACTTTGTTAAAACTACAATAGTCCGATTAAATTTTAAAACAGGGAAGATAAATTTCTTGTTGTTTTCCGCATTTATCTTAATATTTTAATGTATGTATGTTTTGTATGTTTAACATACAAAAATAAAAATTCATGGGATAATAAGACCCCGGTTAGTTCACCGACTGGATATTTACCCTAAAAATATTTCTTAATTTTGATGGGACGGAGACCTGAGTAGTTACGTGGGCTAAGTTTGGAAATTCCCATCTTACAAACAGTTCACATTTCTATATTTGATAATTAAAGGTGCACACGAACTCATTTCAAATGTATATGTGCTGCATGCATCAAGGTATGGAGAGGCGACACCCAAAAAACTTTAATAGTTTGATTAAATTCATTTCTCTTTACTTTACTTGTATTTGATTTTTTACTGTGTAAGCCAAAATACGATAATAGCAGAAAACAACAACATTAAAATAAAGCTGCTTTCGTTTCGTACCCTCTCTTTCAGAATAACAAAATACCAATTCAATTTTACCAGTGAATTAACACATATTGTAATTTGTCTTTGGAAACTCTACCTTGAATCAATAACAACGTGACTAATCGTAGTGAAACATTTTAATTCTTTTAAACCGTTGGATAATGATATAAGTCAATGAAAATCAAACAATACGCTTTTATTGAGCTTTGTCGGTATATTACTTATGCACGGCTTCTTGAAATTTTATTTATTTATTTATTTATCTATTGATTTATGTATTTTATTAAAAAATATTTGCAAAACTAAAATAATATCTGCAACGATCCTTTGATGAAATATCTGAAATTTAAGTGAAATAATTGTAACTTTAAAAAACTTTTTCAGTTGCTAAATAACAATAATATATTTTTCTTAATAAAAGAGCCAAATAATAAGTGAGCCGCTATGTCAACAGTGACATGAGATGAATGAACATTATTGTCAAAGCTTTCAATTTAAAGATAATAATCAACAGCAGCTGTACAGGCCTGGACGTTCTGAGAAGTTATCAGTAAATAAGGAATACTTAATGAAAATTGCAATTTAATGAAATGCGACTCAAATGAATTTATAAGCGCTGTATTTAGCCGACGAATAATTCGCCCAGAAGGAGTTATGTTTCAGTTTGATTTTAAATACGTTATTATTTGGGCCTCAATAACCGAGCTCTCAATTGGAATTGTTTATTACGCACTGACGCCGAAAAGGCGAATAGTTTTTTGCGTGATGTGAGGGAGTCGCTTCAGCTTAGAATCTAAGATATATTTCCATGCTGCTCTAAGTTACACAACATATAATATCTTTTTTCGCGCATTTGCTGCATACATGTACCACCACTAACTGACTGACAGTCTAATTTCAATTCCCTAAATCATTATCCAGGTTCACTAAAAAAATCGCTTGTTTTTCAGCCATTTTGCTTAAACAGTGTTTTTATGACGTCGCAAAAAAGGCGAGAATCCAGACTGTTTCTCTGTCACCTAAATTGAGTAAGTTTACCTCTATGCAAACTCGCCTCTTCCCGAGGAGGCTGATATACACAGGCGATGCCAGTCGAGTCGGTTCAACTTCATAGCTTTTAAAATTGTTCATGACCGCATGTAACTGACCTATTACCAGGCCTCCTCCCATCCTTACTTTGAAATTCAAGAAGAAACATACATAAACCATTGTTTAGCTGAGTTATTCCTCAAGGCATTAATTTTCCTTCTCAGCAAAATGATGTAACAACAGGAAGATGGTGTCCAGAAAGGTCATGTGGGGCTTCATTATTGTTTTCTGTAAGCACATATCAATGTCAGGTTTATCCCAGCAAAGAAATATAAAATTATTAGGTATAATGCTAAAAAAAGTTTGTTTTATTTATTTATTTAATATTTACTTATTAATTATGCAATGCAAATCTTCAGTTTTATTTGTTTATGTTTTCGCAATAGTACCCGGGATTTTATGGGGTTTTTAACTAGATAATTTGAGTTGAGAACATTACATTTCAGATGCAATGGAAAGGTTATATATATTATTACATTCATTTAAAATAAAACAACCATTCCACTCTACATTATATACATTATTTAGGAAGCTTTTCTTGTTTGTATCACACAAGTGACCAGTAGTCACGTTACATTGATGTTATTTGTGCATTGTTTGTTTACAGCTGCAATGATAGCGGAAGTATACCTACAACAACCAGTCCCATGGTTTTATTCAAGAAAAATCTTGATTGTTTCGAAAAGACATTATGTGGAAATGAATTTTACCATGCAGAATTATGTTCATTATCCATCGCCATGTCTTGATGGTATATATCTCGAGGTTCGTGATGGTGATAAACAGTCTGCCAATCTTCTTGGTATATTTTGTGGAAGTCACGTCACTGGTGTTGTACGATCCAGTGCACATAACATGTGGTTAAAATTTTCACCTTATCCTGGATACAAGTTTGGAGCTTTCTATAGTGGCAAAGGAATTAATGTAACAGGCAAGTATTGTTTTGATTAAATTAATGAATTTGCTTATAATTTAGTAAGAACTGTACATTAATGGGATTAATATTTCAACTCAATACATTACTAATAATTAGTAACATACTAATGCACATTGGAGCTGTTTTTTTTGTTATTTGCTTGTGTAGTTGCACCAAGCCTGGATCAAGTGGCCAAGACACAGTTTGTATTTTACAACGGCCATTCCTCGTCTCTATGGTGTCCAGCACAAGGTGCACCAGCTCCTTACATTGTGTGGAGAAAGAACGGCACTGTGGTACAAAACAGTACAAGCGTGAGATATGAGATGAACAGTACTGAAGAAAAGAATGAAAAGTACAGCTGTGAGGTAGACAGACCTGATGGGTTGGACAAGAAAGAAATAAACCTTATTGTTGAAAGTAAGTTTTTTAATAATAATTGTTAATTAACAAAGCAATAATAATTATATTTGCTCCAAAATATCAGGTCACAATTATAATGATAACATCAAATTACATAAATACTTGTAGCTGCGCACCCGAAAAAAAAAACTATATGAAGCTAATCTAGTCAGGCCATTGAGTGTAAACTCTATAGCACAAGTGATTGCGAAGTGACCGTATTTGAAACAACAAAAAAAAGACTTCTCCGATCATCTGGGATTTCCTTGGCGGCATATAAATGGAGGCCGCTATATTTATTTATGAGCGTGCTTGGACGCTTGAACCAAGCACAGGGTTTAGTTCCCAACTAGACACTGTAGACAGAATCGCGAAATTGAAATGCGATCGGGGACATGAACAAAGTCGTGTTTTCATAAGTTCGGAATTTCTGGAATTTTACGGATACATGGATACAATATCTTAAATTACGACATCAAAATTAAAATATTTTCCCTTTTGTTAGGGTGCCCAGACACTTGTCGATGTACCATTTTAAAGGGAATCATGGATATGCTGATACGGATTGATTGTAAAAGAAAACAGCTACGGTCAATTCCACAGAAACTGCCTTTGGCTACAGTTGAACTGTAAGTAGTTTAAATTGTAATATTTAATGGTTAATTTGAACTTGTCTTACGTTTTAGGTTAATTGCTGTTTTGAACGATTATTAAATCGTCAATCGTCTTTCCAATTAAACTGGAAAGACATTTTTCTATTACCACCCAAAGTAACCTTGAGTACCAAATTACGCGAATTTCAATATAAAATATTAAATAGGATTCTATATACAAATGATATGCTCTACAAATTCAAAAAAGTCGATTCTCCCTTATGCTACCTATGTAAAGCGGATACAGAAACTTTAGAACACTTCTTTTTCTATTGTCCGCGAGTTGAGGCTTTCTGGAATGAAGTAGTAAATTTGTTTAGAGACCAGCTCCAAACCAGTAAGGACTTTGAGATCAAAGATGTTATTTTTGGACTTCACAACAATGAATCTTACAGCACTTTAATTAACTATATTATCTTGGAAGGCAAATATCTGCTATATCTCTGCAAACTAAATGACAAACTTTTATCTCCAAGACTATTATTAGAGCGAATGAAGAATACATATCAACTAGAACGCTTCATTGCGAGAGAGAAAAACAATCTTAACTATCATTACGAGAAGTGGGAGCCTCTGCTCCCTCTCGTTTCTTTGTAGACTGCAGTCGCCCAGTTTTTTTTTCGATCCCCCTTTTATGAAGCCATTTATTTTGAAATTCCATTATCTAGGTAGTTTTTGTTTTACCCTATGTTGTCTTTTTTCCTTTTTGCTTTATTTAATTGTTATTTATCTTTCTATTATTGCGTATGTATAAGTTTGTTAAGTATATCGTGTAACTTAGTGTCATGTCTGTGTATCAGCTCTAAAAACAAATAAAAAACAAATAAAATACACAAAAAAAAAATCGTCAATCAAATCAGAATTAAACAATATAAGGATGTGTTATCAAATTAAAGACGATGTATATTGATTGATACTGACCAAGAAAATAATCTACAGTTTCACCACAAAATCGTGCTAAACCAAAAACGTTATTTAGCTTATACATGTAAATTAAAACAATTTCTTGTATTCATTTTTGCAGCGATCTGTCAAATAACCAACTGCAGCACCTGTCTGAGGGAATGTTTAGCAACAATACTAAGCTAATGGAACTGTAAGTAATACATGTGGATAAATCAAAAATTGTGAAAACCGTTGTACATCAAAACATATATATTATTTAGCCAGGGTGGTGGGTGTTCGAAGCTGTGTAAGTATTTTTGTTTTTGCAGCAAGTCAGTAAGGTTTCAGTCATTGCAGATTACCGTTAGCAGGCTGAGCCGCTCAACCTCGACTTATAGGCTCTATCCGTGTTTATACATGTAAATTAAAACATTTTTGTTTTCACTTTTGTAGTGACCTGTCAAATAACCAACTGCAGCACTTTCCTGAGGGAGTGTTTAGCAACAATACTAAGCTAATGAAACTGTAAGTAACTGTAATGTTCTAGTAAAAAATGGCTCACGAAATATCGAAAACGTGCTGTATAATAAAGTTGTTGTTGGGAACATCAGCCGGAAATGTTCTTTTGCTTGTATAATCAGATGATTTACATGATAAAGATGTCATGTGAAGGGAAACAGCTGTTAGTCTAATTTACTAAGGTGAATATAGAAAATCCGACTAGCTGATTGGTCGAAAAATTCGGCATCTGACGCTATATTCACCGCGCTAGGCGGTGAATATAGGATTTCAAGGCGTGGTGGCTAAGCTAAGCCACATTTGCTGTGCTGGCAAGTAAAGATGGCGACTCGTTTTGAACTAAATTTTCGTTTATTCTAAAGACATCACTCCAAGTTCAGGATATTCAAAGCATTGGGAATTTAGGTAAATGACTACCAAGACGTTTCGACGGAAAACATTTTCAAGAAATGATTTTAAGGCATTTAAAACTCGTCAAAAACAATGGTTGTTGCGTGGCGAACAAGGGCGGCCCACGGTGTTTGTGTCGGATGGAGTGACTGAAATTTGCTTCTCTTCAGACCTAAACCTACTTATTTCTGGAAGATAACTACTTCTGCTCATGAAATCAGCAACGATTAAACAAAGGTATCTGATGAATGTCTTTTTCGTAGTGTTCTTTTGTGTATTTTACAGCTTAATTTGAAATGTAAACTACGGTAATACGGTAACTACGGTAATATGGCGATCACTTGCGTGTATTGTTTTTCATGTTTTAGCTCGTAATTTGTAGTTCTTTATATCCATCTTAGTAAATTAGACTAAAACAACTATTCCACTCAGGCTCAGTGAAAATTGGTGAATATTTACCTCGACTCCGTCTCGGTAAATATTCACCAATATTCACCTCACCTTCGGCGAATAATTGTTAAATGTACGTCGTTTCCTGAACAATATCAGCAAATAATTATAAATCTGTGTCAAATTATCATCCAATTTTCTGGATTTCTTTACATTATTTATCTGTAATCATCTTTGTATCACAATCTTCAGTTTTCTAACTTCATTGTTTCCATAGCAACGTTTCTATTTACCTAGGCGTGAGATTCTCTACATCAATTACATTTTAAATTTCTTCGTGGCAGGTTATTGTCCAAAAATCAGCTAGAGAACCTTCCTCCAGGCGTTTTCAGCAACAACATGGAGTTGAAGCGTCTGTAAGTAAGAGTATAAAAATAAAGTTTAATGAAACTAGAAACCGTTTAAGGACGGTGTGAGACCTATCTCGAGTTGTAACAAGGATCTTTACAAAAAAAGTAATAATTTAATTTTAATAACGAATCCATAACCCGGATATAACATGGGTAATGTTAAAAAACCTTCAATGTTTATATGAGTCACATACGAAGGAATTTTTACTAGCAAAAATAAAAATTCCGGGACAAACTTACCTCTGAAAAAAAAAATGTCATAGTTTGATTTCTGCTTATCTGAGTAGTATCAGCTCAGTCTAGTTTCCTTATTTTGATCTTCATGGCTACTCAGCCACTGTTTCTGCAAAATGCATCTTTGTTTTGTGTTTGAATGCTTTTCTTGTTGGTTTCTATTCTTTACAATTTAGAAAAAAACATGTGTGTCAATATACGGTTGGTTGCCAAGGTAACAAGTTCAGTGAACAATGACATGTCATACTAAATTGTTACCAGGTAAATTTTAGGTAAAGCAGAAAAGTTTGGCGGCTTTTACTTCATTACTAAACAATTAGTTATAAACGGTTACAGTACGGGCGGTCTCCCCTTGTCTGAATAGGGTTAAGATTTACTCAAAACATTAATTAATGACGAGTTAATTCATCCATATAGAGGTAAAAATGACCTAAAAGTTAAATACTATTATTATACAATGCTGATGCTACCGCAATTTTAAGCACTCTGCTAATTCCAGATGGCACTGTGTCATCGCGTCATATCTACATACACTGGTATTTATGAATGTAGGTATGACGCGCTTTTGCAGACAATGGTCTTTGACGTCATGCACGTGTACCACGCGTCGTTCTCTTCATTAGCGAAAAAGTACGAAAAAGCCGGTTTGTGTTATTCGCCTCAGCCAACACAAGTCACGGCCTTGATAATTCTCGCTATCATGCTCAACTTCATCCAATAATTGTCAATTATTGTAATGTAGCGACATATTTAAAGCACTCACAAAATAATGACCATTCTATACACATATCTAAAATATATAATTTTCATTGCATATGGTTCCTGAATTATGTGCTAACTTTTTTTATAGGAACTTGAAAAACAACAAATTAAGGATGTTGTCTCCGGGAGTTTTCAGCCACAATGCCAAGCTCAACAACCTGTACGCAGAACAATTCCTTAGGCCCAGTTCAGACGCCGTACTTCACATGAGCCGAATCGAATTCGATGAATTAAGTTCATGTGAGGTACGGCGTCTGAATCAATTCGGAACGCCTGATTGAATTCGGATCGGTTCAGCCGTTCTTCTCGCCTGTCTCAGCCTGGAATAACGGCTGTGGACCGGCTTTGATTCAGACGCCGAACTTCACATGAGCCGAAACAAATGCATGAATTATTATAATGTATTTTTCAATATAACAGCAATTTTCACCTATTAATTTAAGTTCGGCTGAATTAAGCTCGGCGTCTGAATCAATTCAGCCGGTCTAAATTAATTTGGGTCGGCCTAAATTCGAATTCGATTCGGCTCATGTGAAGTACGGCGTCTGAACTGGGCCTAATTAGATACAAAACCAACGCATTAAACCCATCTGAACAGCAACGAGCATAATGTACGGCTGGAAAATTCAACAAGCTAATTTTTTTCTGATAAAATGTTAAAGATGCAACCGACCCCACATTTTCTGAATTTCCTTACAATTTATCAGTTTTGTATTTCAATCTTTAGTTTGATAACTCCTTTGTTTCTACAACAAGTTTTGCTATAAATTATATTTTTATAGGTAAGCCTGAATATCTCAGTCTACTGTATATAAAAGCAGATACTTATCGTTACCTTTTTTTAAATTTCTTCCTGACAGGTACTTGTACGATAATCAGCTAGAGAACCTTCCTCCTGCCATATTCAGCAACAATACTGAGTTAAGAACTCTGTAAGTAAGAGTACAGCTATAAAATCCAATCAGACCATATTCGGATTGGGAACAGCAGAGGGAGCAGAATTTTCCCACACCATATTCAACCAGCATTCATGTATTACAGCTTATAATATGTATGCATATTAAATATATGTTTTAAGGTTGTGCCAAAACGCTGACGGAAAGAGTGAATTTAATTAAAGATGTGAACCTGTACATGCAAGCTATATGGCGCCCATCCGGCCAGATTTTATGATCTCCCTATTCCTGAATCGGTTGCAACATTTCGTCGGATAGTTTTTTCTTTGGATACTCAGACCTCATTTAACTATAACTTATTGGGCACCGACACATTTTAACATTAATACCGTGGTGAACCTGTATGAGGTCAACCATTTATCAACCCTTTATATTTACCTAGAAATTCAGTGTTGTGCGCAAATTTTTATTCTTATCACTTTTAATATGTTCATGGATCAGTTTCCAATGTTGGAAGTATAATACTGTCCTTTGCTGAAACCAATCACCTACATGTAGCTACATGTTATTTACATTTCGCGGGTAACTCGGATATGAAATATGTAGGGGTCATGTTAAAACCTTAGCAATACTTATTAGTAATGTATACACAGTGTCCCCATTTAGTGGTTTATAACTGCTATTCCAGTCAGACACTCAAATAAAGGTTTTATTATTATTATTATGGATGGATGAAAAAGTAGAATATTTCATTAATCTAGTTATGAAAGGAATAAAAACGTTATATTTATAGTGGTGTATGGAAATAATGTCAGTGAAGAAACGTTGAAATAAAAGAGGTTGACTTTTATGAACTGTCAGATTTGCTATATTGATGCAGAATACATATTTTGCATCATTCACAGTATTAAACTTATCTAGTGATTACTTCTTCATAGTCAATTGCACAACAATAACATAAAGCACTTGCCTTCTGGAGTTTTCACTCACAACACCCAGCTGTGGCAACTGTAAGTAGGACTCTTCGTGTGCTCCAAAATAATATTAAAGGAACTAATTAACGGTATAGATGGCACATCTTAAAAATGTAGACTAAATTTGTCAAGTTCATTGTTTGCAATCCATTTAGTGTTTTTCTAGGTTTTTGAAGGTGTTCTTCGATTTGAAGGCATTCAGTTTTTTTACATCGCAGTAAATGCCTTGATATATCGTGACACTGCTTCTTTAAATCCTAACAAGATAGGTGGAAAAAGGCAGGATGTACACATTCCACATTTGATTTAGCCATTGTTTTCCAGAAAAAAGATTCAAAATGTAACATCTAGTTATTGGTAATGAATTTGATGACATACTTGAGTTTCCATTACTAGCAAAGGTTTCAGCTATGGGGTAAAGTTGATATATTTTGTCGTTTATTTTCTCTTCGTATATAAAAAAAGAAACTGGAAACCATTTAAAAACGGGGTAACTGACCTATTTGAAGATATCATAAGGATATTGCCATTGAAAGGGTTTGTCACTTACTATTTTCATTGTTTTAAAGTTCTTAAAAGAACTAGCGGAAACGTCTTTAATAGAGAGAAATTGAAGCCCGGCAAAGTTCTTTGTTATATGTTTTTGTTCGCTATTTTGGGGGTTGACCGTGCACAAAACCTGACAAAATGCAATAGGTGGTTACGTGTGTTCAAGCAACTAACCAATAGAAACGTTGCGATTACGTAATTCGTGCATAGTGTATGAGCGCAAAACAAAAGATTGTGCACGGTCGTGGACCTTCCAACATTAATCGTGGCCGATTTGTTTGCTCCTTTGAAGTTTGCCGGGTTTCATAACCATTTCCCTCTATTAACTATGGCACATACAGACTGCTATCATGATTTCCTTTCCTTTGTGTCACAAAATATCCGTGGTCAACACGTTGCTACTGTCAGCTGCGATACGTACATATAAGGGCTAAAAACATTCCATTAGCAAACAAAAGAAAACGAGAAGAAACGCAACGAGTCAAAGCGGTACTACGGAAAAACAACTATCCCTTGTCATATATATTTATTAAAAGCTGCGAGAGAGTGTTAACCAGAAAATCCGCTGGTGTCAAAACTAATGGCTTTGCAGTGCTTCCATATGTACAGGGCATTTCTGAAAGAATTGGTCGCGTTTTGAAACAACAGGTCGGGTTGTCATACAAACCACAAATAACCATCCACGCCCTAAAGAGCAAGACGATTCTGACTGTCCGTCCAAAATCGGGCATAGTATACAAAATCAGTTGAACACAGTGCGATTTTGTATACTATGGCCAAACAGAAAGACCACTGAAGACTCGTATTACGGAACATAGAAAGGCAGTTAAAAGTTTGGACCACCGTGACTCTAAAGTTGCTGGCCATGTCCTTAAATTCAACCATCACATGGATTTTGAAAACGTTAACGTTGATGGACGTGAGGCCAAGTACCACGAGGGACTCTTTCTTGAAGCCTGGCACTCTACGGCAGACCCAAATGCTGGGAACGATCACATCATAATCCCAGAAACCGTACGCATCGCATGAGCGTGAACGATTCACATAATTTTTTTTTAGTTCAAGACTCGCGCTACGTTAATTCAATTAACGTGTAACAACGGTCTGATCTCTATTGCTGATGAAGGCTTAAGAACTAGCCGAAACGCCTATAAAACGATGAAAAGAGTCAGTGACAAACCCTTTCAATGTCAATATGTCAACTCCTGACTACTCGTATTCAATATTTAAATGTCATAAGGATCTTACAAGTTTATACTATTACTTTCTCATTTTCTTTAAATCTGCATGACACTCACATTCTCTGCTTTTATAAAAACGAGATAATTTCGAGCATACACATGCAGATATTTATGACGAAACTATTTCTTTGGCAGAGACTTATCCAAGAACCAAATAATGAAGTTATTTTCGGCAGTTTTCAGCAACAATACCAAGCTGGAGAAGCTGTATGTAGAAATTCAACGATTTATCTTCAACCAAAACCTTATAAGAAAGTAAAGTAACTGTTAAATTTGTTAAAAATTAATGTTCATTGTATTCATTTAATTTTCATGAACTTCCTACAACAGATATTTGGACAACAACAACCTCAAGGAGCTGCCTGATAATTTATTCGCTGACTTGGTCAAGTTAAAAAGGCTGTATGTAAAAGAACCTTGCCATTAACTATCCTTTACGAAGGGAAGTACTTGGTTCGAAATTGTACGACTTATCTTCAAAATTAAATGCTGACATCAATTGATAGAAATTAATGCTTTAATTTATTTTTGATATGTTCATGTAGATTGCTGGACAGCAACAAGCTCAAGGAGCTGCCTGATAATTTATTCACTGACTTGGTCAACCTAAATGGGCTGTATGTATAAAGACGCTTGCTATTAACTAACATTTGCGATGCGAATTATATGGGTAAATAGACTTATAAGTATAATCACATAGCACTGGCAATTCTCGCACTCTGATTAGCTATCGAAACGAAGTATTTAGCGCGTGATTATGACTGTTAAACAAGGCATTTGCGCAATATTGCAGCTTACGTGAGATTACTGTTCTTTACTATTTGCATCGCAAACTGAAACATAAAAAGTACCGTTTTAGTATGCTTTCAAGTCATTGTCTGAAAAGCCAAAACAAACAGACGTTCTTTTGAAAGTGAGATTGAAGATTTCCACGGCTTTAAATTCAACTTTTTTCTAGAGATTAATGAAGCCGTTTGCCTGAGCGGTAACTACATGAAATGGCAAAATCTGCAGAGTTGAAAATGACTAAAACGGCGGATGAAATAAAAGTAGTAAAGCTATATAGAAAGACCATTGAAGACTCATATTACGGAACATTGAAAGGCAGTTTAAAGGTTTGACCACCGTGACTCTAAAGTTGCTGGCCATGTCCACAAATTCAACCATCACATGGATTTTGAAAACGTTAACGTCGATGGACGTGACGCCAATTACCACGAGCGACTCTTTCTTGAAGCCTGGAAGTCTACGACGGACCCAAACGCTGGGAACGATCACATCATAATACAAGAAACCGCACGCATCGCACGAGTTTTTTGGTCACGCGCACAAACCTCGCGCTACGTTTTTTTAATTTACGTGTAACAACGGTCTCATCTCTATTGCTGATGTAGGCTTAAGAACTAGCCGAAACGTCTTTAAAACAATGAAAAGAGTCAGTGACAAACCCTTTCAATGTCAATATGTCAACTCCTGACTACTCGTATTCAATATTTAAATGTAATAAGGATCTTAAAAGTTAATACCATTACTTTATCATCATTTTCTTGAAATCTGCATGACACTCACACTCTCTACTTTTATAAAATAGAGATAATTTCGAGCATACACATGCAGATATTTATGTGGCCTGTTCACAGACGTTCAATTTTTCGTAAGATACTGGTGCGCGCCGATATTTATGATGAAACTATTTCTTTGGTAGATTCTTATCCAAGAACCGTATGTAGAAATTCAACGATTTATCTCCAGCCGAAACCTTATAAGAATGTAAAGTAACTGTTAACTTTGTTAAAAATTAATGTTCATTGTATTAATTTAATTTTCATGAACTACCTACAACAGATATTTGGACAACAACAACCTCAAGGAGCTGCCTGATAATTTATTTGTTGACTTGGTCAACTTACAATGGCTGTATGTAAAAGAACCTTGCCATTAACTAGCATTTACTATGAGAATTACATGAGTAAATAAACTAATAAGTAGAATCATAGCACCGACAATTTTCGCACTCTCATTGGCTATCGAGGTATTTAGCGTGTGATTACTGACTTTTAAACAAGGTATGTGCGCAATATTGCATCCTACGTGAGATTAATTTTCTTTACTATTTGCATCTCAAACTGAAACATAAAAAGTACCGTTTTTTGGTCACGGGCGCAAGCCTCGCGCTACGTTTTTTCAATTAACGTGTAACAACGGTCTCATCTCTATTGCTGATGTAGGCTTAAGAACTAGCTGAAACGTCTATAAAACGATGAAAAGAGTCAGTGACAAACCCTTTCAATGTCAATAGGTCAACTCCTGACTACTCGTATTCAATATTTAAATGTCATAAGGATCTTAAAAGTTAATACTATTACTTTATCATTTTCTTGAAATCTGCATGACACAGAGATAATTTCGAGCATACACATGCAGATATTTATGATGAAACTATTTATTTGGTAGAGTCTTATCCAAGAACCAAATAATGAAGTTATCTTCAGCAGTTTTCAGCAACAATACCAAGCTGGGGAAGCTGTATGTAGAAATTCAACGATTTATCTTCAACCAAAACCTTATAAGAAAGTAAAGTAACTGTTAAATTTGTTAAAAATTAATGTTCATTGTATTAATTTAATTTTCATGAACTACCTACAACAGATATTTGGACAACAACAACCTCAAGGAGCTGCCTGATAATTTATTCGCTGACTTGGTCAAGTTAAAAAGGCTGTATGTAAAAGAACCTTGCCATTCACTATCCTTTACGAAGGGAAGTACTTGGTTCGAAATTGTACGACTTATCTTCAAAATTAAATGTCAATCAATTGATAGAAATTAATGCTTTAATTTATTTTTGATATTTTCATGTAGATCGTTGGGCAGCAACAAGCTCAAGGAGCTGCCTGATAATTTATTCACTGCCTTGGTCAACCTAAATGGGCTGTATGTATAAAGACGCTTGCTATTAACTAACATTTGCGATGCGAATTATATGGGTAAATAGACTTATAAGTATAATCACATAGCACTGGCAATTCTCGCACTCTGATTGGCTATCGAAACGAAGTATTTAGCGCGTGATTATGACTGTTAAACAAGGCATTTGCGCAATATTGCAGCTTACGTGAGATTACTGTTCTTTACTATTTGCATCGCAAACTGAAACATAAAAAGTACCGTTTTAGTATGCTTTCAAGTCATTGTCTGAAAAGCCAAAACAAACAGACGTTCTTTTGAAAGTGAGATTGAAGATTTCCACGGCTTTAAATTCAACTTTTTTTCTAGAGATTAATGAAGCCGTTTGTCTGAGCGGTATCTACATGAAACGGCAAAAAGAGTCAGTGACAAACCCTTTCAATGTCAATAGGTCAACTCCTGACTACTCGTATTCAATATTTAAATGTCATAAGGATCTTAAAAGTTAATACTATTACTTTATCATTTTCTTGAAATCTGCATGACACAGAGATAATTTCGAGCATACACATGCAGATATTTATGATGAAACTATTTCTTTGGTAGAGTCTTATCCAAGAACCAAATAATGAAGTTATCGTCGGCAGTTTTCAGCAACAATACCAAGCTGTACAGCCTGTATGTAGAAATTCAACGATTTATCTTCAACCGAAACCTTATAAGAATGTAAAGTAACGGTTAACTTTGTTACAAATTAATGTTCATTGTATTAATTTAATTTTCATGAACTACCTACAACAGATCTTTGGACAGCAACAACCTCAAGGAGCTGCCTGATAATTTATTCGCTGACTTGGTCAACTTACGATGGCTGTATGTAAAATAACCTTGCCATTAACTAACATTTACGAAGGGAAGTACATGGTTAGAAATTGTACGATTTATCTTCAAAATTAAATGTTGATAATGACAGAAATTAATGCTTTGATTTATTTTTGATATGTTCATGTAGATCGTTGGACAGCAACAACCTCAAGGAGCTGCCTGATAATTTATTCGCTGACTTGGTCAACCTAAATGGGCTGTATGTGTATAAAGACGCTTGCTATTAACTAACATTTGCGATGCGAATTATATGGGTAAATAGACTTATAACTATAATCACATAGCACTGGCAATTCTCGCACTCTGATTGGCTATCGAAACGAGGTATTTAGCGTGTGATTACTGAAATTTAAACAAGGTATTTGCGCAATATTGCATCCTACGTGAGATTACTTTTCTTTACTATTTGCATCTTAAACTGAAACATAAAAAGTACCGTTTGCTTTCAAGTCATTGTCTGAAAAACCAAAACAAACAGACGTTCTTTTGAAAGTGAGATTGAAGATTTCCACGGCTTTAAATTCACCTCTTTTCTAGAGATTAATAAAGCCGTTTGCCGTTTGCCGTTTGCCGTTTGCCGTTTGCCGTTTGCCGTTACCGAGCGGTAACTACATGAAAGGGCAAAATCTGCATAGTTGAAAATGACTAAAACGGCGGATGAATTAAAAGTAGTAATTAAAAGCTGTATAGTAAAAATCCGACTTATTTTTACTTCTTAGTATAAATGCACGTAAGAGAAATGACCAAAAATAAAACTCAAACAACAAAGAAGTTAAAATTTTTGTTCTCTTTGAACAGATTCAAATACTACAATTATAACACTTTTCAAGTTTCTTTCTTTTCAGTGGATTAAATAATATATCACAATATTTGCACGGCTAGGCTGTATAGTAAAAAGCCGATTTTTTTATACACTTTTGGGATGTAAAAGCATTAGAAAAATCACAACAAATAAAAAGCAGCCTGACGTAAAAAACGTGCTAAAACAGCAAGGAAGTGAAAATGTTTGTTCCCTGCGAACACTTTTAATTATCGCATAACACTTTTCAAGTTTGTCTCTCTTCAAATTGTGCATCAGTGTCTGTTCACTTGACAGCATAACAATAGCGGCTAACCAGCCAATAACGTCTTATTCTTATTTTGAACTATATTTTACGTAGGTTTTTGAACCATAATCAATTGCAATATTTACCACATGATATTTTCAAGAAAAATACAAAGCTGAGCTGGCTGTAAGTAGAACGTTTTCAAGACTAGTTGTTTTTACTGATTCGTTGTTTGTTCTCATCGTTAGTTATATTAGACTGACTTGTTTAGCCTTTGAAGCTGCTTTAGATCTTACCTCTTCAAATAGTTTTCCAGATAAATAAATAGTTGACCAGCGCTATAAATCAAATGCATCATTCACAGCGTATTTCAGGTCATTTACATGAACAAGTTTTGAAACTGTTAAGGACAAATGATACAGCAAGAGAGAGGGAGAGTGTATATAATACAGAGGAACCGATGGGCCATGAACATATGGACGTATCAATAATAGTGTGGTGTTATTAATTGAAGGCTCAAATTCTGATATTAGTAGAGCATTTGTCATAACAATTTCGTTTTGACTCTCTATTGTATGATTCCTGTTCGCAGTACAATAAACACGGCTCACGTAGGTTTTTTTTCTAAATAAACCCATTTACCCAAAAAGTGGCCGTATTGAAGGGGTGGTCCTAAGGCGCAAGCTTCCACTGCATCTTTGTTTTAGTTGCATAACAAAATGTATTGGTGGTTGAAGTTATACAAAAACAAACTAACAACTGTAATTAAGCGAATGTAAATCACGACTCGTTAACTTTGTTTATGATGCAGAAAGTTGCACACCAACAATTTGGCGGAGTTAGAGGAGACTGTGTTTCGTGGCTTGAGGAACTTAAAGGAATTGTGAGTGAAGAAACGTTATTTAAAAAATCATGATTTACATAGATGTAGATGAACGTTTAATCATTTGTCTCACGATGGAGTCACTTTGAGATGTTGATCGCGACGTTTCGACTGCTTTACTGCTAGTCTTCATCAGGCGATGAGGTCAATTGTTTATGTGTCGCTATATGTAGCACCTTGGTTCGTTGCTATTGGTGCATTTCGATCCTCATTATTATTCTGACTAGAGGTTGTTCCCTCAGTGGGCTGACTAGAGGTTGTTCCCTCAGTGGGCTGACTAGATATTGATCGGCAGTTGTGTTTCAAACACAACTGCAACACAACTGCCGATCAACACCTAGTCAGCCCACTGAGGGAACAACCTCTAGTCAGCCCACTGAGGGAACAACCTCTAGTCAGAATAATAATGAGGATTGAAATGCACCAATAGCAACGAACCAAGGTGCTAAATATAGCGACACATAAACAACTGACCTCATCGCCTGATGAAGACTAGCAGTTAAGTGGTCGAAACGTCGCGATCAACACCTCAAAGTGACTCCATCGTGAGACAAATGATTAAACGTTCATCTACATCTATTTAATGAACCACGATGAACAATAACCACATCTTTTATAACACATTATTTAAACTTAGAAATTTGAATTTATTTTAAAGAACAAAGCAATATATTAAAGCTGCACCTATTCAGTGTTGTTTCCTAGTAAAAAACGGGGCTTATATGAGCAGAAACACAAATTAATTAAAGGGGTGGGAGTGAGCATGCGCTAATTTTTTTTTTTGTTAGAGCTTAAAACCTGCGCAAGTCACGCAAGATTTTAAAAAAAAAAAAAAAAAAAAAAAAGTGACGCAAGATTGCATCTGATTTTAATTTTAAAATAATCTAATTTTAAAATGATATTTTTTCTAACCTGAACGCAGATGGTTACAGGACAACAACATCAGGGAGCTACCTCTAAATCTATTTGAGGATTTGCTAAGTTTAGATGAACTGTTAGTACTTAGTTTTGTTTTATATTAAGGTATTTGCCCAACTGGTTATTAAGTGTAATTTACTTGGCTTCAACTTATGCAACTCGATTTCTTTCCTATTGCTCTTATCGGCCAACATTGCATCCCCTAAAGTATGGGTAAATTCCAAAAAGCGATGGGGATGGTCGCGCTTGGAAATTGCTGATACATAACAAAATTGGCACTATGAATTCACGTCACGTCATTTAGTCTAGCAAAGTGGTACGTTAGAATAATTATATCGTTATTAAAAATGTCATATACATTCACTGCGACAGAATAAACCTATAAACAAGCTACAATATATAAAGTTATACAGCCATTTTGTAGCTCATAACATAAAGTTGGCTAATATTCCACTTTAATCTTAATCTCTGATATACATGTATTCGTCTGCAGGAGAAAAAATGAGTTAATTATGTGGTAAAAAATATGCAAGCCTTGCTATCAAACAACGTTTTTACATGCAAATAAAACAGAAACGTTCAACTAGCCAATACTCGACTGCAGGTTGGAGATGTTCAGGAGAATCTTGTGTAAACAAGGCTGGGTAGTGAACAACTGACGTAATCATACATAAGGCTTATTATTTTCCTAACCTACTTTCTTCCATTAAACTTATTTTGGATGGGAGGTTGTAAGCCTTCGTTCTCAGTCCTCCCTTCTCTAGCATTGTCCAGTGTACTTTGGTTATCCTTTTCAGGGATTTGTCAAATAACGAAGTGCAGGTGTTACCCCAGGGACTCTTTAGTAGTCTAACAAAACTAACAAAACTGTAAGTAGGTCTCAAAGAAAACAACAAACAGATAAACGAACAAACAAGCAACAAATCAAACAAAGAGATCGGATGCAGGGAAATCGTTTCTCCTTCTTATTTTTCACCCATAATAACAATAACAAAGTAATCCAGCATTGAAAAAAAACATGCAAACAAGCGTCTTATTGTTATAGTATGAGCAAAGTGACAATCTACCAAAAGTCATTAAATACCGTGCAAATGCAAGTGATATTTCTTCAAAAATAATTAAGACCCATTAAGACCTATTAATATTGACCTGGTATTTCGATTGGTATCTACAGTAACTTTTTATTGCTCAATTGTAGGATTATTTATTCAGTCGATTTAGAAACATGAAAAATGCTGGGGCCGGAGAGAACAATTGATACTATATTTTATCTAAGCATCTTGCCATTTATTTTCAAATTGTAGGATTTTGCCCAATAATAAAATTAAGGATTTACCACCAGAGATCTTTGCTAACCTGACCGCGATAAAGACACTGTAAGTGAAACTGCTAGAGAGGATAATTCATTTTTAAATTGTTCCGAAACGTGTTTCGACGAGTTTCCTTTGGTGTAAGTAAGGCAGATTATTTACCTGATACCTTTAATTGTTGTTTAACAATTTGAAATGAAACTATTCCCTTAAGATTCAAACTAATAGTTTCGCAGTCCACATGCCATAAACATCCCTATGAAGTACAACTTTTATCGGATGAAAATGAGATTGCCATGTTGTTATTTCCGCATAGTTAATTAATTAAGAACTGGATGAAAACACGACCTACTGTTTTAGAAGTGTTTTCATCCAAGCGTGATCTTAACCGCCAGCTAGATTCGCTTATTATATCATGAAAATTTACAGGAAATTGGACAACAATAAAATAGAGAAGCTCCATCACAATCAATTCCAGGGATTGGTGAATTTATATGATCTGTAAGTAAAGTAATTCATGGTGAACTTTCCTATAATCCTATTGGAATCTGGCTATTATAGCAAAATATCCAAAACTGCCAAACCAGAAATGGGCTGAGCCTATGATATTTGCCTCCCAGTTTGCTACAAATTTCGTCAGTCAAAGTGTAACAAAATTAATGGCTAGTGGTTAGTGACATCAACTAATAATAAACTGATAAAAGTATTTCTAATAGAAGGGCGGTTACAGTGTACTTGAAGATAAATAAATACTTAGAAACCAGCCTCTTTCCCCTTTTCAGTTTCTCTGTGAACTAGACAAAATAAGTGTGAATTCCTAGCAGAGTAATGACATCAGTTTCTCATAGTTTACATTGCAGACTATTGATGCGCCAGGCATTGTTAAAAATTCGATTTGTATTTTCTTTTTTAAGCTACTTGTCTGAGAATGAACTGAAGCGTTTGCCTGAAGAAATTTTTAAAGGCCTGAGGAACCTTTTGTCAATGTGAGTAAACACAACTTTAAATTGCAGACAGAGATACAGAGATCGAGAACATTCTTCAAAGTTTTTAATGGTCTCAGTGTCAATTTTGTGCCACGCAGCATGTGTAAAACATTGTATTTTACACCAAGATAAAATAAGGGACAGAGAGGGACACGCCCAGTCCGCCCCTAGTTTCCCTCTTTGTCCCTTATTTTCTCTTGATTACACTGGATGTATGGTACAAGTTGTGTGAAACTGAGATAAAAATAATGAATCATAGGCGTTGTTATACACGTGCTGAGTGGCAAAAAATTAAGGTGTGCTTTATTTTCTGCAGCAACATATTTAGCAATCAACTACAATATGTTACCAAGGACAATTTCAAGGACACTCCAGATTTGCGATTTTTGTGAGTATTGAACAGTATTTAGCAATGTACACCTGATCGATAACATTTTACATTGTATTTTATCCTGTGGAATATAATTTTGTTTTTCAAGGGATAACTATGGTCCATTGCATCATCTGCGTTTGAAATGTGTGAATGTTTTCGAAATCAAATACATCTCTTAACCTCTCATCTGTCATCTAATATACATTGTACAATACTTTAACTTGCAAAAGACGTTTATTTCATATACTTCTAGCGACAAGTTAAGAATGATAATGGAACAAAATTTGGTGCAAATTTATGTTTTAACGAACTTTCCATTTGCAGATTCATGCAATACAACGAGATGACCGAGCTACCGAACGGCTTCTTTGATGAGTTGAAGGAAATAACGAGAGTGTAAGATTCTAATTTAATAATGATTTACATCAAATGGGGAATTGCGCGGGTGATTACATTGATGCAAACACTCGAGGGGAAGTTTTGGAGAACATGAAGCGACTCGGAGTATTCTTACTTTCCCTGGATGGGATGCTACTCCACCACAGGTTACCCCAAACTTACTTTAACAATTCGCCGTTATCCATGTATACACCAAAAAGGTGGTGAGGATGGGTACGGTGTCTTGGCGAAGACAACAGCACAATGATTCCGGTAAGGGCTGAACCCGGTCCTATCGATCCATACTGAGTCCAACGCGCTAACCTTCCGCATGGAACCAACTTTATTGCTGGTTTGCAACCATTCCCGAGATATTTTAATGACAAAGACCCCGGCGGCCATGTTAGATGACAGGAACAATAAAGTTAATTATAATTATTTTGTTAATGGGCATCCAACATGGCGGCGATGACGTCAGTTGCAAACCAAGAATTGTAGAAAGTGGTAGATATTTCGATTAATTTTCATAAAAGGTAATGATCCGTGGTAGAAAGGGGAACTTATTCCGATATCATCACTAATACTGAGAAAGTATTATCTCGCCCGATTGTATTTTTGATATAAATTTGACTTCTTTGTAAAGGATATTTGTGACTAATTAAAATAAAGAAGCCAAAGGTAATTCGAAATAAAGAAGATTATACGTTTTGTGACGTCTTCTCAAATAGGAGTGTTTCATGAAAGTATAATACGTGAATTTTAAATGATTCAGATTTCTATTCAGACCTGGATTTTTTTGGTCTTTGGAGATGATGACGTCATATGACGTAGTAATTACGTCATGACTTCCAAACAGCCGGGTCTGAATAGGGTTAATGCGTGCGAAACGTTATAAAACACGTTTTTTATCTTTATACCCCGAAAAACCAATCAGAGCACGCGGAGACACCAATCTAATTATTATAATCTGAAATAGCTCTCCTTTACATCATGTAATGTATTTATTTTATGGATTGTAGGGGTGTCGACACCAATCTCATGTGCTGCCATCTGACAAAGGAGGACGCTGATTGCATGAGTGTTTACAATGACGACTTCGCCAATTGCGAGAGCATGTTCAGGAATCCGGCTCCAAAGAAAAGTATCTGGGTGATAGGAATCCTGTCGCTGGTTGGTTCTGTGTTTGTTGTTACCTGGCGTTTGATCGTCAAGGATTTGAACGTGGTGCAGTCCATTATGTTAATGCATTTGGCGCTGTCGGATGGCTTGATGGGCGTGTACTTGTTGACAGTGGGCATTAAAGATCTCCAGTGGTCTGGGGAGTACTACTTACACGACTTTGAGTGGCGGTCCGGTTGGTCTTGCCAGATAACTGGAGCTATCTCTTTGTTATCTAGTGAGGTATCTTTAATGTTGATATCCCTGATATCTGCGGACCGGCTCAAGAATATTGTACTCCCTTGGCACGGTAGGGCGCTCACACGTAAGGTTACGCACATTGTGTGCCTCGTTATTTGGGTTGCTGGCTTTCTTATTGCATTCTTTCCGATGTTCGGCATTCAATATTTCAATGACCCCTACAGATACCATAGCTACTATGGTAGGAGCGTCGTCTGTCTGCCCCTGCAGCTGTCTGCTGGTAAGCCAGCAGGCTGGGAATACTCTGTTTCTATGTTTCTTGCCTTAAATTTCTTCTTCTTCATCTTTATCACGGTGGTCTATCTCGCGATATTCATAAACAGATGCCGGGTCAAATCCAGGTCGGCCAACAACAGGAGGGAGACAGCCCTTGCCAGACGAGTGTTCTTCATCATTCTCACTGATTGTGTCTGCTGGGTACCCATCATTGTTATTGGCATGAGATCCCTTTTGGAAAAGTATTTCCATCCGCCAGGAGACCTAGCAGTGTGGATTGCAGTGTTTGCACTCCCAGTCAACTCGGCTATAAATCCACTGCTCTACACGTTGTCAACACCAAAGGTACGAAACACTTTATTGTCGACGTATTTGGATCCTTATTGCTTCACACAAATGTCATCACCGTTATTTAATGACGTATGATTCACCGTCCACACGAACTTAACACGCTTAGTTAACCAAGTTAATTGTGTATATGTTTAAAAGAAACTCGCACTTGTGGTTTGTATGATTTCGAGTGCAATTTGAAAAAAAAACTAAACATATATGAAATATATTTACAGTAACATTTATATTTTCTCATTCAGGTGCAGGAATTTTTGGGAACCAAAATGGAACCGCTGTGGAACTACTTGCGGAACACATTCCACTGCAATCAAGTTCAAGACGGTAACTTTTTATATTTTTTCATGACATCTGAATAATACAGATAAACAGATACAGATAAAAGGACTTCTATAGACTGTTACATGTTACACTGTTACACTTTTAAATTTCAGAAGAACAGCAAGACCCACAGGGAATCGAGGATAATGAGCAACCTCATGGTGAAGAAGGTAATGATTTCTGTCATGATATGATTTGCACCATATGTTGTAATTTCCCAGCCGATGTTTTGTCTAAGCGCGTGGTTTGTGATCGTCCAGGCAAAAAATATATAGCTTATGCACACTCTAGAATAGGCACCCATCCCATGGTTAGACCGGCAGGCGAGCCGTTAACTGCATTGCCTTGCTCTCAGACGTCTCCAATCCGATACAACGATTAATCCATCCATCCATCCATCCATCCACCTGTAGGTACAATTTCTCCAATCCTCCATAACACCTTTCTTTCCTTTCGCTCCCATCCATTCTTCCATCCATCCGTCCATCCATCCTCCATTCATCCATCCTCCATTCATTCATTCATTCGTTCGTTCGTTCGTTCGTTCGTTCGTTCGTTCGTTCGTTCGTTCGTTCGTTCGTTCGTTCGTTCGTTCGTTCGTTCGTTCGTTCGTTCATTCATTCATTTTTTTGTTTATTTAGATCACGGAGGAGAAATGTTCGAATTGCAAGTACTTGGTTTTCCACCCCCGGAACAAGGTGCGTCCGTTCATTCAACATTGATAGGGGGAGGTGTGAACAAACTTATATTTTCGTCATCTTATATGCATTACGTTGCTCGTCCATTCAAGCAGAGGTTGATAATTATAACCTTTGACTTTCAAACAATAGCACAAAATTATAATATTTATTTGTTCGGTCTTTCTTTCAGAGAGAATCCAGATTGTTTATAAGCGAAACAAGAACTGCTCAATAACTCAATAGAAAGAAAAATGATTTTTTTCAAAAAATATCACCGAATCATTTTCTTTCAAGAATGTCAATCGACTAATTACAAAAACGCTGGAAATGAGTTTCTACGCTTAATAAAATAGCAGAGAAACAATATTTTACTTGGAGGATAAGGCCAGCTCCAAGTACCAGGCAAAAAACAGAGAGTAGAGCCTGGTTCACACTTACGACGCAAGCATAAGCGCAATCAGCATACGCACGCAGTAACATGTTTATCATTAGTGTCTTTTGTTAGAACAAATGCTGCTAATGATCAACACGTTTCTGCGTCTGCGTATGTTGCTTGCGCTTATGCTTGCGTCCTAAGTGTGAACCAGGCTTAAACAAAGTTAGTTAAGCTGCAGGAACAAACAAGATATTTTAAATACTGCTCTTAAAACATGGACCAATCTGGCGACCACGCACATCAGAACCACGGCTAAACTGATTCCTTGAATCTGCCCGCACATAGGAAGTAGGCAAAGCAGTGCGGCGATCAGGGTTAAAAGGCGGAGGTGGATATCTCTGGTTCGGCCTCTGCACGTTTTTTCTTCAGCTATTTAACTTTCTTCTCAGCTCTCCTCTCCGAGCGAAATAGCCTCTTTTCTTCGTCTGAATCGGATGCCAACTCGTCTGAAAGATACTCTTGAACTGTCGCCCAACTGTACTGACTTTTATATGCCATCTTAATAATCTTCGTTCTCTTAGCTAGAGACTAAAGTGATACGGAAACGGCGTTGACGTCGAGGGCATGTTTCGCACATTCGAGATTTTCCAAAACCGACTCGGCATACTCGAACTGCTGCTCGTTCCCCTTGCTTTGGAAAACGTAAGATCGCGCATGGCCCGTTTAACGGCTGCCTCCACTGAAGAAGTATTTTCCGCAGCGAACTGTTTCTTAAAATTGTCGAAGTGGGCGTCGATCAAGGAAGAAATCTCCCTGGAAACTGAAGCCATGGAATCGGCCACTGCCTTCGAAACCGCAGAATGGAAATCGCCAGGCATAGGTGAAGTAGAGTTCTGTCCTTGCAAAACGACTCCATTGTCTTATTGAGGCTCTGTCATTCTTTCGAACAAAATTATCTGCCTGGTACAGCACTGGAGCGAGAGTGACTAACAGTATACATTAACCGCTATATATACGCTACATAAAACAATGGATAATTAACTAGCAGGCAAAAGGCTATTATAAGCCCAACATGCCCATGAAATTAACGCGTAGAAAATCATTATTTATTTATTATCTCCTACACTTCGTACCCAAGATAATTTGCATACCCTGAGCCGAAAGCCGTTTTTGTAATAAAACCGAAATATTGGCAAAACCATTTCCAGCATTAACGTTTTTGTAATTAGTCAATAGAAAACAAAAATATTATTCGTCATGTTTCCACCCGGACGTTTCCACTGGATAGTGATTTATCCAGTGGATAACCGGTGAATAATAACCCTGAAATATTTCCTTTACAGCTGAGCAAAGAGAGGAAGAACAGCATGGTCAGCATGGAATCGAGAATAATGAGCAATTTCACAAACAAGATAATGACATCTGCACCATCTACCACGTCCCAGAAAACCAATTTTACACCGCCATGTTGACGATACGAATCAATGTTATTTAAACAATGCAAATGGTCATTCTTACTTTCGCTAATTGTTTTTCGTGAATTGAGCAATATTGTATTATGAAAGTATTTATTTATACACGCAGTTTATAGGAAACCTATTTCTTGTAGAGTACCCCAGGGATCAATTTTCGGGCCTTTGCTGTTCCCTAGTATATATAACGATCTTTGTTGTTTTCTTAATAGCTCTAAAGCACGGTGTTTGCTGACGGCTTAACTGTCACGGCGTCTTGCTATAGTGATTTAGAAAATATTGTTTATAGTAAATAGACCTTTCGCCAAAATGGCCGCCGCAAATTCATATTAAGCTGAGCGGAAAATCAATACCAACACCTGAAAGACCACCTCTTGTTTGTATTGGTAATTTTACGAAGTTTAGGTTGAACTCTACCTGAGTCGAGAAAACGGAAGTTGAAAACTGGAAAATTTAGAGACGTTTGTAAACCATGGCTCGACCAAACTCGCCTGATATGCCGCCGAAGCGTACCAAAAAGGTACCATTAGGTATAATAATCGTGCAGCTCGGATAATCACTCAAAGTGACTGGGACACAGTCAGCGTCAGCAATAACATGTCGCGAAATGGCCTCGAAATTTTAATAATAATAATAATTTATATAGCGCAAATAATGCGTTTACATGGATAAAAAGATAAAAATTGAGACTTGATACTTGAGACTTTACTAAGAAAACAGATTTAAAATCAAGCCTACCTCATTAATCCAAGGCGAAGTCCAAATTCTTCACTGAGACAACCTGTTGTGTTAGCAATCAACGAAACCTAAAAGACCCGCAGAAAATAGGTTTCCAAGTTGTCATCGTTGCGTTTTTCAAATATGACGATACAAGTGATATTATAAAAACAACAGTAAATAAATGGCGGTAGACTGAAAACAGCATCACCACTTCTCGATAAAAATTCCTTTCTTTCTTGAACTTGTGAGTGTTTTGACTTTGTTCACAGGGATAATTTTCAATCCATCGAAGCCATGCACACTTTAAGACACAGTTTATGACATTTCTCTGGAGTTTATATCCGATGTGCTTTTAAGATCCTTTTCTCCTGCAATTTTTATGTTTTCATGTGGTCCTTGAGGTGTTGAAATACGGCTCAGCGCGAGAAGAACGCAACGAAATGCTCTTCAAAACCGGGTAAAAACACCTTCTCGGTTCGCCATCTTGTTTACTGCTTTGTAACCTCCCTTATAAGCCCCAGGCTCCCTCAGGAACAACGAGAAGGCGCGAAAATTAATTGTTTTTTTTTAGGCTAGGCTCAGCACATTTACTGTATTTGTGCGGGAACTTTTAATAAAATTCCAGTTTCAAGGCCTTACAAAACTCTTATGTGACCTTTAGCAATTATTAGGTTTATAACATAGAGGGCAAAATTACTGAATGCTGATTGGCTGAGACAGAGGCATTTTTCATTAATTTTGGTTTGCCCGGGGCAAAATTACTTGATCCTGATTGGTCGAGCGGCAAAATTCCTCGCTCCTAATTGGCTGAGCGCGCTGCACTCAGTTGGCTTCTTGACGGCGGGATTTTTAGCAGAATTTTCAAACACAGCGCTCGCTTGTACGTCGCTTCGGAGTTTGACTTCAGTTTCCCGAGTTATTTGATGAAAAAGGAACGGAAACCGTGTGATAGCTTGAAACGAAATTCCGAAAGCTGAATCTCAGTGTTTCACTCGAAGCAACAGAAGATTATTTCAGTTGAAAACTAGAAAACTTGCATCAGCTAGACACTATTTATGTTTCCAGAAATCAAACAGGGTATGTTGACAATAGCTAGTCACTTTACCGAGATTTTAATGTTCAATTTTCTTGCTTTCAATGATTGCAGGGCAAGAGGAAGAAGCAGATCAGCAGCCAATAGCAGCAGGTAATCTATACTCTCGCTAATTTTATGCAATCCGCTGGAAAAAGAAAATACAGAACGATGAAATGGCGTCAAAAATGTTTCAATGTTTCATGAAATGGCCACAGTTGATAAAAAAATCTCTAAAAGTTTCCAAAATAATGTAAGGATGCAACAATGAACTAAAAGTATATTAGCCTACTGAAAGAAACTTGACAGTAAACAAATCATAAATTAACCAGCAGTAAAATAAATGTGAAACTGACGGGTGAGAAATTTCTCTCTGACCCTCCCCAGTCTACATAGGGATAAAATAACCTCGAATTATGGTTCATAGTGCAGACTTTAAAACAAATAATTTAACCCTGATGATGAAAATAAGCTAAAATAGTCGAAAACGTTGGGTTTTTAACAATTTTATAAATATTTTTAGCCTTTGTATATACAACAAATAATTTAAATATAGCGTTATATAACAGTGCAAATCACTTTTAACAAAATTAAAAACTCTAACTGACTGACGGACTGACGGACTGACTGACTGGCCGGTCGGCTGTCTGTTTGCCTGATTCACTGCGTGGCTGACTCGCCGATCTCAGCGATATCTAGTGTCTGCATATAATAGTATCTTACTTTGATTTCCTTTTCTTTTCTAAAACAGACCAAGTCGCAGAGCTTGACTTCAGCGCTGAATACCAACCAGCCACAGATGAAGCATCTCATTCCACTGCTGAAGACACTGTTGAAGAGGAAAACATTGAATATGACACAAAATTGTAACTTAGTCTGGACGAGGGGATAACAGTCATTTATTTCATCTGTCCTTTTGCTCTCCGCATGGCATTTGTCAAAAACATTAGCATATTTTAGACCGACAAAAAAACCATGATATATTTAATATATTTATAGCTATAGTTTATAGTTAGTTAATTAAGTTCCACTCCATTCCGGTTACAATTAACGTTGTGTATTCAAAGGCCAATTGCCACCAACTTACTTGTACGCGCTAAGAAACGGTTCTTTTGTACGCGACCCGTTGGTTGCGCTATAGTGTTACAACAAACGAGTGGCGAACGCATTTAATTTCCTTCTTAATTTTTAAATATGAGTAACATAACTTGATTTAAGTTACTATGAACATTGGTAATATAGCCAAAATAAGAACTGTAAAACTTTACTCTTTCATTTTCACTTAATTAGTTCGCTTAGTTTCTCACAATATTTATTCTTGTTTGTATTAAGCTTTTAGCTTTTGCGCGCTTTTATCTCTATTAATACTAAAGTAGCGGTCACGTCTGTTTCAGTACTGCGCGTGCGCGTCTTATACGGCACAGCGCGACACAGCGGCAAAATGAGTGCGCATGCTCGGCTTTTTGGCGCTATGACGTCCCCTGGGGACGAGAATGACAAAAACATGGCTCAAAGAGTTCATGTTACACTTACGAGCGCTGAACTTCGAGCGAAAAATTCACTATTGTTGCAAAGATAATTAGTTTGCTAAAAAAGATATGTCAAAGAAGAGCCTCTCTCGAAATTGTCTTCAAGGTAAAAACCTTATCTGTTCTGTAACGGCCTTATCCACGCGAAATGAAAACAAATACCGGGAATTTTGAAAGAAGTTTGTATGGAAATGAGCGAGCAGGTTGGCGCACGCGCACTCATTTTGCCGCTGTGTCGCACAGCGCGGCAAAATGAGTGCGCGTGCGCCAACCCGCTCGCGTCATTTCCATACAAACATCCCGGCGTCAAAATGGCGACAATTTAAAATTCCCGGTATTTGTTTTCATTTCGTGGGGCTAAGGCCGTCACGAAACAGATAAGGTTTTTACCTTGAAGACAATTCCGAGAGAGACTCTTCTTTCACACATCTTTTTTAGCAGTCAGCGTTTGCTATCGTTGTAGTGTGAACCATAGGCAAAAAACGCATCGAAAAGTATTCGTTTTCAAACGAAAACGCATTAGTGTGGACGCCTGGACGGGGCCTTATTTTTGTTGTGATTGGTCACTGGACTGATGTGATCGTTGGTTTTTGTTTTCATAGCTTCACGAGACAAGCGCTCTGTATTTTCTGTATATTATGTGCTTTGCCATGGCAATTGCCATTTTGTTTTTCGCTTTTTCGCTTTTTTTACTATTTTTGCTGTTTTGCTGCTATCTATTTATATGTGATTGTTTGTGAGTGAAAGCTACACAAAATTTACAACATTATCTGTCTAGTGTCTATAACCCGAAAACCTAACGGTTTATTTAGGCCCTAGGCATTTCCTTACATTTTCAACTATATTTAACTTATTTATATATACAGTACAATAGATTACTATTTATTATTTTAAATATAGATTTATGAGACATTGTAAAAGACAAAGTGAAATGCAAATAAATGTATTGTATTGTATATGTATTGTATATGTACAATAAGAGATGGACAATGTTGGCTTTGACTTCAAACAGAATGAACACAAGTTTGGCTGACGTATCTTTTATTTCGAATTTCACCCGATTGAAAGAACACATCATAGCTCCAATTAACGACGACAAAAAGTAGTTGAGATACCTAATTTTAGAAAATAGCATGAACAACATTTTAACGGCTCTGCTGCTTCACATACATCTAGGTATTAACCTTTGATTTCCCCCCCCCCCCCCCCCCCCCACCCCCTCCCTGCAATGTTATGCAGCTGCTGCGGTCTATGCAAAGAAATTGCTACATCAGAAGTAGCCTGCGTAGCTGGTGGTTTTGTGAGTGAGTGGCGATGCCGCGAAAACGAGCGGCCAGGCCGCGAGAGGTATGGGGTGGAGGGCGCATCCATCGCGTGCCAACAAAACCGCCAGCTTCACAGGCTAGTTTGGGAGGAAGGGAGCCAATATTTGCATAATATATACAAATGAAAATTGTCTCAACTAATCTCTACGTTTGGTTTTGCACCAGGACTCGTTTTCTAACAGAGGCGAAAGACAACAAGACAACAAGGCCTATTAAGCCCTCTCGAAAATAAGAACCCACCCCCCCCCCCCCCCCACCCCCCTCCCTCTCATTTGCATTACTGTTTACATTTTATAGCAGTGAGAAGGAAATGGCTTCTGCTTTGAATGTAATGGGGTAATGCAATGGTGTTCAACATGTGAATAATGATGATGACTAACCAAAACGCTGTCGATGAAAAATATTGAGTTTTTTTTGCAAGTTATGGACCTCGCATTCGGCTCGGTCCATAAATTTACAAAAAAAGAACTCGACCAATATATACCTCTTATTAACGAGCGGGAGGTCTGTATGGGGGAGTCCTGACCGAGGTCGACGTCAGTACAGACCCAACGCAGTGAGTTCTGTACCAAGATCGAGGCCAAGATTCCCCCATACAGACCGACCAAGCTCGGTTAAAGGGGCACTGTCACGGATTCGCATGCGCGAAAACTGCTCACTTCCTGTCGAGCATAAATTATTTGGCCGCCATTCCATAATGACGGTTAGTGAAAATATTTGCATGTATTTTGTTTCTAATCACGATTATGTAAAACAGATAAAGTCATAATACTACTGTAACAGCGTGCGCTGTTCGCACACGTATTTCCGAAACATGATTTGCATACAAAATATTTCTGCAACGGCCGTAACGCAACGCACTTTGACAGCCAAGCTTAGATTTATCCATTCGTACAGAAGTTTTCAACGGATAACCGTTGCCGTTGGAACGGCTCAATATTTTTTCTCAACGGATTACCTGGCTTAGCTTCGAACGGGTGAAGATTTTTTTCTGAACGGGTAGCAGCAGCCGTTGGAACGGCTGAATAATTTTTCGAACGGGTAGCGGCAGTTATTCGAACATTTTTTTCGAACGGGTAGTAGCAGCCGTTCGGCTTGCTAACCGTTCGGGTTGTGAACGGATTTTAGCCTTTCAAACGGAAAGCCGTGTTGTACGTTTTCGCGTGAGAGGTCACAGCTGAGGTCACATCTGTTTCGATCACTCGTCTCCTCAACAACAAATGTGTCGCGAAGACAGTATCGTATCACCGTATAATTCCTTCGTAACCTGCAACGAATTTCGCTTCAAGCCATATTTTGAAACTGTTATCTTCAAGATAAATGCGTTTATGGGGTTTTGTCCACTCTCTCTTGGCTCTTGTCGGGGTATTTAATATTCTTTTTCGCCCAGAATTACTACGCTTTCCACCGTGCCGCCGCCGCCACTAGTCGACGCCATTTTGGATTTGGCAACTCAAACTTGAAAAAGTTAGCCCAACCTTTTCAAGTTCGACTCGCGAGACTGGCGCATGCGTCCTTGTGACAGTACCCCTTTAATAAGATGTTTATTATATGGCCAAAACCCAACACGAAAGAAAATGATAATCAATTATTTAATTTTTTTTATAAATAAACAACCACGCGGGGTAAGGAAAACATGCATTTAGCTGGCTTTTTAAACTTTTTTTTTTTTCTCTGTCGTTGTTGTTATTAAATACGGAACAAACTGCTATAGTTTTCTTTGATTTACAATTTAAAAATTAACTAGAAAAATGATGCGGCGTCGTTGCGGTCTAGATGCTGATCTAGATGGGGGAATATTAGGCTCGATTACCAGCCGCTGTTCGGGAAAATGAGCCCACGCTCATCCCCCGAGTTCAATATCCTTTTTATCCAATCAAATTGACGGATTCGGTAGCGTCCAGTCCCCAAGGAGTCTCGGTCATATAATAATTTCCCATACGGACCTCACGCTAGTTCAATAACATCTATTTCGTGCGCTATACAAATTGAAAGATTTTGATTGGTTGTTTTGAACAAACATGCCTTTCCGTTATGACGCAACAACGCAGCAAACCATGCGCATGCGTTTTAGAGTATAATTGACGACCACGTAGTTATTGTAAAATCAGATGAATGAATAAATACATTTATTATATCTCTTATATAGTACGCGCGCTGTGATTGGTCAATTTAGCGGGCCGTATTCTACAGTACGGCCCGCGAAATTTGAGAGTTCTACTGATCATGACTCCATCTTTGCAAGTTAGTTTCGATTAATTTCAAATTCTGCATAATAATGTCCCAGGAATACGATTTTGAAACCTACTTAAAACGCAATCGGATGATGAGCTTTAGAAACAAAAGCGAAGCAAAGAGTATCTTCCAAACTTCAAACGCGATTTATCAGTCGGGATCTTTTAGAAGCTGAAAACGTCCAAGATATAGACCAACCCGGCGAACCGGACTCGATTCAGGAACTCGACGGTTTTTCTGCCGAAAAGTCCGCAAACTGACTGTGAAGAAGACGAATTCTCAATGAAAAGATTTGAAAAGGTCTGTTAAGAGCAGACGAATGGAACATTTAGCGTGGAAAACGTAAGCCGTCTTACCTCTTGATGTTTTTGACAAGCTTCTCGGCAAATTTGTCACCAAGTTATTATGCAACTTCTGAAGCGAACCGACTTCTCAGCACGACACGACAAAGCGCCGTATAATGAACGGCAGTATCTGAGAAGACTTTTGTCCCGTAGTTTTGTTACAATTTTGTGTTCTCTCGTTCAGTATTTGTAAGAAACACTCTCGTATTTTCACTCAGTTTGACGAACACGCTGTAAGTTGATTGCGGTGCTTTATTCTCAATCGGTGAATCAAATGTATTGTCCTTGTCTGTTTAACGAACTTCAAGACGTAATTTAAAAGTAAACTCGAACTGTACCTAGTTTTCATGCTTTTACAGAAATAACTAGGTAGAAATTGTTTTGAAGACGTTTGAAGTTTGGATTCAAATCGTGTTTACAACGCGTCGAACTCGATCAGTCGACTCGTCCATTGCCTGTGATGCGTGTCAGTCAAATGAAACCCCTTTCCTCGCGGTTGACTTGAAATGTGTTCCTTTTTCCAAAGGGAGAGATATAATAAATATCTTACTAGCCTCGTCTTCTCCTTCCGTACTGTAAGTTACGGATCCTCGTTTTTCCCCCTTCGATTTATGGCCCGCGAGCTTCGCGCTTGGGCCATAAATCGAAGGGGGAAAATCTGGGTCCCGTAACTTACCATACGGACCACGAACTCGGTTAGTAAGAGGTATATATTTTGATATTATTTCTCAGGACACCTTTCAATATGACTCGACGTACTGGAGTGATAGTACTGAATACAACCTTCCTGGAGGGAATACTTTGTTTGATTCACAAGAGACCAAGTTACCGACCTACTGGAATACACCCTTCTCCAAGATTTGTCTCGGTATGAAGATCGGC
Source organism: Desmophyllum pertusum (assembly GCA_029204205.1). Classification (NCBI taxonomy): domain Eukaryota; kingdom Metazoa; phylum Cnidaria; class Anthozoa; order Scleractinia; family Caryophylliidae; genus Desmophyllum; species Desmophyllum pertusum. Next base: position 1,469,049 of record MU826362.1, read on the forward strand.
CAGCAGATCAAGTTCATTGTCATCAACCACCCGCCAACTCTCTGTACTCACTGATCGCTGACGGGGCATACCGCGCCACCTCACTGATCGCTGTAATCTTGACGGCAATTAGCAATCAGCATTAGCATAGTACAACCAATAAGAAAAGAAGGTGACGTTTGAAACAAAGTGCCATTATTGTAAATGGACAATGAGTAGAAAAACATAACACGACTTGTCGTGCCAGCATATTTCTTACATGCAATAGGGGTTTTTTTCTTATTTGTGAGAGGAAAAGGCTAAATAAACAACATATAACGTAAAAAGCCAGTTTTTATCAAAATACAAGGCCAATTCCTAAAATAAATCATTACATGAACTTGATACAAGAATTCATGGAGAATATTGGATTATGGCCTGGTAGTAACGCCATAACACCACTTTATTGCTGTAAATGCGAAAAATGATACAAAATAACATGACAAAATGAAACACCAACTAGAGTAAGCCGTGCCAGGGAGGCCAGAAAAAACCTAACCTAAAAAACCTCGTGGGAAAAACGGATAGGAAATCTGGAGCGAGCCGAGGCACAACTTAAGTCCCTCGCCAGGACTATGTAATTAAACTAAATTATTATAAATAAAAGATAATCTGAATTAAATAGCAATATAATTAAATAGCAATAGATTTAGAAACTCCTAATCGATCATTAATTGTGTGCTTGATGTATCTGTCGAAGCACACCTACACCCTGCATGCATATCCGATAAATCACCAGTACCACTCTCCAGTACGCAGGATTTGAAGCGGCACCTGACTTGAAACTGTGTGTGCCATAAATAGAAATGTTGTCTACAAAAGGTAGACAACAAATTACAAGTTACAAAGTACAAATTATTAGTGTACGAAATTCCTTTGCTTCCATGAAAATACTTCTTGACTTTAACAAATCGTCTAACGAGAGGGGTAGATGAACTGGAGGGAAGAAGCTTAATAATTAACCTCTCGGCGATAGATACTGGACAAATAGACTTTTCAGACCTGGCTAATAAGGTCGTATCTCCTTCCCTCTACTGATCATTTTAACGCTAAGGTACGTAAAACTGACATATAATCACTACAAATAGTAACATCTTTGAATGCTAAGTTTCGAATTTCATCCATACGAAAAAACCCGGCGAAGCCGACTAAGAGGATGAAAAGAAAACGAAATCAGCGAGAAAACTACTTGAAATATAATGATAAGGAATCCTTAGAACCGTATCGACTGAGACAATGGTTATTTGGACTGCACGGGACGTGCAAGTTTCCTTCTTGCACCTTATTAGGATGATTTTACAAGGAGGTGAGCAGTAGGACATTCTACCACGCGAGCTAGACTGTGACCCCATTTAATACTGTAAATAACAGATTCTATACCAAATATCCTGTATTGTTCTGAACTGAAATTACAGTAAGCTCAGTAATAAAAAGTGCAATTTGAAGCGGCTTTGCTGGAATAACAGGAACACCAATCTTGGAAGCGCCCATAACCAGCCAGACTTGTATTTCTGTACAGTGAATGGAGCCCTGGACTCTAACTGCAAGTCGAGAAGGCCTGGAACTATGCTACGCAAGGAAGGGTCGGTCAAAGAATGTGCTTCACGCCCAATCCCAAATTGTAGAACATCTGAAAGATATAAACGAAGCTACAGGCAGATAAAGCAAAATAAAGAAGATAAATAGTGAAATTATAAACATCACACCCCGGCAAGCGCCCAAGTAGCGCAGCCAATTCCCCGGAGACACGATTTATAATGAAATCATGAAACCGAAAGCTGTACAACGCGCCAAAGTGGAGCTGCCAAATAAGGCAAAAACACTCGAATCATGAACGTGACCCAAAGCGTAAGGCCAAACAACGCGCCAAAATGGCGCTGCCAAATCAGGCAAAAACACAACTCACAAATTGAAGACGTAAACAACTAAAGGCCAAAATACGCGCCAAAATGGCACATCAAGCAAGTCAGGCAAAAACACAATCTCAAATTGAAGACGTAAAGACTAAAGTCCAAACAACGCGCCTAAATGACGCTGCCAAATCAGGCAAAAACACAATCTCAAATTGAAGACGTAAACAACTAAAGGCCAAAATACGCGCCAAAATGGCACATCAAGCAAGTCAGGCAAAAACACAATCTCAAATTGAAGACGTAAAGACTAAAGGCCAAACAACGCGCCTAAATGGCGCTGCCAAATAAGCAAAAACACAATCTCAAATTGAAGACGTAAACAACTAAAGGCCAAAATACGCGCCAAAATGGCACATCAAGCAAGTCAGGCAAAACACAATCTCAAATTGAAGACGTAAAGACTAAAAGCCAAACAACGCGCCTAAATGGCGCTGCCAAATCAGGCAAAAACACAATCTCAAATTGAAGACGTAAAAAACTAAAGGCCAAAATACGCGCCAAAATGGCACAGCCAAGTCAGGCAAAAAACACAATCTCAAATTGAAGACGTAAAGACTAAAAGCCAAACAACGCGCCAAAATGGCACAGCCAAATCAGGCAAAAACACAATCTCAAATTGAAGATGCAAAAAACTACGGGCCTAAATACGCGCCAAAATGGTACAGCCAAGAAGGGAAAAATGCACACAACAAAGGTCAAATAAAAATCTGTAATGGTATACCATACGCCTAAGTGGCGAAGCCAAATCAGGCAAATTTAGAGTTGAATCTTGGTAATTGGGCGTTGTGTGAAGCGGTCAATGGTGTGTGGACCCCATTTAGCATCGATAACTCGGAACACGGATGGGTTGACGGACCAGTCATCTTTTCAATGAACCTGCTCAGGAGATCTGCGTTTTCATTAAGTGACCTGGGGATCCATTGCGCTTCGAGAACAATACTGTTAGAAAGACAAAAATTAAAATCCCATGGCCAGAGACTGGAGATGCTTGGAACTTCCAATATAAACTATTCTGGCAGCACTTTGATTATCCGTAAAAATCTTGACTCTATCTCTATGTTTCAATTGAGCAACATAATAAGATAGCAAGACATGATAACAGCTTTCAGTTCGCGAAATGTGGAGCTTTGACCAATATCCTCGGTTGTCCACGTGCCGCTAACAACGGTGCCGAGGGAGGCAGAAAATCCTCCAAAAGCTACGTCACTTGTATCGGAAAACACAACTGTATGCATAGCTAGAGGAGGTCTTAGAGAATAAACATTGAAGGAATCGATGTTACAATACCAGAATTTGAGCTTTTCTAAAAGACCTGGAGAAAAACGAAGTGTGTGATCCCAAGCGGACCTGGTTTCTATGGCAAAGTACATCCGTCTGGTCAAAAGACGAGAAAACGGGTCGACTGCTAAGGCTACTGAAATGATGGAACCAGCTACCCCAGCTAGTTCGCGGAATGACGAGTGCCCATCCTGAATCGAAGAATCTAACAAACCTTTGAGTTTGGAGACTTTCTTATCCGGAATCTGGAATGTCTTTGAAATAATATCGATGACGAGACAGAGCCATTCACCGATTTGCATCGGAGTCGTTGCGTGACGACCAAAATAACGGTTGCGAAGTAGACTAAATGAGACTTCTCTTCGTTGCAAAACAAGACCAGATGAAGAAAGCTCTTTGCGTTGGAATAAACCGTCGTCGAGGTAAATAAAACTGGATGTGGCCCATAGAACGACAACGTTTAACTAATGGAGGCATCAACTTGGTAAAACAAAAACAGGCACTGCTTAGGCCAAAAGGAACTGTGAATTCAAAGTAAAATATCTGATTACGCCAGAAAAAGGCCAAGCAAAACCAAGATACTTTTGGTGATCAAGACAAATGTCAGCAAGATGATAGCCTGACTTAAGGTCCCATGTGAAAAACCAGTGACCTTCATCAAGAACTTGACTGAAAGCGAGCGTACACGTCGGCCTTCGTATATGAATTCGGGCTTATTAAACCAGATAATTGTTTACATGCCTAAGATCAATAACCAAACGCAGCTTCTTTCCTTTAGCGACTCAATGGGTTCACGCAGAAAGGAGGATCGAACAACGTGTTCAATAATACAACCGTTAATTAATTAAAAGCTCGCTAGTTTCTTGAGCCACGAAAAGTGCAGATCTATTGTTCTTAAAAAAACACTGGATGGGATACTCTCCAAATGGTAACCTGTATCCGCGCCTAATCATGTCAAGCACAAATTCCGGGAGCGTCTAAAGTTTCAACCCAGAAGCTAAGTGAGGGCTTCAAGCGACCTTAAACGCCATGGCTACCGTTTTTAACACTAATTTCGTCGTCATTACATGACAGTAAACAAGATAAATCACACCCAACTTCTCCATATTCCAGTCAATCGCGGTGAGTATTGTTCTGTGACGCGTCGGTATCTGATTTCGCACATGCGAAGCTTCCCGCCCTAAAGAGGAAGCGGAAAACACAAAATTAAAATAATTCCAAATAACATAAATAAAAGAACGGTGGAGCGGTGTGGCGTTCGCAGACCCGAAGGAAGAACGCAAACTGACAACAGCCTTATATACTAATATGCAAAACACATACGTAACTTAAAACACCTCATTATTGTGTAATACAATGAAAATACCGAAACAGAACGTGCAGAAAACAAATATCTGCTAAACTACGTACCGCAGATATTTTGATATTCTGCACTAACTTAAGAATATAGAACAAGATACAAGAATTCATGGAGAATATTGGATTATGGCCTGGTAGTAACGCCATAAACAAACGAAGACAAACAAAGCAAGTATAGCGTAAAAGTGTCGGATACTTATCTCAAAACAAGGGCCCAACTGACGAGTTGGTCAAGTCTCCGAACGGGAAGACGAGGCGTTGGCAGCGTATCTAAACGAAGATGCCGCAGGGAAAGATGAAGTGGTGGCTGCGATTCTTTTCTGGCCAGGACGGGAACGCTGACGCTTGTCCTTATTCACTTTCCTTTCAGCTCTCCTTTCAGCGCGGTAGATTCTCTTCTCGTCGTCCGAGTCTGAGGCGAGCTCATCTGACTCCAGATCCAATTTGAGATGCTTCGTCGAATTTATCCAGCACTTGAAGAGAGTGGTCTAACTGCTGTTGATTTCCTTTCCTCTTGCATGTATAGTTTTCGCGTCGAGCCTTTTTTGACAGCTTGTTCAACGGTCGAACTGTTTTCCTCCGAAAATCGCTTAGCGAAATCGTTTAGTCGATATTCAATCACCTGAGTAAGATTATAAAGAACTAATTGATTCGGAAACGGTAGACTGAATGGCCAAGCCGATGGTGGGGTCCAAAACTCCAACGCGAAAGGTCGACTGCTCAGTGTCTTTCGGCATGTTTGCTCATCATAAAAGAACGGTGGAGCGGTGTGGCGTTCGCAGACCCGAAGGAAGAACGCAAACTGACAACAGCCTTATATACTAATATGCAAAAACACATACGTAACTTAAAACACCTCATTGTGTAATACAATGAAAATACCGAAACAGAACGTGCAGAAAACAAATATCTGCTAAACTACGTACCGCAGATATTTTGATAATCTTATAACATACAACTTCACTCTGTTAAAAGAGAGAACCTACCTTATTCTCACTAATTTTCGCGCGTACTTAATTTTCGCGAAATCGCCGACAGAGCCGTATTTCGCGAGGCTTTATTTTCGCGATTTCTGAGAAAAAAGGGCTCGCGTTTTTTGCTACATTGCGAAAACCGCGAAATTTAATACTCGCGAAAATAAGTGAGAATAAGGTACATGTATTAAGAAAACGAACGAGCAGACAGCTGCAGCAAGTAAAGTGAATTTACATCTAATAATCCAGTTTCTTGGAGTGTTATTTCGCTCAAACTAAGGAAGAAAATCTGATTGGTTTGATAAGAACACAGAGACATTACCGATGTTGCTTAATTTGGCCTGGTATATTTTGTCCAGTTTTCTTGCATGTTTAATTTTCAACATTGCGTTATAATAGCTTTGTTTTTTCTATTACATTTTTATTGCAGAAGTCAGATAAAGCATGCTAGCGCTATCTATCTCATTTAATTATTTAGATCATTGATCTCTCGTAAAATAAAGTATATATTTTAGCTTTTGCTTACACGAAATAATTAATGTAAACTGTGATCGCTAAGGTTTGCAGATATTGTTGATGTAGTGGACAATGTAACAGTTTAACTGCATGTGATGTAGAGTGATTACAAACATACATATCGAAGTACAGTATAGTTAACGCTTTAGTGAAAGGTAAACTGAATTATTTCTAAAATAAAATCAGCGAGAGAGAAAAGGTATACCTTGACTGCTTAGAGTTATTGCTACTTTGATTTTTAAAGGTGATGGAGGGAAGGAGAGGGGGGGGGGGGGGGGGGGGGGGTACAATCAGTAAGGTTCAATTTCACGCCGACTTTCAAACGATTTGAGATAAACCCCGTGCTAATCACTCACTCAATCCTCTTGGTGCGTTTTCTGACCTTTCAGCATCCTATCAGAAGTTTGATTTCAGTTTAAGGAGTCCTTTATCTGGATGCCAGGGGCCCAATTGGGCTTGGGTACCATCCGTCATCATCCCTGGAATCTGGGATAAATCCCTGCTTGCACCACTGGCATTTTGTTCTGGTGTTCGTTTCTGTAGCTCAGTGTGTTTTACAGGGTGGGATTGCTAACCTCATGCCCAACCCTCCTCCTTTCTCATCCGGGCATGCAGGAGGCTCCACAATAGGGTTCTCCGATCCCGCCTTCCCGCCTATTTTTTCTTGTCAATCCCGCCATCCCGCCCTTCTTTATGAAGAAATCCCGATCCCGTCCAAAATTTTAAACAAGAGCCATAATTATTTAATCGGGAAGCACGTGCACCATCAGCACGGATTAAAAAAAAATCAGACTTATCCAAATACTTTACGGTAATTCGAAAGTGCAGAAATAAAATTTGAATCCGTTTGAAATGCTTTTTCCATTCAAGACCTTAAACACGGAGGCGCACTATAAGAGGGACTTGGTTCCTCCCTATTTCGACAACATCTAAATTACATTTTAGTGTTTCACTTGCTGAGCAAAATCCGTGTATACGTTTACAAATTTCGTATCCAGACTGTGAACATAAAAACCTTGCAAAACTTCAGAAATCTATTCGTTAGTCCTCAGTAAGATGTCGATACAAACCATTAGAAAAGATAATTGGTAAAGTTATGTACTGTGAATATTGAATCTTGTCATTTTTCTGTGGGGCTGTTATCGATTCGAGGAAAAGTAAAGAGAATCGACTTCGGCTGAAGTTTGCCGTTTGCCATAGAACGTGTTGCTTAATCTCTCTATTGCCTCGTTCGCTGTTTCACTGCAATGACGTGGGAAGCCTCCCTTTTATAGTGTGCCTTTGTGTAAAGCCTGGTTTTCCATACAAAGCGATCTGGATGATCCGGGAAATTTTAGTTTTTCATATAATCGCCTGGATTAGATCTTCTCAAAACTGAGACTGCTCGGTTCAGAGCTGCAATGCTATGCAGAAAATACTTGAGACACTCTCATGATTTCTCGCCTTTTAAAACATTATTGATTTTTTATGTTTGACATCCCCTTCCCCCCTATCAATGTTGTTTTCACGTCAAATTTACGTTCCAATTTTTCGGTTACAAACATTGTAATGGGGGGAGGGGGGTCAAAAGAAATAACTTAACACCTCAAGGGGGGAAAAAATTAGAAAGGTAAAGAAGATCGTTTTTTTACGAGGAGTGTCTCAACCATTTTGCATAGCATTGTCTGATCTAGGTTAATGCCAATTTCTTCCGTACTGAGCGACATTTGGTATTCATCTTTACTCTTCAGAGAGGATATATGAAGGCAGTTTTTTTAAGCAATGCGACTGTTTCCTTCGCATTTCATTGCTCACTTTGGCGAAGCGAAAACCGGCTCTATGCGCATCCCCGCATTTGCTTAAACTCTGCGAATAGACATACGGCTAAGTCCGATTACAATGATTTAACATTTTTATCGGCATCAAGCCTGTCCTGTAGAAGTTATCTTTTGTTCTGTAAATCACCGCGGGATATATTTTAAATTTCGCAATCTATTGTTACCAATATGATCTTGTTTAATTTGTTTTTGTTTTTTGAACTGATCAGTGTCTTGTTCGTTCTCAAAAGAACTCAAAAGTAACATTTTCTTGGTCTTTCAATCCTAATGAAGTGTGGTTTGCACGCCATATCTTTAGATTTTATCGGACTGCTTTCACTGGCCTACTTTCTTTTATCTCCAGATCCTGGCGTGACATTGAGCTCGAAATGAAACTCGAGACGATCTACACGGTCTACGGTCTACACCATTTAAATAACAATAATATCTTAATTTCTTACTATTATTCTCTGTAGACCGTGTAGATGTAGACCGTCGCTATTTCTTTCTATTTACTGATTGCAACCCGCTAACTATCTTATTCAATTCCAAACATCGAACATAGTACTATCAGATCAATTTATCGGGTTAAAATTTATTTTTCAGTGAGGAAAAGCGGACATTTTTCGGGTCTCGTATCGATGCCAGATTTAATTCCATTCATGTGACGTCACAGCACGCGAGCTATAAACGGCCATCATAAGACATCTTTTCACTCTTGAAAAATGTTCCATAGGAAAGCTAGTTTTCGAGCTTAAATGAACTCTAAACAATCGATTTTGTTTATCCAAGTGTGTATTTTTGAAATTGTCCTGCTCGTTGTCTACTGTGTTGAAAGGAAAGGAAAGGTGTTTTCGGACAATGCCTATGCAGAAATACTTGAGACACTCTCATGATTTCTCGCCTTTTAAAACATTATTGATTTTTTTATGTTTGACATCCCCTTCCCCCCTATCAATGTTGTTTTCACGTCAAATTTACGTTTCCAATTTTTCGGTTACAACATTGTAATGGGGGGAGGGGGGTCAAAAGAAATAACTTAACACCTCAAGGGGGGGAAAAAAATTAGAAAGGTAAAGAAGATCGTTTTTTACGAGGAGTGTCTCAACCATTTTGCATAGCATTGTCTGATCTAGGTTAATGCCAATTTCTTCCGTACTGAGCGACATTTGGTATTCATCTTTACTCTTCAGAGAGGATATATGAAGGCAGTTTTTTTAAGCAATGCGACTGTTTCCTTCGCATTCATTGCTCACTTTGGCGAAGCGAAAACCGGCTCTATGCGCATCCCCGCATTTGCTTAAACTCTGCGAATAGACATACGGCTAAGTCCGATTACAATGATTTAACATTTTTATCGGCATCAAGCCTGTCCTGTAGAAGTTATCTTTTGTTCTGTAAATCACCGCGGGATATATTTTAAATTTCGCAATCTATTGTTACCAATATGATCTTGTTTAATTTGTTTTTGTTTTTTGAACTGATCAGTGTCTTGTTCGTTCTCAAAAGAACTCAAAGTAACATTTTCTTTGGTCTTTCAATCCTAATGAAGTGTGGTTTGCACGCCATATCTTTAGATTTTATCGGGACTGCTTTCACTGGCCTACTTTCTTTTATCTCCAGATCCTGGCGTGACATTGAGCTCGAAATGAAACTCGAGACGATCTACACGGTCTACGGTCTACACCATTTAAATAACAATAATATCTTAATTTCTTACTATTATTCTCTGTAGACCGTGTAGATGTAGACCGTCGCTATTTCTTTCTATTTACTGATTGCAACCCGCTAACTATCTTATTCAATTCCAAACATCGAACATAGTACTATCAGATCAATTTATCGGGTTAAAATTTATTTTTCAGTGAGGAAAAGCGGACATTTTCGGGTCTCGTATCGATGCCAGATTTAATTCCATTCATGTGACGTCACAGCACGCGAGCTATAAACGGCCATCATAAGACATCTTTTTCACTCTTGAAATGTTCCATAGGAAAGCTAGTTTTCGAGCTTAAATGAACTCTAAACAATCGATTTTTGTTTATCCAAGTGTGTATTTTGAAATTGTCCTGCTCGTTGGTCTACTGTGTTGAAAGGAAAGGAAAGGTGTTTTCGGACAATGCTATGCAGAAATACTTGAGACACTCTCATGATTTCTCGCCTTTTAAAACATTATTGATTTTTTTATGTTTGACATCCCCTTCCCCCCTATCAATGTTGTTTTCACGTCAAATTTACGTTCCAATTTTTCGGTTACAACATTGTAATGGGGGGAGGGGGGTCAAAAGAAATAACTTAACACCTCAAGGGGGGGAAAAAATTAGAAAGGTAAAGAAGATCGTTTTTTACGAGGAGTGTCTCAACCATTTTGCATAGCATTGTCTGATCTAGGTTAATGCCAATTTCTTCCGTACTGAGCGACATTTGGTATTCATCTTTACTCTTCAGAGAGGATATATGAAGGCAGTTTTTTTAAGCAATGCGACTGTTTCCTTCGCATTCATTGCTCACTTTGGCGAAGCGAAAACCGGCTCTATGCGCATCCCCGCATTTGCTTAAACTCTGCGAATAGACATACGGCTAAGTCCGATTACAATGATTTAACATTTTATCGGCATCAAGCCTGTCCTGTAGAAGTTATCTTTTGTTCTGTAAATCACCGCGGGATATATTTTAAATTTCGCAATCTATTGTTACCAATATGATCTTGTTTAATTTGTTTTTGTTTTTTGAACTGATCAGTGTCTTGTTCGTTCTCAAAAGAACTCAAAGTAACATTTTCTTTGGTCTTTCAATCCTAATGAAGTGTGGTTTGCACGCCATATCTTTAGATTTTATCGGACTGCTTTCACTGGCCTACTTTCTTTTATCTCCAGATCCTGGCGTGACATTGAGCTCGAAATGAAACTCGAGACGATCTACACGGTCTACGGTCTACACCATTTAAATAACAATAATATCTTAATTTCTTACTATTATTCTCTGTAGACCGTGTAGATGTAGACCGTCGCTATTTCTTTCTATTTACTGATTGCAACCCGCTAACTATCTTATTCAATTCCAAACATCGAACATAGTACTATCAGATCAATTTATCGGGTTAAAATTTATTTTTCAGTGAGGAAAGCGGACATTTTCGGGTCTCGTATCGATGCCAGATTTAATTCCATTCATGTGACGTCACAGCACGCGAGCTATAAACGGCCATCATAAGACATCTTTTCACTCTTGAAATGTTCCATAGGAAAGCTAGTTTTCGAGCTTAAATGAACTCTAAACAATCGATTTTGTTTATCCAAGTGTGTATTTTGAAATTGTCCTGCTCGTTGTCTACTGTGTTGAAAGGAAAGGAAAGGTGTTTTCGGACAATGCTATGCAGAAATACTTGAGACACTCTCATGATTTCTCGCCTTTTAAAACATTATTGATTTTTTTATGTTTTGACATCCCCTTCCCCCCTATCAATGTTGTTTTCACGTCAAATTTACGTTCCAATTTTTCGGTTACAACATTGTAATGGGGGGAGGGGGGGTCAAAAGAAATAACTTAACACCTCAAGGGGGGAAAAAATTAGAAAGGTAAAGAAGATCGTTTTTTACGAGGAGTGTCTCAACCATTTTGGCATAGCATTGTGGGTCCGATAATATTATTTTGGCCAATCTCATTCCCAGAGTCATCGTTACCCTTATCCAGCGGCTGTAACGGGCAACAAGGACCTCTGGGATAGAGTGATCCGCCTGACCTGCGCAGTAAGACCGGAAGTCCAAGAATCTTGGCGTCCGTCAGTTGAAACATGGAGTCGAACACATGCGCAGTAGAACCGGAAGTCCAATAATCCTGCCATGGCGGATCGCTTCCCCCCAGAGGTCCTTGTTGGCCGCTCCACCGCTGGACAAGGGTAACGAGGACTCCGGGAACGAGATTGTATTTTGGCGGAAGTCTTAAAACAAAATGGTGGACGCAGAAAGAGAAATGAATTCTGGGATAACTGACCCAGTGCATACTGGGATAGATTTTCGTTGTAGATCGCCCCAATCGTCTCAATCGCCTGAGAATGGTTTCCATTACGCCGCTTGCAATCTTTCACGATCACCATGATCGAATTTGAAGCAATCCAAGCGACCGCGATCGTCCCCGGTTTCCCGGGGTCGCGCCGTTAGTGTTTCCATATGATAGCCCCGATCGCTTGGACCCATTTTGAAACGACTGGGGTGATCGAGACGATCGGGATTATTTGGAAACCAGGCTCAAGGCTTCGACGTACAATCGGATGCGATTCGTAGCAAACTATTTAAATAACGTACGTGAAATACCTCGTGTTATACCAAAAATATACCATAATTTCTTTCCACCTCATGTAATGTTATATTTTATTTTATCACCTGGTGTGGTTTATGTGCTGCTACGGCTCCTTCTAGTTAAAAGCTTTGAAGTAAAATAATAACCAAAAGAACAAAATGAACATGCAAATGAAATTACCGGAACCTTTTTTGGAGAAAAGAGACATCTGCCAATGTATTAAATATTCACAATTCTAGGCCTTTTTCTGCATTCACTTTATTCCCTATATATTTTATCAAGCGTTCTTTTCTTTTAATAATAATTTTCATTATTTTTTTCTCAGTGCGCGAGCGGGCGGTATCCTGCGAATCCTGCAATCTGATTGGTTCCGGGAGCGGGCGGTATTCTCCTATCTCTGACCATGGTCACGGTAACCGAGGCTTCACGGACCATTTCAGCAACGCGCGAAGGTAGAAAATTTCGCTTAGCTTTTTAAAACTGCCAGAATGCGTTTAATACTGTAAGACCAACAAAAACATATTAATCAAGCCAATATTGGTCCCGGGAGCGGGAAAAATTGCCCGTGAACCCGGCGGAGACCCGCGGAATCGTAGCGTAGGCATGCGCTACAAGCGAAAACATTTTCATTCAGCAACGTGTGAAGGTCGATGCGAAGAAGCTTTTTACTGAATTTCTCGCATTATTTTGCTCTCTTATCGTTGTCAAGTGAATGGAGAACTACGCAGTGGAATTAAAGAGCTTGCATTTCTTCAAAAAGGCGAGTAGTCATTTGATTTTAACCGACAGAATTTAGTTTTAGTCAAGTTTGTTGTTCGTTTTTGGAAATCAGTTTCACGTTCAAACTTGCGGGTTTTAAATTACAATTCACCGTGTTTAGACTCAATTCCTTCGTTTTAATTGTTTGCTTTTCGTTTCTCTGTTTTCCTAAACAAACCTTCCGTTAATTTTCATTCAAGAAATAACTTTGTGGCTACCGGTATTCCCGTTTATAATTCTCGGCACGTATCAATTTTATGCCGTCGGCTTTGAAAGAGCTAATGCAGGCGAAGTTTGTCAGGGTTTCACATAAAATGAAAACTGCAAACTGCCACCGAATGGCAACAATTAGATTTAACATGTGAAATAAATTGTAGTATACGTAAAGACTGTAAGTGGAAACAGTTTTGCTCGAAAAATGCTTTTCATGATATTTTGTTTACGGCAAGTAATGTATGGAAGATTGCCGAAGATTGTCGTAGAATTTGGCGCCGGCTTTGAATGGTTTTTGTGAAAATGGAAATAGCTTCTCGTTTCAGCTGCTTTGAGATGAAATGCCGCTCTAGTCTCCATTTCTGTAATTACATATTTGTGGTGTAAAAATTACTCGTCTGAGTTTCTTGTTACTTGGGTTATTTCTTCGGTAGTCTTCTGAGCTACATGTAAGCTTACTAGCGCGCGTGAAAAACAGATTTTGCAAAACAAGCCTGAGATTTCAATATTTCTTTATCAAATTCAAACGAAGGACGAAAAAAATAAAAAGGTTATTGGCCGGCCTAGGTCGGTCCGTATTGAGAAAAACTGTGCCCTTGGTCTTGAGTGCGGCCCTCGGCCTAACGGCCTCGGGCCTTACTCAAGACCACGGGCACAGTTTTTCTCAATACGGACCTCTGGGCCGGCCAATAACCTCTATGTATTGGGCGGTGTTAAACAAAATTTTTAGACTTAAATATTTTCTTTAAAATATTTTAGTCTTAAATTACGAACAGCTCATGGGTTAAAATGCCATGCTTCAAAATGTGTTCTGGCGCAATAAAAACTCTTCTATACACTCATTTTAATTTCGTATGAAAGGTTTTGAACAGCCGCTAAGTTAAAAGTGACATGAGAAAGAAAATATAGAATGTTCTGTAAAGTTAGAATAAAAGCACAGATGCTGGATGATTGGCATTTTTTAAATAGCGCACTAACTACTAAATAAATAAAATGCTTATATTTGCTTGCCACTGCAGAATATTTAAATACCGGATATGCTGTAAGTACTAAACATTTTTCTCCATTCTTTGTTAAAAGAAGTTACAGTTAAGTTTTTTATTATCAGCGATAATAGAATTCCTTTATGTTATATTTTAAAGTACAGTGGTAGAGCTACGGACCTACCACTGGCGAAGTGTGACAATAATATATAAAACAATACGTTCAGCAATTATCCCATTGCAATAAAACTTTTATTGAAATGGAAGCACATATGGTTACTTAATAAAGAGACTGAATAATTAAGTCTACAGTGACATAAATTGATGAAAATTGTTGTTAAAACGTTCAGTTTAAAGATAATGATCAAACATATGCTGCATGGGCTTTATCTTCCTTTGTATGAATTCATTGTTGCTTATCGTGGTGATGGCGTTTGGTTGACTTTCAACAGAGGACAACAATAATCATGACATCTTCCAGGTACTTAGACTAATATATTTAAATAGCTTTCTTTCTTTTCATGGCTTATCGTTTCTAAAACGGATAGCACAAAACGTCAGTCATCGATTAAACTGATCACATAACCACAGTTTATACCAACGGTAACGAACCTTCTGGCCCAGTTTCCGCGTCAAATAACAACCTTCATGATATCATGCTAGTCATTATTTCGTAAATTATTTCTTTTAAAAAGCTCCGTTTTATTTCTTTACTTTATTAAAACTACAATAGTCCGATTAAATTTTACAACAGGGAAGGTAAATTTCTCGTTGTTTTCCGCATTTATCTTAATATTTTAATGTATGTATGTTTTGTATGTTTGACATACAAAAATAAAAATTCATAGGATAAGACGCCAGTCAGTTCACCGACTGGATATTTACCCTAAAATCATTTCTTAATTTTGATTGGACGGAGAACTAAGTAGTTACGCAGGCTGAGTTTGGAAATTCCCATGTAACAAACAGTTTATATTTATATATTTGATAATTAAAGGTGCACACGAACTCATTTCAAATGTATATGTACTGCATGCATCAAGGTATGAAGAGGTGACACCCAAAAAACGTTAATAGTTTGATTAACTTCATTTCTCTTTACTTTACTTGTATTTGATTTTTTTACCGTGTAAGCCAAAATACGATAATAGCAGAAAACAACAACATTAAAATAAAGCTGCTTACGTTCCGTCCCCTCTCTTTCAGAATAACAAAATACCAATTCCATTTTACCGGTGAATTAACACATATTGTAATTTGTCTTTGGAAACTCTACCTTGAATCAATAACAACGTGACTAATCGTAGTGAAACATTTTAGTTCTTTTAAACCGTTGGATAATGATATAAGTCACTGAAAATCAAACAATACCCTTTTATTGAGGTTTTGTCGGTATATTACTTATGCACGGCTTCTTGCAATTTTCTTTCTTTATTTCTTTATCTATTTATTTATGTATTTAAAAAAATATCTGCAAAACTAAAATAATATCTGCAACGATCTTTGATGACGTCACTGAAATTTAAGTGAAATAAGTGTAACTATAAAAACAACTGGCGGTAATGAGAGTTTTTAAACTCTTCTGTTGCTAAATAACACATTTTTGAATAATATATTTTTCTTGATAAAAGAGCGAAATAATAAGTGAACCGCTATATCAACAGTGACATGAGATGAATGGACATTATCGTCAAAGCCTTCAATTTGAAGATAATAATCAACAGCAGCTGTACAGGCCTGGACGTTCTGAGAAGTTATCAGTAAATAAGGAATACTTAATTAATGAAAATTGCAATTTAATGAAATGCAACTCCAATGAATTTATAAGCGCTGTATTTAGCCGACGAATAATTCGCCCAGAAGGAGTTATGTTTCAGTTTGATTTTAAATACGTTATTATTTGGACCTCAATGACCGAGCTCTCAATTGGAATTGTTTATTACGCACTGACGCCGCAAAAGCGAATAGTTGTTGCGTGATGAGAGGGAGTCGCTTCAGCTTAGAATCTAAGATATATTTCCATGCTGCTCTAAGTTTACACAACATATAATATCTGTTTTCGCGCATTCGCTGCATACATGTACCACCACTAACTGACTGACAGTCTAATTTAAATTCCCTAAATTATCATTATCCAGGTTCACTAAAAAAATCGCTTGTTTTTCCGCCATCTTGCCAAAACAGTGTTTTTATGACGTCGCAAAAAAGGCGAGAATCCAGACTTTTTCTCTGTCACTTAAATTGAGTAAGTTTACGTCTATGCAAACTCGCCTCTTCCCGAGGAGGCAGATATACACAGGCGATGTCAGTCGAGTCGGTTCAACTTCATAGCTTTTAAAATTAATCATGATCGCATGTAACTGACCTAGTACCAGGCCTCCTCCCATTCTTACTTTGAAACAAGACGATACATGCATAAACCATTGTTTAGCTGAGTTATTCCTCAAGGCATACATTTTCCTTCTCAGCAAAATGATCTAACAACAGGACTAGGGAGATGGTGTCCAGAAAGGTCATGTGGGGCTTCATTATTGTTTTATGTAAGCACTTATCAATGTCACGTTTATCCAAGCAAAGAAATATAAAATTATTCAGTAGAATGTTTAAAAATCTTTGTTTTATTTATTTACTTATTGATTACGCAATGCAAATCTCCAGTTTTATTTGTTTGTAGAATGTTTTGGTAATAGTAGACTACAACAATAGTTTGATTTTATACAATCGTATCCAGCTATCAGATAATATTATTCTGTTTTGTGCTATTAGTAAAACCGACGGAGTAATCAGAGTTAATTCACGTAACTGCAAAAATGCGACAAATCAATCAGAACTTGAAACAGGCAATGCACGAGAAGTGCAGGGAAAGGTTTCAACAGAAAATGCGTTTGTGTTTGTTTTCAACCTGCATGATTGTTAAACAATCCAACTTCTATAACTAGTTTGCAGTGATGCGTGTTATACTGTTGCCACTCACAAAAATTTTGACTAAAATATAAAATACGTGGATGGGAGGGGGATGATACGACAACATTATACTCCACCCGACACCGTACTGAGATTTTGATTGGTCAAATGAATTTTTAACTGGATAATTGGAGATGATGACATTACATTTCAGATGCAATGGAAAAGTTACATAATTATATTATTGCATTAATTAATTTATAAACGACAAAAAAAAATAGTCCACTGAATTATTCGTCTACGTCATATGTACTGTTTAGCAAGCTTTTATAGCTTTATCACATAAGTGACAAACAGTAGTCACGTTACATCATAGTTAATAGAGGGAAATGGTTATGAAGCCCGGCAAACTTCAAAGGAGCAAACAAAGAGGCCAAGATTTATGTTGGACGGTCCATGACCCTGCACAATCTTTTGTTTTGCGCTCATACACTATGCATGAATTACGTAATCGAAACGTTTCTATTGGTTAGTTGCTTGAGCACACGTAAACACCTATTGTATTTTGTCAGGTTTGTGCAGGGTCAAGGCCAAAAAAAGCGAACAAAAACATATAACAAAGACTTTTGTCGGGCTTCATAACCATTCCTTTTATTAACTATGGTTACATTGATGTTATTTGTGCATTGTTTATTTACAGCTGCAATGATAGCGGAAGTTTACCTACAACAAACAGTCCCATGGTTTTCTTCAACAAAAATCTTGAAAGTTCCAAAAGGACATTATGTGGAAATGAATTTTACCATGCAGAGTTATTCTCCATCTAACGCCATGTCTTGATGGCATATATCTCGAGGTTCGTGATGGTGATAAACAGTCTGCTGCTAGTCTTCTTGGTGTATTTTGTGGAAATCACGTCACTGGTGTTGTACGATCCAGTGGACATAACATGTGGTTACAGTTTTCACCTGATCGTAGATACCGGCTTAGAGCTTCCTATAGCGGCAAAGCAATGAATGTAACAGGCAAGTATTGGTTTGCTTAAATTATTGAATTTGCTTATAATTAACTGTACATTAATTAATGGGATTAATATTTCAACTCAATATTTGCTAATAATTAGTAGCATACTAATGCACATTGGAGCTGGTTTTTTGTTTGTTATTTGTTTGTGTAGTTGCACCAAGCCTGGATCAAGTGGCCAAGACACAGTTTGTATTTTACAACCATTCCTCATCTCTATGGTGTCCAGCACAATGTGCACCAGCTCCTTACATTGTGGAGAAAGAACGGCACTGAGGTACAAAACAGTACAAGCGTGAGATATGAGATGAACATTACTGAAGAAAAGAATGAAAAGTACAGCTGTGAGGTAGACAGACCTGATGGGTTGGTCAAGAAAGAAATAAGCCTTATTGTCGAAAGTAAGTTTTTTTATAATTGTTAATTACCACAAGAGCAGTTTATATTCTTGATTTATTTCTAAACTATTAACTTCTAAAGTATTAACAACAACAACAACAACAAAAGTAATAATTTTATTTGCTCCAAAATATAAAAAGACACAATTATAATGATAACATCAAATTGCATAAATATTTGTAGCTGGGCACCCGAAAATAATGAAAAAAAAAACACTATATAAAGCTAATCTAGTCCATTGTGTGTAAACTCTATAGCACAAGTGATTGCGAAGTGACCGCATTCGAAACAAAAAAAAAAAGACTTATCCGATCATCTGGGATTTCCCTGGCATATAAATGGAGGCCGCTATATTTATTTATGAGCGTGCTTGGTGGCTTGAACCAAGTATAGGGTTTAGTTCCCAACTAGACACTGTAGACAGACTGATCGCGAAATTGAAATGCTTCCTAGTTTCCTGATTTATCCACCACGCATCCCTGGCGATCGGGGACATGAACAAAGTCGTGTTTTCATAAGTTCGGAATTTCTGGAATTTTACGGATACATGGATACAATATCTTAAATTACGACATAAAAATTAAAATATTTTTCCTTTTGTTAGGGTGCCCAGACCCTTGCCGATGTACCATTTTAAAGGTAATCCTGTTGATATGGATTGATTGTAAAAGAAAACAGCTACGGTCAATTCCACAGAAACTGCCTTTGGCTACAGTTAAACTGTAAGTAGTTTAAATTGTAATATTTAATTAATGGTTAATTTGAATTTGTCTTACGTCTTACGTTAATTGATGTTTTGAACGATTGTTAAATAGTTAATCAAATCAGAATTAAACAATATAAGGATGTGTTATCAAATTAAAGACGATGTATATTGATTGATACCGACCAATAAAATAATCTACATTTCACCACAAAATCGTGCTAAACCGGCCGCTAAACCAAAAACATTATTTTGCTTTTATACATGTAAATTAAAACATTTTCTTTTATGATAATTTTTGCAGTGATCTGTCAAATAACCAACTGCAGCACTTGCCTGAGGGAGTGTTTAGCAACAATACTAAGCTAATGGAACTGTAAGTAATACATGTGGATAAATAAAAAATTGTGAAAACCGTTGTACATCAAAAATATGTATTCTTTAGTCGGGTGGTGGGTGTTCGAAGCTGTGTAAGTATTTTTGTTTTTGTAGCGAGTCAGTAAGGTTTCAGGCATTGCAGTTTACCGTTAGCAAGCTGAGCCGCTCAAACTCCACCTAGGCTCAATCCGTGTTTATATATGTAAATTGAAACATTTTTGTTTTCACTTTTGTAGTGACCTGTCAAATAACCAACTGCAGCACTTTCCTGAGGGAGCGTTTAGCAACAATACTAAGCTAATGAAACTGTAAGTAAACTAAGCTAATGGAACTGTAAGTAACTTTATTATACGACATAGCATTTGAAAGTGCGAATACGCACCAAGAAGAGTGCAAATATGAGACCGTATTAGACGGGTCTTAGTCCCCCTGACGGCGCGCTACGGAAAACACTGTTGAAAGCCTATATTTTAGGAAATATATTATGTCGTATAATAAACAATTTATTCAGCGGAAAGTTGTGTAATACGGCTGGGCATTTTTACTCGTCAATGTTTATTTTTTCTCGTCTAAAGGCTCGAAAAAATAAAAACTGACTCGTAAAAATGCACAGCCGTATTACGCAACTTTCCGCTGAATAACCTCTTTGTAATCGGGTTCAGTCATTGCAGATTACCGTTAGCAAGCTGAGCAGCTCAACCTCGACCTATAGGCTCAATCCGTGTTTATACATGTATATGTAAATTAAAACATTTTTGTTTTTGTTTTCACTTTTGTAGTAACCTATCAAATATCCAACTGCAGCACTTGTCTGAGGGAGCGTTTAGCAACAATACTAAGCTAATGGAACTGTAAGTAACTGTAATGTTCTAGTAATAAATGTCTCATGAAATATCGAACACTTGCTGTATAATAAAGTTGTTGTTGTTGGGAAAATCAGCCGGAAAAAGCAAAGTTAAAACAACATTTTCTTTTGATTTTCTCATGATTTCGATGACTGAAATGCTAGAAAAGTTATATGACAAAGATGCCATGTGAAGGGAAACAGCTGATGTACGTCGTTGCCTGAAAAATATCAGCACATAATTATAACTCCATGTCAAATTATCATCCAATTTTTTCTGGATTTCTTTACATTATTTATCTGTAAACATATTTGTATCACAATCTTCAGTTTTCTAACTTCATTGTTTCCATTGCAACGTTTCTATTTAGCTAGGCGTGAGATTCTCTACATCAATTACATTTTAAATTTCTTCCTGACAGGTTACTGTACGATAATCAGCTAGAGAACCTTCCTCCAGGCGTTTTCAGCAACAACACTGAGTTGAAGCGTCTGTAAGTAAGAGTATAAAAATAAAGTTTAATGAAACTGGAAGCCATTTAAAGACGGTGTGAGAACTATCTGGAGTTGTAACAAGGATCTTTACAAAAAAAGTAATAATTTAATTTTAATTTTAATAACGAATTCATAACCCGGATATTAGCATGGGTAATGTTAAAAAACCTGCAATGTTTATATGAGTCACATACAGCTACATACGAAGGAATGTTTACTAGCCAAACTATATATAAAAATTGCGGGACAAACTTTCCTTTTTCTTCATTAAAACAATAATAACGAGTAGAGAAAACTCGACGTTATCCCAAACCGACGTTTCATCGAGCATTCCTGACCCGAAATTGCGGACTCACGCAAAAACTTCACGTACTCTATTACCGAAGTGTAACATGTACATATCAACAAATTCAAAACAAAAATGAAAACAAACCCTGAGCCTGCGCAGTACGGACTGGAAATCATATTTAATGTTTACCACAGCTCAGACCCTACCGAACAAATACTCGCGTGCTACTTATTCAATCTGAAAAAAAGCTATAGTTTAATTTCTGCATATCGGAATAGTATCAGCTCACTCTATTTTCCTTATTTTGATCTTCATGGCTACTCAGCCACTGTTTCTGCAAAATGCATCTTTGTTTTGTGTTTGAATGTTTTTCTTGTTGGTTTCTATTCTGACAATTTGGAAAAAAACAAGCCTGTCAATATACGGTTACCAAGGTAACAAGTTCAGTGAACAATGACATGTCATACTGAATTGTTACCAGATAAATTTTAGGTAAAGCAGAAAAGTTGTGGCGTCTTTTACTTCATTACTAAAAAGTTTGTTATAAACGGTTACAGTACGGGCGGTCAGATTCCACTTCTCCCCTTGTCTGAATAGGGTTAAGATTTACTCAAAACATTCATTAATGACGAGTTAATTCATCCATAAAGAGATAAAAATGACCTAAAAGTTAAATACTATTATTATACAATGCTGATGCTACCGCAATTTTAAGTACTCTGCTAATTCCAGATGGCACTGTGTCATCGCGTAATATCTACATACACTGGTATCAAGAGACGCTGGTATTTATGAATGTAGGTATGACGCGATTTTGCAGACAATTATCTTTATACTTGTTGATTGACGTCATGCACGTGTACCACGCGTCGTTCTCTTCATTAGCGAAAAAGTACGAAAAAGTTTGTGTTATCCACCTCAGCCAACACAATGCAAGCCACGCCCTTGATAATTCTCGCTATCATGCTCAACCTCATCCAATAATTGTCAATTATTGTAATGTAGCGACATATTTATAGCACTCACAAAATAATGACCATTCTATACACATATCTAAAAGATATAATGTTCATTGCATATGGTTCCTGAATTATGTGCTAACTTTTTTTTATAGGAACTTGAACAACAACAAATTAAGGATGTTGTCTCCGGGAGTTTTCAGCCACAATGCCAAGCTCTACTGTATATAAAAGCAGATACTTATCGTTACCTTTTTTAAAATTTCTTCCTGACAGGTCCTTGTACGATAATCAACTAGAGAACCTTCCTCCTGCCATATTCAGCAACAATACTGAGTTAATAACTCTGTAAGTAAGAGTACAGCTATAAAACCCGATCAGACCATATTCGGATAGGGAACAGCGGAGGGGGCAGAATTTTCCCTCGCCATATTCAACCAGCATTCATGTATTGGTAAATTACAGCTTATAATATGTAACCAGATTAAATATATATGTTCAGTAAGGTTGTGTTAAAACGCTGACGGAAAGAGTGAATTTAATTAAAGATGTGAACATGTACATGCATGCTACGGGAGGGTTGTATCAAAGCTATATGATGCCCATCTGGCCAGGTTTTATGATCTCCCTATTCGTAAATCGGTTGCAATATTTCGTTTGATAGTTTTTTGTTTGGATACCCAGACCTTACTTATTAATACGGTGGTGAACCAGTACTCGGGGTCTACTATTTCTCAACCCTTATTTACCTAGCAATTCAGTATTGTGCTCGAATTTCATATCCTTATCACTTTTGATATGTTCATGGATTAGTTTTCCAATGCTGTAAGTCTAATACTGTCCATTGCTGAATCACATCACCTGGCTGTTGCTTAAATTTCGTGGGTAACTAGGTTATCAAAGTAGGTAGGGGTCATGTTAACAAACCTTTTCCATGTTTGCCACAGCTAATTATACCAAACAAGTATTTTGCGTACCAATTTAATTTTTAGCAATGTTGTTCATGTCTTACTAAATTGTTACCAGATAAATTTTAGGTAAAGTCGAAAAGTTTGGCGGTTTTTACTTCATTACTAAAATTACGGCGGTTAGATCACCACACACCCCCCCCCCCCCCCCCCCCCCCTTACCACGTTTGTATAAACGCATATAGTGTTATCACTGATACATGATAAAATGAATGATTGGATGAATGATTGTATGGATGGACGGATGGAATGAATGAATGAAAAAGTAGAATATTACATTAATCTTGTTAAGAGGCTGTCTCTGTTAAAACCACCCACTCAATTTCGCATAAAAAATAATTTTGCCTGAAACTCTGGTTAACTGAAAGACTTTACCGAGGCTAGAACTAAAACAAGTTTAGTTTGGTTCAAAATGATTTTCTGGCTGCGCAGGGAGCCAAAAATATTTTGCCCCGTCAGGGCCCTTCGTAACGTCTCAAAAAATGAAAAATTAGGCATTTTTGGTCGCGCTGTAAAATATTTGATTCGTATCATATAGCAATGAATTTTATATCAATTTTCTCAGAAACCTTTCTACTTTTCATAGAAAGTAACAATATTGCCCTCAACTTAGCTGGAAAGGCGAAATCAAGCATATTGTGAACCCTACTAATCGCCATCTAACGAAGGCTGAAAATGGCCTTGATTTAGAGGCTAATTGTTAAAAATAGGGACCTAGTTGATAGCTCTAGCCTACATAGCCGAAAAGTGTAGTCCTTTATTGGTATAAATATGCAAAAAACCCCTGTACGATTTCAGTATTTCAAAAGTTATGACCGTTTGTATCAGCACATGTGCGAGCATTTGCGATTTTAACGCCGATTGCGATTGGACCCATTTCGGGCAGATTTTATCATAAATACAGCTCACCTGCTTCGCAACTCGGGCTTATTTCACCTTCAGCCATTTTCCAATCCCTCAGATAGTTGAATTCCATAACAGATCCAGTAAATAGGTAGGCGTTGCCTTCAAAACTTGAGCAGTCTGCCACTATCGAGTCCCTTGTGGTTAGCGAATCAAAGCTCGAAAACAATGGACACATTTCGCGCTAAATAGCCCATTGAAACTTCGGTTGAGAGCTGAATCTCTTCAAGAATCAGGCAATAAACTATCCAAGTCTGGTATTTAGGAAGAAAATCGAGACTTCAAGGCATAAATGTCCAAGAAATATCGCCATTTAGATCGCTGAATTGAAAGATCGAGTACTGTTGATTCTGCTTCCTCGGAGGTCCGCTCTAAAGAGAGACCGCTGATCACGTGTACCAGCGAGACCGCTGATATGTTGTCACAAAATTCACTGACGCCTGATAGATCCGGGCTAATAGATTTGGGAGGACAAATTATCACTAAAAAAAATCAGTACTAAACAAGCTATAGTTTGATAGGTAAACTGTACAGTGAGATTAATGTTTTGCTCCCTGTTGTACTTTGATCGACGACCATAAGCTACTTGGTGAACATTTATGACACTGAAGGTATGTAACAGATAGTAAATTATTATATATTTGAACCAAGAGACTATGATCATAGTCTCTTGATTTGAACTAAATAGTATCATCCACTGATTGACCCTGATTGAGGTTGACTCTCGAGTAGCACGATAGAATGTAGTGTTACATGTATTATTTTCTTACAAAAACATGTTTCCACTACCCTAAATATTCTAACTTAGCAGGGGGCTGGAACCAGGACTACGCAATAACTGTTTCATGGGACCGCTAACTCATTTTTTACGAGATGGGGGGTGGGGGGAGGGGGGCATGGCAGGTGGGATTTAAGGGCGGATTTAGGGGGGGAGGGGGGCAGCGAAAAAAAATATTTCAAAGAGGAGGGGGGCTGTCCAAATAATGAAAGAAAAGAGTGTTTACGAGATGGAAAAGAGGTATCTGCAATTTTTTTAAATTGATAAGAACTTTTCCTGCTTTTTTCACGAAATATAAATAATTATATATTTATGGCAACACAGTTCCAAACCAATCCAAACGTATTGTAAAAAATGCTAGTTAAACATACTAATGTTTAAAACACCAGGTGCAATTTTTTTGAGGGGGGGGGGGGGGGGGGGTTAATGAAAAAATACCCTTATGCGGGTGAGTCATGTGAGAAAATTGCCAAGCTGGTCGTCACACAATTTCCAAATGACACTCTTCCAAATCCCACCAGCCCCTCACCCCTATCTAATAGAAAATGAACGGTCCATTACATGGATCTAGTGAGAAACACACTCACATTCACAGATCATGTCCGTCAGTTTGTCTACGAGGTCTTTCTTTTTGTCTCTCGATTTCACAGGTATTTCAAAGTAGCTACAGATGGTCTTCAACATAGCCACATTGAATTTTTGGAGTGTGTTGCTGTGGTAACGTTCACAGAGGTCAAATGTGTCGTAGCAGATGGGATGCGAGACGTTGATTTCCCTGTTTACCATGTCTACTAGATCTTGTCTGTCGGAATTCTCCTGGAAGCATTGGACGTCTTCCTCCTGGTCCGCAGAGAGCCCGACCACACCCTGATCTTTGCGACGTGTTGCTGCTAGCCGCGAGAAAAAGCTCTGGACTTGGTTTTTCGTCATCCACTCTGTTCTGGTGAACAGACGTTCATTAGATTCATTTTTGGCATTTCGCATGTCTGCTGCAACTTGAGTAGGGTCGGCCTTGCGCCCAGTTTTTTCTCCAAGTGCGAACCGTGCTGTTAGGTATTCTTTAACCTTCTGTGAAAATCTAACGTTGCTCCTCGGTTTGCTTAAGGCCCATCCTGTTTGTAGAGGAGAGCTAGCAGTAGTGTTTTCTGTAGAAGTTTGTGGCCCCCTGGAATCTGTCGAACAGCTCTTTGTATCAGCAATATCTACTGATGAGAATTTGAGTGCCCAGTCCCTTCTGATCGCATCATACTGATTTAGCCTGTTGACAGTATGCTTGCCGACGTCCAAGTGCAACTCCAGTAGCGCAAACGTTTCGAAAGCCTCAACACATCCAAGCACGGAACATTCAAACAGTGGCGTCGTACTCTCAGTCTTCTTGCTGGCTTCTGAACGACACTTGACTTCGCGCCTCTCAGGAGGATCATAAAACCCTTGAGATTCTGGGGTTTGGAGCACTGTTGCATCCTGGTGCTTGATATAGATCTCGTCATATGGAATGTATTTCCCGTTACCGATACTATAACATTTCCAAACTCTCAGACCAGAATCTTCATATACGAAGTTGTGGAAGCTGCTGAAATGCTCTATCTTGTTTACAAAAAGGGTCTTCTTTGACTCGTTGACAACGCTGACTGCAGCGGTTGTTCCTTTCACTGGGTGTTTGCGTTAATGCGTCTCTCATGTTCACAGCAGTTAGAACATTGTGGCCTTCGTTGCAATAAGTACGGATTGCAGACTTCATTGGACAGAGGATACGATCACAAATATCCTTGCCAGACTGCGGCTCCGAGTAATGGTAACCATGGACTGCAACGCCAACTCTCTTTGCGACATCTCTCACAGCGGCTATCAAGGAGCTGTTGTGATAACAACCAGCTTCATCCGACCTTAGATAGACTCTCTGCAGCAGAGGATTCTTGGTTTTCAGCTGCGTGAGAAGATCTTCAATAATTGACGTGACTGCATACCAGTCCTGAGTACACTGGTCAAACAGGTGCGCATACGAGATGACTTCAGTCGTGCCAGATTGGCTTCGAGATATCACGCTGCTGATGTGCCAACTCAGCCCTCTTTTTCCATACCAGTCACTTTGTTTTTCTCTATAGCGCAGCTGCAGGAACTTCATGGCCCAGTCCATTACGATAAGGCATGAGCTCTGGTCAAGGTTTGAGAGGATATCTTGCTTCGCGCATCCCTGATTCACGGATCTCATTATGTGAGCTTTCCACTGGACGATGGCCTCTGAAGCTTTCTCGATGTCGTACAACAAGTCATCTCGTTGCTCCGTGCTGTAAAAGCTCAAGGTCTTGCTATCTTTGACAATCTTGTGCATTTTCTCCAAACAGGAAGTGATGTCATCGCATTGAGGGCAGCGAAGCGTATGTTGGTGTGCACATTGTTCTTGGAAATCTTGATCGTTCGGGTCGCTGAGACCAAACTTACGACAATGGTCGGGACATTGGCTTTCATCATCCTGGCAGTGACTTTGGTATTCAGTTTTGAAATACCTCTTACCGTCTTGAAAGGATCTCCGCAATTCATCTGCCACGCTCTTCTCCAGCCCTATTTGATCAAGCTCGTCTACAATTCGGTAGAGTCGCTCAAACCCCGCTGACCCGTCGGCTGCTATGTTGTCCAAGCCACTCAGGGACCTCTGTTGAGAGGCTTCCCTTACCTCGAGAACGCGAAACAGAGTTGCGCGGCTTAGTGGTTCGAACTGTTCTTCTTCGCAGAACTGAAGGTACTGCCTGACCATTGTTGACCTCGTGACTTTGCGAATGACATTTGACATTGTGATCTTCTCGCCGCTGTTAAGCCTCAGTTTCCTCGTACCGAACGCCACGTCTTGATAGAAGTAGGGGCGGTTGATAAAGTCTATGAAATGGTCAAGTTTCGCTGGTGGCAGTCGAACTCGGTGAGACGGCGAAGTTTCTACTAAGGAGCCTGGACCACACTCTCTTGCATGAGCTCTAGCTTGTCGGATTTGCCAATCGGTTACCTTGGCGTACGGCTCGTGGATCCTCTGAAGCGTCTTCACTGGATATCGATACGCATACAGGCTCAGAATCTGGGTCTTCACGTTCCTCGTCGTGGCGTTACTATAGGCCTGCATAAGCGGTACAAGTTCTCCGTAGTTTGTCTCTTTATCTGGCGTGAAACAGGACTGATACAGCTCCTGCCCAGCCTTTGGTGCTATGACGTCACACACGAGACTGCAGGCGTCAGTGGCCTTATCAATGCACACATCTTTCTCGTCTTCTCTTGCCTCATCCCATGTAGTTTTCAGCTGGAAACATTAAGGGGCTGACCCGGCCAGCATTGGTTGCCACTTGGTTCAGTTTTTCCATAGCACCATTGAACACTGACATTGCCGACTCGCCGGCGCTTTCAGCTACCTCGTCGTCTTCAGAGCTCTGGCTGTCCGGCCCGGACCTGCACCCTAACGTCCACTCAGCTGTGAGTGCAGCTGTTTTCGGTCGAGCTGGTGTTACGGCTGGGGTTGACGTTACTGCAGCGAGATTCATGGCTGCAATGCGTTTGGCGAGTCTGTGGATGTGATGAAACAAAATATATAACCCCCATTATTGATTGTTCCGTTTTATCCTAGACCTTGATCGAATTTTTGCTTGATATCTCATTTTACTCACTCTTCAGATTGAGGTTAAATAAACTTTACAATTGGTGTCGTTTTCTAGTTATACGTTTAAATAGTTTTTAGTTTTTTTATTGTTTAACCACTATTTACAAATAATAAATTAGGTAGAAATACAGGGAATTCGTTTACATAAGTAAAGAAGAAGATAAAAATTAGTATAGGTAATCGCATGGGGCCGAGTAAAATTAAGGATTAATATCACGCGTGTTTTCAGAAGTTGCAGAAATTGCCCGAGTCGCGCAGCGACAAGGGCAATTTCTGCAACTTCTGAAAACACAAGTGATATTAATCCTTAATTTTACGAGGAAACATGCGATTACTTGTTTATGACATAGAGGGCAAAATTTTCGGTAAACATTCAAGGCGCGAAGCTAAATTCTGCCGGCGGAACGAAAATATTCCTTCCTAAAATCCACACAGAATCACAGCGAGATCGAGCAAACCCTTACGTTCAGACAGGATAACGTTAACTGTTATGTAAATCTAAAGAGAAAAATGTAAGTCGTGAAAATAAAAAAAATAACAAGCTTAGGCTCAAGCCAAGTAAAAGGTAATTTTATTCACCTGTTTGCATGTTTTGAAGCTTTCCGCTGCGAGCTGCTTGACATGTCAATCCTACATCGATAAAACGGCAAACAACGACTCCAAATAAACTTGTAGAGGTAATGTCTCCTGTTCAATTTGTCGGCCTTCTTCTTTTCTTTGAACAAACTCTGTGCTCTTTACTCTGGGTCGCACATGATGAAGCCCGTATAACAGAAGTGAAGCGAAGAAGTCAGTTGGCCGCCATGAATGAATTTCGTTTCAAACTTGTCAAGTGTCTCGCTGATGTTTTCTAGTTTTCAACTGAAATAATCTTCTGTTGTTTCGAGTGAAACACTGAGATTCAGCTTTCGGAATTTCGTTTCAAGCTATCAAACGGTTTCCATTCCTTTTTCATCAAATAACTCGGGAAACTGAAGTCAAACTCCGAAGCGACGTACAAGCGAGCGCTGTTTTTGAAAAATTCTGCCCAAAATCCCGCCGTCAAGAAGCCAACTAAGTGCAGCGCGCTCAGCCAATTAGGAGCGAGGAATTTTGCCGCTCGTCCAATTAGGATCAAGTAATTTTGCCCCGGGCAAACCAAAATTAATGAAAAATGCCCTCTGTCTCAGCCAATCAGCATTCAGTAATTTTGCCCTCTATGTTATAAAAGGGGAAAAATACAAAATATGTGCAGTGACCAAAGTAGCTTTCGCTTTAGAGATGGTTGCTGCCACGTGTAGGTTAATTACAGCAAAATAAAGTGATTACAAAAACGTCCGACAAAGAATTTCCAACTAAAAAATTGTCAATAATATTGTTTCATAACAGCAAGGTGACGTAGCCTATAATTACCTTGAAGACTCATCCTCCAGTTCATTACTGCCCTGGGCCTGTTGCCCTTGCATCCACGCCATGTTCTCATCAAGCTTGATTTTGTGTAGCTTAGAGCAAGATACACAAATCACTGAAAAGCACAGTAAGTAAGCAATAATGAACATAGAAAGGAATGCAAATTGAAACTGAGCAACAGAAAACCAAACAAGGATAAATAACAGTATAACACACAGGAACCTTGTTGTGCCGGGCACGCCCAGTTAGTGCAATATAACAGAAAAGGCAAATTATTTATATAATATTTACAATAGATCAGACTTACGGGATCCTGTTGGGACATGCTTTCCGTAAATAGTATTGATTTCCCTTGACATGTCAAGATTAACAGCATTTCTGGTCTTCAGTTGCTTTTTCCGGCCGGGATGCAGCGGGTACTGGCATGTGCAACGCGGCCGCCAGTTTCTCCCCATGTCATCTCTGTGCTTCTCACAGATCCATAGCCGCTCAAGCTGATCTGAGGAAAGGTCGTGCGGCAACCCTGACCTGTTCAGGATCAGCTCATATTCTTCTACGGTTCCTTTAAGCTGACTGAGGTGCCACTTTTGTAATTGATCATCGATATTTATATTCCTGCACTCAGAAAGCTTTATCAACCTAGCAGAAGACTCGCTGCAAACTGACTCCCCTCTAGTCTCAAATAAACACTTGGATTCCATTTCAGTTACAGATGAACCGCTAAGTAATTGCTACTTTTCCGCTGAATTGCAACTTTGTTTTCATTCGAAACTATGGGCTGTCTGCGATTAAACTGGCTAGCGATTTCACTCATGAGTTTTGAAGCGGACCTCCGAGGAAGCAACATCAACAGTACTTGATCTTTCAGCGATCTAAATGGCGATATTTCTTGATCATTTATGCCCTGAAGTCTCGATTTTCATCCTAAATACCAGACTTGGATAGTTAATTGCCTGATTCTTGAAGAGATTCAGCTCTCAACCGAAGTTTCAATGGGCTATTTAGCGCGAAATGTGTCCATTGTTTCGAGCTTTGATTCGCTAACCACAAGGGACTCGATAGTGGCAGACTGCTCAAGTTTTGAAGGCAACGCCTACCTATTTACTGGATCTGTTATGGAATTCAACTATCTGAGGGATTGGAAAATGGCTGAAGGTGAAATAAGCCCGAGTTGCGAAGCAGGTAAGCTGTATTTATGATAAAATCTGCCCGAAATGGGTCCAATCGCAATCGGCGTTAAAATCGCAAATGCTCGCACATGTGCTGATACAAACGGTCATAACTTTTGAAATACTGAAATCGTACAGGGGTTTTTGCATATTTATACCAATAAAGGACTACACTTTTCGGCTATGTAGGCTAGAGCTATCAACTAGGTCCCGATTTTTAACAATTAGCCTCTAAATCAAGGCCATTTTCAGCCTTCGTTAGATGGCGATTAGTAGGGTTCACAATATGCTTGATTTCGCCTTTCCAGCTAAGTTGAGGGCAACATTGTTACTTTCTGTGAAAAGTAGAAAGATTTCTGAGAAAATTGATATAAAATTCATTGCTATATGATACGAATCAAATATTTTACAGCGCGACCAAAAATGCCTAATTTTTCATTTTTTGAGACGTTACGAAGGGCCCTGACGGGGCAAAATATTTTTGGCTCCCTGCGCAGCCAGAAAATCATTTTGAACCAAACTAAACTTGTTTTAGTTCTACCCTCGGTAAAGTCTTTCAGTTACCAGAGTTTCAGGCAAAATTATTTTTTATGCGAAATTGAGTGGGTGGTTTTAACAGAGACAGCCTCTTAAGGTAGTACAATTGGCTGAGTCGAAAAAAATAAAGTTACCTTCGTTTACAGCCAGCTGGTAGATAAAACATTATTATGATCAATTCCAAAAGATAAGAGTCCACCGTTTGCGGGTTTTGGAGAAAGCGGAGATTGAATTTCGTTGTCTGGGGCGCCATTTTAAGACGCCATCTTGGATTTGCAGACGTAAGTATCGAACGGTGGAAGCTAAGGACATGCGCTCTGGTATTTTGTTCACGGGAGTCTCGCACAACATTCCGGATTATTTTTCGTGTCTGCTCATGTTGATCAGGCTGGTAAGTACAAGGCTCAAGATGGCGGATCAATTTGCAGAGAAATCGCGATGAAAAACTGGCTGAATTCGTCGAATTCGGCGTCTTTTTGACTTACATGTGATAAAATTTAACAAATTGCCACTAGGAAAAACTCAATGCTGACAAAATTTGGCACAGTTTTTGTCCACATGTTAAGTAATCTTCCTGCATTTAGCCGCAAAAAAACGTTCAATTTGAATAAAATTAAGGGAGTCATGTCCTTGATTTTAATGCCTGTTAATATTTAACACAGAATTTGCTGTTTCACTGCGGCTAACTCATATTTCATGTATTTTCTTCATAACTGTTTATAAAACAAAAATTATGACTACTAATTAAAACATAACCCTAAAAATTAGAAAAAACTGATTTTTACACCGCTTGCGAGGTAATCAATTTCACACATTCCCGTTACGAAAATGAAAATGTCGATTTCAGAATCTGTTTCTCTGATAAAAATGACTTAACAACTTCTTCTATGGAATTTGAAATGGATTTGAAACAGTTCTCAAAAAGGGTCCTTTTTCGGAGCATTTTAGCCAGTTGTACTACCTTAAGAGGGGAATAAAAACGTTACATTTATAATGACTATAAATGTAACGTTTTTATTCCCTTCTTACTAGATTAATGAAATATTCTACTTTTTCATTCATTCATTTATCCATCCGTCCATCCATATAATCATTGCTTACACCACGGTGGTGTTAGGAAATAATGTCAGTGAAGGAACGTTGAAATAAAAAGAAGTTGACTGTTATGTAACTGTCAGATTTGCTAAATTGATGCAGAATAGATATTTTGCATCATTCACAGTATTAAACTTATCTAGTGATTACTTCTTCATAGTGGATTGCACAACAATTACATAAAGCACTTGCCTTCTGGAGTTTTCACTCACAACACCCAGCTGTTGCTACTGTAAGTACTCTTCGTGTGCTCCACAATAATATTAAAGGAACTCACGGCATGGATGGCACATCTTGAAAATGTAGACTAAATTTGTCAAGTTCACTGTTCGTAATCCCGGCGTCTTAACTGAATTGCCGCCAAGATGATGAAAATGTCAGACCTTCTGAGCAGTCACTCATTTTCGTTGCATGATCATATTCTATGCTGATTCTTAGTTACCACGTTAATGAGCTCATTAACTAAATGGTTACCGTTTTATCAGTAGGTTTTCTAACGTTTCAGCATGTATACGCATTCAGACTAAATTCATAATGTTTAACGAAATAGTTTTACTCATTCGTGTGAACTACAGTTCAGGAGGTGAGTCTCCATTAAATTTATGCAATGCAAGAAATTGCAAGAAATAATATATTTATAGTGCTTGCTATGTACAAAGACTTTATTTTTGTAGATCAAAGATATATTTTGTATTGTAGGCTGTATTGAACTTATCTTGTTATTGCTTCTTCGTAGTGGATTGCACAACAATTACATAAAGCACTTGCCTTCAGGAGTATTCACTCACAACACCCAGCTGAGAATGCTGTAAGTAGGACTCTTCATGTGCTCCAAAATAATATGAAAGGAACTAACGGCATGGATGGCACATCTTGAAAATGTAGACTAAATTTGTCAAGTTCATTGTGCATGGAGGAAACGTTCCAGACTTTGTAATGTTGAGGCAGATCACCGAGTCAGTCCTGATAAATAAGGTTCAAGAGAGTCAACTGATCAACTCCAAGCGTGAATGGAACTATGTCCGCATCCCAAGGACTGTTGTTGTCACGTAATTAACTGTATCTACGAACGAAGAAATCGTTTCCAGGTGAAAAAAATTAGGGATCTGGTATTTAGGATTATCTTTCGTGCGTTGTTACAGTGTTCTTATATTCAAATTTTATACGGCGACCAACTGACGAGATCTTTATAGACGAAACTAGTATTGTAAGTCGCGTATGCAAATCAGTGTGTTGAAAGTAAATGTAAATTAGTTTTTTCCTTATCAATGCAAGATGATGTTTAGTAATGCTTTCTTGACTTCGACAAGCAACATTTTACAGAGATGTTCGTAATCCATTTAGTGTTTTTCTAGGTTTTTGAAGGTTTTCTTCGATTTGAAGGCATTCAGTTTTGTACATCGCAGTAAATGCCTTGATATATCGTGACACAGCTTCTTTAAATCCTAACAAGATAGGAGGAAAAAGGCAGGATGTGCACATTCCACATTGGATTTAGCCATTGTTTTCCAGAAAAAGATTCAAAATGTAAAATATAGTTATCGGTAATGAATTTGATGACATACTTGACTCTACGACAGACCCAAACGCTGGGAATGATCACATCATAATCCCAGAAACCTACAAATACATCGCACGTTAGTGAGCGAATCACATAGTAACGTTTTTTGGTTCAAGCCTCGCGCTACGTTTTTTCAATTAACGTGTAACAACAGTCTGATCTCTATTGCTGACGAAGGCTTAAGAACTAGCCGAAACGTCTATAAAACGACGAAAAGAGTCAGTGACAAACCCTTTCAATGTCAATAGGTCAACTCCTAAGGATCTTAAAAGTTAATACTATTACTTTATCATTTTCTTGAAATCTGCATGACACTCAGTCTCTACTTTTATCAAATAGAGATAATTTCGAGCATACACATGCAGATATATATGATGAAACTATTTCTTTGGTAGATTCTTATCCAAGAACCAAATAATGAAGTTATCTTCGGAAGTTTTCAGCAACAATACCAAGCTGGAGGGCCTGTATGTAGAAATTCAACGATTTATCTTCAACCGAAACGTTAAAAGAATGTAAAGTAACTGTTAAACATTAATGTTCATT
Organism: Desmophyllum pertusum; assembly: GCA_029204205.1. NCBI lineage: Eukaryota > Metazoa > Cnidaria > Anthozoa > Scleractinia > Caryophylliidae > Desmophyllum > Desmophyllum pertusum. Next base: position 1,503,737 of record MU826362.1, read on the forward strand.
GTATTAATTTAATTTTCATGAACTTCCTACAACAGATATTTGGACAGCAACAACCTCAAGGAGCTGCCTGATAATTTATTCGTTGACTTGGTCAAGTTACGATGGCTGCATGTAAAATAACCTTGCCATTAACTAACATTTACGAACGGAAGTACATGGTTAGAAATTGTACGATTTATCTTCAAAATTAACTGTTGACATCAATTGATAGAAATTAATGCTTTAATTCATTTTTGATATGTTCATGTAGATTGCTGGACAGCAACAAGCTCAAGGAGCTGCCTGATAATTTATTCACTGACCTGGTCAACTTATATTGGCTGTATGTAAAGACGCTTGCTTTTAATTAACATTTGCGAGGCGAATTATTGGATGAGGTTGTTGTGATATCCAGAATAATCAAGGTCTCGGTAAGAGTTATCAGCCTCAGCCTTCGGCTTCGGCTGATAACTCTTACCTCGACCTTGATTATTCTGGATATCACAAAAAAACAAATCTAATAATTGTTTTATAATTATACATTCAACGAAAAAAATAATGTTTCTGTAACCGATGTTTTTACTTAGCGGCAAGTAACGCAAAGCGCGCGAACCTGACATGATTACCCTTGGAAATCATGCACCGCGGTCATAGATGATATGATTACTCGAGATTACCCGTGATCCTCTCGCAAACTTGACATGATTACTCGTGACCTTGAGTGTCCTTGACATGATTATAGTATAATCTGCAGATATGTGACGTAGATGCTTTCAAAGGCGCTGATTTCGAAAATTCACTGTACGCTTTCGGCCAATCAGAAAAGAGATAGTCAGTTGAATGTATAATAATATGGGTAAATAGACTTATAAGTATAATCACATAGCACTGGCAATTCTCGCACTCTGATTGCCTATCGAAACGAGGTATTTACCATGTGATTATTGACTTTTAAACAAGGTAGTTGCACAATATTGCAGCCTACGTGAGACTACTATTCTTGTATCGCAAACTGAAACATAAAAAGTACCGTTTGCTTTCAAGTCATTGTCTGAAAAGCCAAAACAAACAGACATTCTTTTGAAAGTGAGATTGAAGATTTCCACGGCTTTAAATTCAACTTTTTTCTAGATATTAATGAAGCCGTTTGCCTGAGCGGTAACTACATGAAACGGCAACATCTGCAGAGTTGAAAATGACTAAAACGGCGGATGAAATAAAAGTAGTAAAGCTGTATAGAAAGAGCATTGGAGACTGATATTACGGAACATAGAAAGGCAGTTTAAAGTTTTGACCACCGTGACTCTAAAGTTGCTGGCCATTTCTACAAATTCAACCATCACATGGATTTGGAAAACGTTAACGTTGATGGACGTGAGGTCAATTACCACGAGCGACTCTTTCTTGAAGCCTGGCACTCTACGACAGACCCAGACGCTGGGAACGATCACATCATAATCCCAGAAACCTACAAATGCATCGCACGAGCGTAAACGATTCACAGAATAAAGTTTTTTGGTAACGCACAAGGCTCGCGCTTCGTTTTTTAATTAACGTGTAACAACGGTGTAATCTCTATTGCTGATGAAGGCTTTTAAAGAACTAGACGAAACGACGTAGAGTCAGTGACAAACCCTTTCAATGTCAATATATCAACTCCTGACTACTCGTATTCAATATTTAAATGTCATAAGGATCTTAAGGGACTGTGCAATAATTATCAGGAGGGAGGGGGGGGGGGGTGAAAATGGGCTTCATGTAGGAAAATATTGGGTAATACCCCCCTCCTACAAAAGTAAATTTAGTTATTGCACCCCCACCCCTCTGATCAGTCAGAAATTATGAATGACCCCCCCCCCCCCCCCCCCCTCACAGTACACACACACCTTTATACAATACCATGAAAGTAACCTGCATTTTCTCTACACGCACCTGTGATCAGGTGATTAAGATCTTATAACAGAAAGAAGAGCTTCTACCACATGTTTACTTGTTGGACTTCCGCGTCTGGAACAAACATCGCCTCTGTAGCAATGTTCAACATAGCCATGTGTTATGAGGGCCTATGAACTATGGGTTTATGGGATACCGTAACTGTAAACAGCTTGTTAGGGACTTTTGCAACCTTATAGAGTATAATAGGCTATCATAATTATTGCAACGGATTGAATTTGAATTTGCAGTTCAGTCACAGCTAGCAGAACACCAAGCCTTTCAGTGGGAACCAGTGGCGGATCTAGGGGAGGGGTTTGTAGGTGAATATTTGAAAATTTATAAACAGGTCTGGATCCGCCACTGTAATATGTACTTGAAATACAATTTTAAGGCCCTCCCTACTCTTGAGTGACTGATTTTACTTTGAGCCCCCCTATCCTTGCCAGTGATTTTAGTTTATGCCCCCCTCTCACTTTAAAATTGTCAATTTAAAATTGTTGTATGTAAAGACGCTTGCTATTAACTAAAATTTGCGATGCGAATAATATGGGTATACTATGGTAATAATATGGGTATACTATGGTATACTTATAACTATAATACTTATAACTATAATCACATAGCACTAGTAATTCTCGCACTCTGATTGGCTATCGAAACGAGGTATTTAGCGTGTGATTACTGACTTTTAAACAAGGAATTTGCGCAATATTGCATCCTGCGCGAGATTACTTTTCTTTACTATTTACATCGCAAACTGAAAGGTTAAGAAGTACCGTTTGCTTTCAAGTCATTGTCTGAAAAGCCAAAACAAACAGACGTTCTTTTGAAAGTGAGATAGAAGATTTCCACGGCTTTAAATTCAGCTTTTTTCTACAGAGATTAATGAAACCGTTTTCCTGCGCAGTAACTACGTGAAACGGCAAAATCTGCAGAGTTGAAAATGACTAAAACGGCGGATGAAATAAAAGTAGTAAAGCTGTATAGTAAAAATCAGACTTATTTTCACTTCTTAGTATAAATGTACATCAGAGAAATGACCAAAAATAAAACTCAAACAACAAAGAAGTTAAAATGTTTGTTCCCTTCGAACAATTTAAAATATTACAATTATAACACTTTTCAAGTTTCTTTCTTTGCAGTGGATTAAATAATATATCACAATATTTGCACGGCTGTATAGTAAAAAGCTGATTTTTTTATACACTTTTGGTATGAAAAAGCATCAGAAAAATCACCACAAATTAAAAGCAGCCTGACGTAAAAAACTTGCTCAAACAACAAGGAAGTGAAAATGTTTGTTCCCTGCGAACACTTTTAATTATCGCATAACACTCTTCAAGTGTCTCTCTTTTCAAATTATGTATCAGTGTCTGTTCACTTGGCAGCATAACAATAGCGGCTAACCAGCCGATAACGTCTTATTCTTATTTTGAATTATATCTTTACGTAGGTATTTGAACCATAATCAATTGCAATATTTGCCACATGATATTTTCAAGAAAAATACAAAGCTGGAGTCGCTGTAAGTAGAACGTTTTAAATCAAGACTTTAGATCTTACCAGAGAAATAAATAGTTAATCAGCGTTATAACCAAATACATTCACAGCGTATTTCAGGTCATTTACATGAATAACAAAACAACTGTTAAACACAAATGATATAGTAAGGACAAATCAGGATATAGAGAGTGTCTATAGCACACATATACAGGGGAACCGATGGGCTATAAAGACACGGTCGTGTTATTAATGGTGTGATCGTAGTAATGGGGTAGGTTTAAAATATGATACGAGTGCAGTATTTGTGATAATAATTTCGTTACGACTCTCCAGCGACTCCTGTTCGCAGTACAATAAACACGGCTCACGTGTGTTTTTTTGTAACTAAACCGAATTTTTTATTTAAATGATTGAATGAGCTCTTGTTTGATACCAGAAACTGGCCGCAAGAGAGGTGTTTGTCGTAACTATAATTAAGCGAATGTAAATCACTGACTCGTTAACCTTGTTTCTGATGCAGAAAGTTGCACAACAACAGACTGGAGGAGTTACAGGAGAGTCTGTTTCGTGGCTTGAGGAACTTAAAGGAATTGTGAGTGAAGAAACGTTACTTAAACAAATATTATTTACATTTAGAAATTTGAATTTATTTTAAAGAACAAAGCCATATATTAAAGCTGCACCTCTCCCTGTCCCCACTTGACTCCCCACGTACATTCAGTGTTGTTTCCTAGGAAAAACGGGGCTCACATGAGCATGAAACAATAATTAATTATAGGGGTGGGAGTGAGCATGCCCCAATTTTTTTTTTTTTCGTTAGAGCTCCAAAACTGCGCAAGATACGCAAGATTGCATCTGATTTTAATTTAAAAAAAATCTGAGTTTAAAATGATATTTTTCTAACCTGAATGCAGATGGTTACAGGACAACAACATCAGGGAGCTACCTCTAAATCTCTTTAAGGATTTGATCAGCTTAGATGAACTGTTAGTACTTAGTTTTTTTAATACTAGGTATTTGCCCAACTGGTTATTAAGAGCATTTTGCTTGGCTTCAACTTATGGGACTATTTTCCTCTCCTATTGCTCTTATCGACCAACATTGCATCCCCTAAAGTATGGGTAAATTCCAAAAAGCGATGGGGATGGTCACGCTTGGAATTGGACGATACATAACAAAGTTGGCACTATGAATTCACGTCACGGAACTGTAAAATTAATTTTTATACTTAGTCTAGCAAAATGGTACGTTGGAATAATTATATCGTTAATAAAAATGTTATATACATTCACTGCGACATAATAAACCTATAAACAAGCTACAAGATGCACGATGATATGCAAAGGTCTACAGCCAGCAAATAAAATAGAAACGTTCAACTAGCCAATACTCGACTGCATGTTGTAGATGTTCATGAGAATCTTGTGTAAACAAGGCTGGGTAGTAAACAACTGACGTAATCATACATAAGGCATATTATTTTCATAACCTACTTTCTTCCATTAAACTTATTTTGGATGGGAGGTTGTAAGCCTTCGTTCTCAGTCTCCCCTTCTCTAGCATTGTTCAGTGAACTTTGGTTATCCTTTTCAGGGATTTGTCAAATAACGAAGTGCAGGTGTTACCCCAGGGACTCTTTAGTAGTCTAACAAAACTAACAAAACTGTAAGTAGGTCTCAAAGAAAACAACAAACAGATAAACGAACAAACAAGCAAAAACTCAAAAAAAGAGATCGGATGCAGGGAAATTGTATAACCAATCTCGTTTCTCGTTCTTATTTTTACCCATAATAACAATAACAAAGTAATCCAGCATTGAAAAACATGCAAACAAGCGTCTTATTTACAATCTTCCAAAAGTCATTAAATATCGTGCAAATGCAAGTGATATTTCTTCAAAAATAATTATTAATTTATAAACATAGTACTAAACCATTAAGATCTATTAATATTGAACCGGTATTTCGATTGATACCTACAGTAATATTTTATTGCTCAATTGAAGGATTATTTATTCAGTCGATTTGGAAACACAAAAAACGCTGGTGAGAGAACGATTGATACTATATTTTCTCTAAGAATCTTGCCATTTCTTTTCAAATTGTAGGATTTTGCCCAATAATAAAATTAAGGATTTACCACCAGAGATCTTTGCTAACCTGACCGCGATAAAGACACTGTAAGTGAAACTGCTAGTGAGGATAAGTCATTTTTAGATTGTTTCGAAACGTGTTTCGACGAGTCTCCTTTGGTGTTAGTAAGGAAGATTATTTATCTGATACCTTTAATTATTAATGAAACAATTATAAATAAAACCATTCCCTTAAGCTTCAAAATAGTTTCACAGTCCACGTGCCATAAACATCCCTATGAAATACAACTTTTATAAGATGAAAATAAGATTGCCATGTTGTCAATTTCCGCATAGTTAATTAAGAACCGGACGAAAACACGACTCTACTGTTTTAGGAGTGTTCTCATCAAAGCGTTATTTTGACCGCCACCTAGATTCGCTAATTATCTCATGAACATTTACAGGAAATTGGACAAAAATAAAATAGAGAAGCTCCATCACAATCAATTCCAGGGATTGGTGAATTTATACGATCTGTAAGTAAAGTAATTAATGGTGAACTAATTAGCTTTACTCCTCTTGGGATCTGGTTAATTGTAAAATCCAAAAATGTCAAACCTGAACGCTACAAATCTCGTCAGTCAAAGTGTAACAAAATTAAATACTGGTGGTCAGTGACATCAACTCGATAAAATTATTTATTATCGTGAAGATAAATAAATACTTCATTAGAAGCCAGCCTCTTTCCCCTTTCCAGTGTTACTGTAAACTAGCAGAGTACTTCCTAGCAGAGTAATGACATCAGCTTCTCATAGTTTGCACGGCAGAGTATTGATACACCACTGGGCATTGTCAAAAATTCGATTTGTATTTTCTTTTTCCTTTTGAAGCTACTTGTCGGAGAATGAAATCAAGCATTTGCCTGAAGGAATTTTTAAAGGCCTGAAGAACCTTTTGTCAATGTGAGTAGACAGAGAAGGACAGAGAGAACATCTTTCAAATGTTTCAATGGTCTTTGGTGTTAATTTTGTACCACTCAGCATGTATAAGACAAGTACGATGAGTCATTTTATCTAGGCTCGATTTTCGCTACTCTCTGGAGTCCGATCTTCGTTCCTCAGTTCACAACTTGTACCGTACGTCCAGTGTAATGCATATAAAAGCCTATATTGCATTTTAAATATTCTGCTGTGCTTTATTTCTTGCAGTAACATATTTAGCAATCAACTACCCTATGTTACCACTGGCAATTTCAAGGACACTCCAGATTTGCGATTTTTGTGAGTATTAAACAGTGCTTTAAAACAATATACACTTGATCGAAGTTTTTTTTTTTTCCAAAGGGATAACTATGGTCCATTTGACCATATGCGTTTCAATTGTGTACATTTTTAATAAAATACATCTCACAACCTATTTTGCATCTCATGCACATTGTCCAAGACTTTTCGGCCTGGGCTTTTTTTCGTTTCTGAGCCTGGGGGGAGGGGGAAGGAAGTCCCCCCCCCCCCCCCCTCCCCAATGTATCTCGAAAAGTATTCACGCTATGTCAGGAGTAGCCCATTACGAAATCCAGGACACGCTTTCTCATCGGAACAATATTTTATAACTGTACACGAAAACACGCATTTATTGTTGAATATTCCTAAAATAAGATAATTAGTCACGTGATCAGACAGATTCAAAATAATGTACGGTATTAAGCTTGTCATTAAAAAAGTAAGTTGATAGCATCACATATAATCTTGTAAATAACTATTATATTTTTGTAAGTACGCTTTACTCACTGAAATGTCTCTTGTGTTGGATGATAATGATATTACTAAACATGTATAACATTTTTTATACATAATACCTATAAACATTGGAACTTTCAATTTGCAGATTCATGCAATATAACGAGATGACCGAGCTACCGAACGGCTTTTTCAATGGGTTGAAGAAAATAATGAGAGTGTAAGATTCTCAATTAATAATGATTTACATCAAGTAGCAATCAATACATAGAAAATGGCGCGCGTGATTACACTAACCTGATACAAACACTTGAGGGAGTTTTGGAGAGCATGACTCTGAGTATTCTTATTTTCCCTGGATGGGATGCTACTCCATCCCGGGTTGCTTTAACGATTCATCAGTAGCATACGCACACCAATATGTCGAGGCTGTGTTAGGTTACGGTATCTTGGCTAAAAACAAAACAACAGGGTTGAATCTGGACCTCTCGATCCAGAGTCCAACGCGCTAACCTTCCGACTGAAACCAACTTTATTGTAGAAAGTGGTCGATTGATTCTCATAGTATTATCATAGTATAGTACATGTAGTATGTTGTAGTGTGTTTAACAACTGAAGTATAATACAGAAATGACCTGTGGTAGAAAGAGGAACTTATTCTGATAACAACTGAGGAAGTATTAACTCGGAGAGCCAATTGTATCTTTCATATAAATTTGTCGTCTAAATTGTACAGCACAATTGTGACTAATTCAAATTAAATAAATAAGCCATTTGGAAGTCATGAACTATACTGTCGTATAAAACGGGAAATATTCAACCCTTTATCACGTGTTCTCAAACTGGAGTGTTTTATGAAGGTATAAGACGTGGATTTTAATTAATGATACAGATTCAATGCGCGCGAAACGTTATAAGATATTTTTTTAACGTTTTTACATTCCCCCACAAAAAAAAGTTTTTGAAAAACCAATCAGAGCACATGCAGAAACCAATCTACATTATAATCTGAAATAGCTCTCTTTTACATAATGTAATGTATTTATTTTATGGATTGTAGGGGTGTCGACACCAATCTCATGTGCTGCCATCTGACGAAGGAGGACGCTGATTGTACCAGTGTTTACAACGACAACTTCGCCAATTGCGAGAGCATGTTCAGGAATCCAGCTCCAAAGAAAAGTATCTGGGTGATAGGAATCTTCTCACTCATTGGCTCAGTGTTTGTTGTCAGTTGGCGACTGATTTTCAAAGAAAGGAACGTGGTGCAGACCATCATGTTGATGCATTTGGCGATGTCTGATGGCTTGATGGCCGTGTATCTGTTGATAGTAGGCATAAAAGATTTGCAATGGGAAGGAGAATATTACTTACACGATTCTGAGTGGCGGTCCGGTTTGCCTTGTCAAATAACTGGAGCTATCTCCATGTTATCTAGTGAGGTCTCTGTAATGACACTGACTCTGATCTCGGCCGACCGTCTCAAAAATATAGTGTTTCCGTATCAAGGCAGATCTCTTTCGCGTAAAATGACGCATGTTTTGTGCTTCTTGATATGGGTTGTTGGCTTCTTGATTGCTTTTCTTCCATTGTTTGGCATTGAGTATTTCAATGACCCCTTCCAGTACCATTCTTTCTATGGCAGGTCCGTTGTGTGTCTGCCACTGCAGCTTTCTTCCAAGAAGCCAGCAGGTTGGGAATATTCTGTTGCGGTCTTTGTTGGCTTGAATTTTGGATTTTTCCTTTTTATCATGATTGCTTATCTCATGATATTAATTAAGTCCTACGCATCGAGCAGGCGCATGGCCCGGCAGGGTACTGCCAGAGAAATCCAAGCCAGAGCCAGAGCGGCAAACTCCAGGAGGGAAACAGCACTTGCCAAACGGGTGTTCTTCATCATTCTCACCGATTGCCTTTGCTGGATGCCTGTGATAGTCATTGGACTCCAGTCCACCTTGGAGAAGTCTTTCACCGCACCTGGAGACCTTGCTGTGTGGATAGCCGTATTTGCACTTCCCATCAACTCGGCGTTAAATCCTATCCTATACACGCTGTCAACACCACTGGTATGACACAATTTCTTCACGACACTCTTTGATATTTTCAATTTATCCGAGTTCCCTTCCATTGTTTTGTGTTTAAAAGAACTGTTTAACTTGTTTAAAACAACTAAGTGTAAATATATTTATAAAAAAAATGGACGAAAAAAACCCTTTTTAAGACATTGGCTTACCCGACCGTAGCAAAATATGACCATTTTAAAATAAAAATTAACTAATTATTAATAAATATATTTTTAAATTTCTTAATTTTATTAATCGCCTACCCAGGTTCAAGGCATCATAAGAAACAAAATGTCAAAGCTGTGGAACTACTTGAAGAGCATTTTCGTTTGCTGTGGTCAGGACCAAGAAGGTGTGGTGTTTCATAATGTTTCATTCATACATACGTCTCGAACCTAGACTACAAGCATTTCCACGCGTGCTTTCGCATTCGACTTTCCCTTACCTAAAGTTCTTAAGTCCAACAAACTCAAACAAGTCAAAAATAAGCAAGGTGTTATCACGATGACAGAAACTCTTATTCGGTATCTATTTTCTTTGCCATAATTCAGCACGTGACAGAACTCTCAATTTCTTCAATTCTGGTAAAATCAGTTACACATTTAAAAATTGCTCTAACATGAATTGAGAATTTGCTTGGATTATTGAAGGCAAGACAGCTGCGTGTTACAAATCACAAGTATGATACAATGTAATGTAATATCGATATTGTTTATGCGACTATGTGTTTCTATCGAAACAATGTTTTGATTAGCTTCTCTACCAAACTTTTTTATTTGGAGTTTTTCGGGTCAAATGTTTTATTCCTAAAAATGTATTTTCTGAGATCACAAAGAAAACTTGAAATTCCAAGATGGCGGATTCGTCATGATAGTCGTTTTGACGCCCGGGTTTGACGTCATTTTAGAGCAAAATGTTACCATGATTACCAAATACAAGTGCCATATATAATCGAAATACTTTTGAGATAAATGTTGTGCAGGGCACTTTCTTCTACTACTTCCAGTCAATATAGCTTTCTATTTAATTTAATTCACTACAACAATTATTTTTTTATTCTTGTCTGTAACAGAGCAAAGAGAAGAAGAACAACAGAACCAGCAAGGAATAGAGGATAACGTGCAATGTGACGTGGAAGAAGGTAGTTGTTTCAAGCAATTATTTACTCATACAGTGAATCGTACCTCACAAGAAGAAGTGTCCCCTTAATAGAGGGGTATCAAGTATGATGCAATGTAATGTAATATCGATATTTTTTATGCGACTATGTGTTTCTATCGAAACAATGTTTTGAATAGCTTCTCTACCAAACTTTTTATTTGGAGTTTTTTCGGGTCAAATGTTTTATTCCTAAAAATGTATTTTGTTAATTTTCTTACGATTTTCTGAGATCACAAACAAAACTCGAAATTCCAAGATGGCGGATTCGTCGTGATAGACGTTTTGACGCCCGGGTTTGACGTCATTTTAGAGCAATGTTGCCATGATTACCAAATACAAGTTTCATTGCCATATACTTTTGAGATAAATGTTGTGCAGGGCACTTTCTTCAACTAATTCCAGTCAATATAGGTTTCTATTTAATTTAATTCACTACAACAATTATTTTTTTTATTCTTGTCTGTAACAGAGCAAAGAGAAGGCGAACAACAGAACCAGCAAGGAATAGAGGATAACGTGCAATGTGACGTGGAAGAAGGTAGTTGTTTCAGGCAATTATTTACTCATACAGTGAAACGTACCTCACAAGGAGAAGTGTCCCATTAATAGAGGTGTACCTTTAATAGAGGTTTTAGCTAGATACAAATATTATATGAGTGTTAACTTTGCCGGGGCAAAAGTTTGTGTCCCCTTAATGGAGGTGTCCAAAAGTAAAGGTTCCACTGTAGTGCAAACTTTCATATGCGTCTTTTCACCTGCAGATCACTGTATTGTATTAGAAAACTGAAGACATTTCTCTTTATTTGTGGTTATATTTTCATTTATTGTTAATTGATTGACTGATTACTTTTGTTTGCTTGGTCGTTTGTCGTTCAAGGAGACGCAGAGGAATTGGTAGCTATTGGGTTGCCTCATCCAGAACAAGGTAGTTTAATATATAATTATTATTTTTCTGTAAAATATGTCCCTATTTTCCCATTAAAAGATCAAAATTGACAAACATGCATATAATAATATTATCCTATATAATATTTCCTGAGACTTTCTTTTCCTTTTGTTATCGATGCTGTTTATCATTTTTCAGGAAGTGTGCGCAAAAGAAGTGAGAGTCATCCTCCATTGGCAATTGCCAGCTGAATTGCTTCAACCATGCTTCAACATGTTTTCTCAATTGCTTCTCTGTCTACTTAGAAAAACAAATTTATCCTTCTCAGAACAAGGCTTGTTTTTTTTTATATTTTCTATGTTCTTTTTTTGTTCATACTTGAAAGATCCATCGATCCATCGATCGATTGTGGATGGTGGATGGATCATCGGTTGACTGAATTTGTTTTTATTCTCGTATCAACCAGGCCCAAAGCAAGACAAAGAGCTTGGCAGCGCTGAATGCCAACCAGTCACAGAGGAGGCATCTTCAACTCGACCCAGAGCCACCAGTGAAGAAGAAGCCGATGTATATGACACGGCATTGTAATCAGTGAACTGAATTTTACTGATGGCGTCCATTCCGATCGCTGTAATCTTTACGACAATTAGCATAGTACACCAATAAGAAAAGGAGGTGACGTTTGAAACAAAGTTCCATTATTGTACATGGACAATGAGTAGAAAAACATAACACGACTTGTCGTGCCAGCATATTGGTTATTTGCAATAGGGGTTTTTTCTTACTAGCGAGAGGAAAAGGCTAAATAAACAATATATATTACGAAAAAACAAAACAGTTATAATTAGTAGTTTTTGATCAAAATACAAGGCCAATTTCTAAAAAAAAATCATTACATGAACTTAGACACCTTATAACATGCAGCTTCACTCTGTTAAAAGAGAGAACCTACATGTATTAAGAAAACGAATGAGCAGACAGCTGCAGCGAGTAAAGTGAATTTACTTCGAATAAACCAGTTTCTTGGAGTGTTATTTGGCTCAAACTAAGGCATTTGGAGTTTCTGGCTTTCTGCTAAGAAAATCTGATTGGTTTGATAAGTACACAGAGACATTACCGATGTTGTTTAATTTGGCCTGGTATATCAGTTTTGTCCAGTTTACTTTTCATGATTTTCAACATTGCGTTATAATCGCTTTGTTTGTTCTATTACATATTTATTGCAGAGATTAGATAAAGCATGCTATCTATCTCATTGAATTATTTAGATAATTGCTCTCTCGTAAACTAAAGTAGACATTTCAGCTTTTGCTTACACGAAATAATTAATGTAAACTGTGATCACTAAGGTTTGCAGATATTGATGTAGCAGTCATCAAAAGTGGCACTTGACATACCATTTTTGGTAGACAATGTAACAGTTTAACTGCATGTGATGTAGAGTGAAGTACAGTATAGTTAACGATTTAGTGAAAGGTAAACTGAATTATTTCTAAAATAAAATCAGCGAGAGATAAAAGGTATACCTTGGCTGCTTAGAGTTATTGCTACTTTGATTTTTAAAGGTGATGGTGGGAGAGGGAGGTACAATCAGTAAGGTTCAATTTCACGCCGACTTTCAAACGTTTTGAGATAAACCCCGTGGTAATCACTCACTCAATCCTCTTCGTGCGTTTTCTGACGTTTCAGCATCCTATCAGCAGTTTGATTTCGGTTTAAGGAGTCCGTTATCTGGAAGCCAGGGCCCAATTGGGCTTGGGTACCATCCGTCATCATCCCTGGTATCTGGGATAAATCCCTGCTTACACCACTGGCATTTTGTTCTGGTGTTCGTTTCTGTAGCTCAGTGTGTTTTACAGGGTGGGATTGCTAACCTCATGCCCAACCCTCCTCCTTTCTCATCCGGGCATCCCGCCATTCCGCCCTTCTTTATGAAGAAATCCCGATCCCGTCCAAAATTTTAAACAAGAGCCATAATTATTTAATCGGGAAGCACGTGCACCATCAGCACGGATTAAAAAAAATCAGACTAATCCAAATACTTTACGGTAATTCGAAAGTGCCGAAATAAATTTGAATCCGTTTGAAACGCTTTTCCATTCAAGACCTTAAACACGGAGGCGCACTATAAGAGGGACTTGGCTCCTCCCTATTTCGACAACATCTAAATGACATTTTAGTGTTTCACTTGCTGAGCAAAATCCGTGTATACGTTTACAAATTTCGTATCCACACTGTGAACATAAAACCTTGCAAAATTTCAGAACTTTATTCGTTAGTCCTCAGTAAGATGTCGATACAAACCATTAGAAAAGATAATTGGTAAAGTTATGTACTGTGAATCAGTTGAATATTGTCATTTTTCTGTGGGGCTGTTATCGATTCGAGGAAAAGTAAAGAGAATCGACTTCGGGCTGAAGTTTGCCGTTTGCCATAGAACGTGTTGCTTAATCTCTCTATTGCCTCGTTCGCTGTTCACTGCAATGACCTGGGAAGCCTCCCTTTTATAGTGTGCGCCTTTGTGTAAAGCCTGGTTTCCATACAAAGCGATCTGAATGATCCGGGAAATTTTAGTTTTTCATATAATCGCCTGGATTAGATCTTCTCAAAACTGAGACTGCTCGGTTCAGAGCTGGGTCCGATAATATTATTTTGGCCAATCTCGTTCCCAGAGTCATCGTTACCCTTATCCAGCGGCTGTAACGGGCAACAAGGACCTCTGGGATAGAGTAATCCGCCTGACCTGCGCAGTAAGACCGGAAGTCCAAGAATCTTGGCGTCCGTTAGTTGAAACATGGAGTCGAACACATGCGCAGTAGAACCGGAAGTCCAATAATCCTGTCATGGCGGATCGCTTCCCCCCAGAGGTCCTTGTTGGCCGCTCCACCGCTGGACAAGGGTAACGAGGACTCTGGGAACGAGATTGTATTTTGGCGGAAGTCTTAAAACAAAATGGTGGACGCAGAAAGAGAAATGAATTCTGGGATAACTGACCCAGTGCATACTGGGATAGATTTTCGTTGTAGATCGCCCCAATCGTCTCAATCGCCTGAGAATGGTTTCCATTACGCCGCTTGCAATCTTTTACGATCACCATGATCGAATTTGAAGTGATCCAAGCGACCGCGATCGTCCCCGGTTTCCCGGGTCACGCCGTTAGTGTTTCCATATGATCGCCCCGATCGCTTGGACCTGTTTTGAAACGACTGGGGCGATCGAGACGATCGGGACGATTATATGGAAACCAGGCTAAAGACTTTGACGTACAATCGGATGCGATTCGTAGCAAACTATTAAATAACGTACGTGAAACACCTCATGTTATACCAAAAAATATACCATCATTTATTTCCACCTCATGTAATGTTACATTTTATTTTATCACGTGGCGTAGTTTATGTGCTACTACGGCTCCTTCTAGTTAAAAGCTTTGAAATAAAAGAATATAACCAAAAGAACAAAATGAACATGCAAATTAAATTATCGGAACCTTTTTTGGAGAAAATTTGCTAAGACATCTGCCAATATATTAAATATTTAAGAATTGGTTCATGGTTAGCGTGCGTATATCGAGTTATGGATGCACGCGGGAAGTTTGGAGAGCACGAGAGAAGCGTAAGTGTTATCAGTGAAATCAGTGAAATGCGAATAAACGAGAATGAACGAGCACTAAACAATTTGCGGGAAGATCTGGAAACCGATATAAATTCGTCCAGAAAATGACAAACTGTTTACACCACAAATTTAAGCTTAGCCTATTTAGTATTGTTACCTTGTATTTCGAAGAGGCTTGTCAATTCCAGTTGGAATCAGCACAATAAATTATCGTCAACTTTTAGCATGTTTGCTCGCCGTAAACAAGTGAAATCTTTGGCTCCATTCAGTCCGTTCGACTTGAAAAATGAATATAATGTTCAGCTCCACAGTTATTTCAGATCTTCCCATTTTAAGGTAACCATTTGCACAATTTTCTAGAATATATGAAACTTTAGAAGAGATTGAGTGAAGATTAATCCAAAGAAAAGTTTGTCTTGCTCGATTTTCATTCAACTTGCTACGCCGGGAACACCGCGCAGAAGTTTGCCGCCGTTTTCATACGTCAAATCATGCTTCATTTAGATGGAACTGAAAAATCACTCAGTCGATTTTTAAAACTTTTAAACGTAACACCGAAGTTTAACCAAAAGCTAGTGAAGTATTTAATAAAACAATTAGAGGGAGCGACACAATTTTCTTCTCAGCGATAAAGACATTTGCACACGTCATTTTATGCATGCACGGCCGTGCGTATATAGAGATTACTTCATGGTTGGTGAGCGCGTACGATTTTTATTCACGAGTTGTGAAGAATAACAAACGAACGAGCGAGCGCAGCGAGCGAGTGAGTTTGTTATTCTTCACAACGAGTGAATAAAAATCGTACAAGCGAACTAACCATGAAGTAATTTGTTTATTACATGAGTACTGAGATATTACAATGACGAATGTTGAGTGAAAAAATATATTTTTTCAAAATCGCCGTCGCCGAGGCGAAAGCAAAGTTTCACATAATCTTAACTCAGCTCAACTGCAAATAATTCGGCAAGTTTAATTCGACATCAAAAATATTCTACAGAGCAAATAGTCAGCTGATCAATTCAAGAAATGCAATTAAAATGTACTCCAGTCAGTAAACGAGGAATGAACATGATTTTGTTTACATCCACGGCACAAAAATCACTTTCTGACCAGTCAGCTATGCTTTGCATGCAGCCGAGCTCGTAGCTGAATGAATGAATCAAAGTTGAAGTTTTGTCGACTTTCCGTGGATTTCGATATAAAATCGATCCATAATCAATATTAATTACCTTCCCCCACATTAATACCTGAAGTTAGTTGACGGCAAATTTCCCTTCGCCGCTTTCCAGAAGCGAGCTCAATCCGCCACGAAAGTTTTTGAGACGATACTTCAATAAACGGCAGTCGGACGAATGTTGTGTTTGTTTCTCAACTGTCGATGTCAGGCTTTCGGCTGCTTCGGTTCTTGATATTTGGTCCATTACTTACATTCCCTGTTGGGAGTTTTTCATTGTATCCGCTTGAATTGTTTTCTTGACATTTAAAAAGTTCGGAACGAATCTTGAAACCTTGTTTAAATTTACAGCGACAAACAACTGTCAACTAATGGCGGGAAAATCCAATACGATTTTTTTTCACCAGTGAGTTTTCGCCGTTCGCGTTTGTGATTGGACGAACGACGTTCTTTCACTAGTGAGTTTTCATCGTTCGCGTTTCCTATTGGCTAATGGATTTTATGTATCATTTATACGCAATCGTTTTATCGTGAGTAAATCTCAGTACTGATGTAATAAATTGAGTCAGGTGGTGTGCGCACTAAGACCGCGATGCATGCTGGTACTTGTTCGGTTTCAGCTCATTTGCACCCAACCGCCATCGTGTGAAGATGTCTGGAGAGCATCGAATTATCTCGAAATAACCACTTTTTGCTCCAAATATCGCCGCTTCTGCAAGTCTTTCGATTCTATCGTGTTATTGATATTAGGAAGTAACGATTTTCTCGGACTTAGTGTGGAAAACCATTGGTTTTGGACATCTCAACGGGACTTACAGGTAAGCTAAATCATGTTTGCGGTTTGTAAACACTTTACACACTGACAAGTTAATACAACCTCTTGATAACCTATTGCTTTATAGTCACCGGGAAAAATCAGGGGCACCCTGAATATAGTGAGAGTGAACTGTGAATGATTTATTGAATCCAAAAATTTTATGTGTTCTGACTTTGATGTAGCTCAGAGAAAAATCAGCTAAATAAGTCAGTGGTAGTCTTCCTAGCGAACGAATTCATCAGTAGTCCGCAGCTTCAATATAAGCTTACATGTAGCTACACACCCCTGCATAGGCCTATAATTAAAATCAATTATTGATATCCATTCAAGTCTAGTACTTCATGGCTGATACATGAAGGATCAGTCTATTGGCATCATGATAAATTACAGGGGCCAGAGTACATATTAGTGACTAAGCCGAAATGTTTTGTTGCTATTATGTTAGTCGGGGACAAAGCATAGCAGAATGAGCAGTAGTATCCAGTTGGATGGCTGGTAAAAAAAATATATTATTCATACATCTGAAAATCAGTCGAGTATGCAGCAGGGGCAGATCCATGAGTTTATGAATGGGGTGGGAGTTAGTATGAGAGGGGAAAGCTAAAGTCCATAGGCCTGGGAGGGGTCTGGACTATGGATGTTTATTTACCCAGAAAATTTTGAAACATGTGAAAGAGTATATTTGCATTTTTATTTCATAGCAGTTTTTAAAATGTATTATTAAATGGGACTGTGGATAGCAACGATGGCTGTTTATTTTACATTCATACGTTTTCAATTGAACAATGTGGCTTGTAATTAAAAAGGGGAGAGAAAAAGAGAGGAGTCATAGAAGTTTTAAAAGCTTCTCAAAGTGGGGGTTGCAACCACCTCAACCCTCCCTTCAGATCCACACCTGTAGATTTGTCAGCTGGATGCTAAGATGGTTGAAGGCCTTTGTATGTTGGGGTAATGTCAGCCAATGGTTAGGTCTTTTGAGTTATTGAACAGCTAGCTAGCTACCAGCAAACTGCAGTGAGTGTAATTTTCTACATTGTAAAAACAGCCCTTGTTCTTACTACTGTGAAAGGCCCTCATTCTATATGGTTCCATAAAAGGATCCTCACTCATATAAAATGGGAGACAGAGGGCAAATGTGTTGCTGTTAGGTGTGCGCAGGCCATGTTTATTTCCTTCCCTTTATTGCTGCTGTACTGATTATAGAACTAGTTTATAATCAAGTTATTTGTTGTTCTTTATTCAGAGAATAAACAGAAACTGAATGGAAAATGCCCAGGTGTGTTGGAGGAATAATTTGGGAGGCAGTAGTTACTTTACTCAGAGAAGCTTGAGTACCAGGATGTGAACAGTTTTAAAAGATTGACTGACCAGATAAAGCAGTAGTTGGCATAGTTTGAGATGACGCAATCACAAATTTAGATGAATATCAATTTTCTTGAGGTTGTAAAAATAAAACATATAAAGAAACAATGTGCAACTTTGTGTCATTTCATATCTTCCCATTTTCCAATTTGACATCAATAATTTTATTGCTAGAAAGCAGGACAAATCCTTTTCCTGATACCCAAAGCTTGACAGAAATACTTTTATAAAGCCATTGTCACAGTAATGAATAAAACCCATTTGGTCTTTTAGAACCATTTTATTGAACTTCCCATTCCCCTCAATAAAAGGTTAATTAGCTGTCCTGATGAGAACCATGAGAGGTTGAAAGTTCTTGACAATTCCGAAAATGAGCTGTCCATGTGTATTTTCTAATATGAAGTCTACACCTTCTGGTTTTGTTGTGAAGTATAATATTTATTAGTAACAACAGATAGAATACCGTAAATCCTCGAATAAGCACCCCCCTCAAATAAGTGCCCCTCCTATCGGCCAAACATTGAAATAAGCTCCCCCCCCCCTGTTTTTTTCTGGGTAAGAACTGAGACAACAAAGGTTGAGTATTGTGTCAGTCATGTTTCACTCATCATTTTGTGAAATTATCGGTAATAATTATTCAGAATCAAAGTTGAACTACTCTTGACTACTATACGAACAGATTTGCACATACTTGTTTCAGCTTGTGAACATGTTCGGTGAACCGAAAATAATATTACAAATAGCAAGATGCTGCTATTAGAACTACATGTATATGTACAGCTTTGTATATTTAATACTCGGGTTATAAATGTTGTTTACGTGCAAATGTTTACTACTAGAGTAGTATTTCAAAAATAAATGACTGTCTGGCCAAGATTTGGGAAAAATAAAATAAGCACCCACCCCTCTCGAATAAGAGCCCCCCGCCTTATCCTAAATTTGAAATAAGCGCCCCGGGCACTTATTCGAGGACTTACGGTATTACACTTCAATGTGACCTTCAGTGTACAATCAAAACAATATTACAAAACACAAGAATGAAACCACTTATCATCTCTAGAGGTTCCATTTGAGTAGAACATGACCTAAACAATACAGAAAATAGTAGTTCCTTATTTCATCAGCATAAATACGTTCAACTGTGACGGCAGAATCAAGGCAGCATAAACAAATATGCCTCCCTTCGGTAAACCAGTCCTCTTTTGACGTTCATCTTGATTATTTTCCGGAACATATTTCCCAAATAGGGTTCTCTTAGTCCTAAAAGAATACAGAATTAAATAATTTGTCAGCAAAAATATAACATATTAAACATCCAAAGAAAGTGGTAAATTGTCAAATGAAAGTGCTAAACTCGTAATGCGAGACTACATGTGATATTTTTAACTCCAAGTTATAATGACAGGTAAATATGCGCGATATTTTGACTAATAAATTGCGCTATGACGGCGTTTCACACCTTACTGAAACCTCTCACAGCTCTACATGGTCTCAAAAAATGCACCATTTTCAGTTACCTCAAACGGCTCAGATCGACTGGTGCGATCTGGTGCGATCCACTTTCTACATTAAAAAACTTCTAATCTTTTGATTTATTACACTAAAAAGCCAAGCACCACTGGCTGAGAGCAGTGATCTGAACAAAACTACGACCTACTCGACGAGGCGAAATATGTGATAATTTTACCTTGATTTTTAAAAGCGATAAATTGGACCTTTAAACTTTATAACGAGGATATTTGATTAGACAGAATGATTACCCGAATGTTAATGTTGCTAAATATGACATCTTAGCTTCAAAAACGAAAGAGTCCTTTACGAAAAGAATGAATAAACTTACCCTGAAAAACCGTCTTCACCACTCGAATCTTCCGCCATGATGGATTCGTGACCAAATAATGCATTGCGCGCTTAGTGCGCACACCACCTGAAATTGAGTTATGCATGCACGCTCGCGCTATTGAAATAGATAGCGTGATTTTGATGGCTATGTTATAATTAACAGTTATTCTTCGAGGACGCGCCGGATATGAGCTGATATATATAACCAACGAGGCGCTTCGCCGAGTTGGTTATAATCAGCTCATATCCGGCAAGTCCGAGAAGAATAACTGTTTTAGTAAATTTTCAAACACTCAAATAACCGGAAGATGCAAAACAAAATTTATTTCCGCTCCAAGAAAAATACATGCCTACAAATGTGCAACAAATGCAACTGAACGAGCACTGAAGGAAGCCCGAAACAACTTTGTTTACGGGAAGTCCCGAACTGAAACCAATACAAATCTGCACTGAATGAAAACCTGTTTACACTACAATTTTAAGCTTAACCTATTCTGTATTGTTACCTTGTATTTCGAAGAGGCTTGTCAATTCCAGCTGGAGTAAGCTTTCAAAATCAGCACAATAAATATCGGGAACGAGAAAGCATAAATATCGCAGTCGATCGTCAAGCGTTGGTGATGGTACAATCGAGGACGACTTCACAGTGAAATTATCTTCGAAGATCACTCTTTTTCTCTCCATCCATGTAGATATTGACGATTTCCTTTGCTTTTTACTTCAGTGAACGTGATTTTAACTGGCTCGGTTTCGCTGGTTTCAACACAATTAATTCTGTAGTCGATCGTGCACGATTTGCTCTCCGTAAACAACCCGTTCAGCCGTTCATTCAACTTGTAAAATGAATATAATGTCCAGTTCCACAATTATTTCTGATCTTCCCATTTTAAGCTAAACCATTTGCACAATTTTCCAGAATATACGAAACTTTAGAAGACACAGAGCGAAGATTAAAATTCTGTTTTGCTCTCTTTTCATTCACTGAACTGGCAGACCGCGCCAGCAGTTTTTGCCGCCGTTTTCATACAAATCATGCTTCATTTAGATTGAACTGAAAAATCACTCAGTCGATTTATACATTTTTAAAAAGTAATACCGAAGTTTAACATAAAGCTAGTGACGTTTTAATCAAACAATTAATCCATTCGCCCTTGTTGGATATACAAGTACAAGAAATTCATCATTTTTCCATATTTGGTCAACTTAAGGATAATGGCTCAGATCCATAGAGGAGGGAACCAATCAGAAAGCTAGAAAATCATTATTCAGAGGTACAAATTTACTAATTAACAATTATACCATGAGCCCGCGTTGGATACGAGATGATAGATAGCCAACGAGCGCGTAGCGCGAGTTGGCTATAATCATCTCGTATCCAACAAGGGCGAATGGAATAATTGTTTTATTAAAAACTTTAGTAACTTCAGGTGATTTTTAGGGATTTTTCAGTTCGATTAAATGAAGCATGCTTTGTATGAAAACGGCGGCAAACGTCTGGCGACCGGCGCTGTCTTCGGTCTGTTCGGTAAACAAGCTGAATGAAAATAGAGCTGCAAGACTGAATTTTCTTCGGATTAATATTCGCTGCTTCTTCTAAAGTTTCGTATATTCTGGAAAATTGTGCAAATGTGGAGCTGAACATTTTTCATTTTACAAGTTGAACTGATGGACAGCTGAACGGGTTGTTTATACGGCGAGCAAATCGTGCACGTCTGCGGAATTGTGTTGAGACGAGCGAAACTGAGCCAGTTGAAATCAAGTTCACTGAAGTAAAGAGCAAAGGAAAGAGTCAATATCTTCATGGATGGAGAGAAAAAGAGTGACCTTCCAAGATAATTTCACTGTGAAGTGATCCGCCGGGCTTTGATTGTACCATTACCAACGCTTGACGAATTGTGATATTGTTTTCAATGCTTCGTCTCTGATGGATATTTAACTTATTGTGCTGATTTTAAAAGCTTATTCCGGCTGGAATTAACAAGCCTCTTCGAAATACAAGGTAACAATACTGAATAGGTTAAGCTTAAATTTGTAGTGCAATTCATTCATTTTGAACGAATTTGTGCAGATTTGTATTGGTTTCCGGACTTTCCCGTAAATTGTTTCAGACTTCCTTTTAAAATAGTGCTCGTTCAGTTGCATTTGTTGTACAATTTCAAGCATTTCCCATTAAATATTTGTTCCAAACTTTGCTGCATTTTCTAGCAGTTTTGTTACTTCGTCTTCAGTCAATTCTGCCGTGAAACAATTTTCTCCGGCGGCCATTGTTCCTTGGAGAGAGAATAAAATTCAGCTCTCTTTCTCGCCGATGCGTTCATGGTATAATGGCTCATATCCCATGGCCTCTAAGCCAATCAAAACTCTAGAAATGCATTATCCAATGGTTCAGTTTTTAATAATCATAATTATACGAGGCCTTTTCTGCATTCACTTTATTCTCTATATATTTTATCAAGCGTTCTTTTCTTTCAGTATAACGGATAAGTTTTGTTAACATCGCATTTAGAAGTTTTTCTTAGCTTTTGCCTATTTTTTCCGTTGGTCCTATTCAAAAGTTGTGAAGACTTTTAGAATCATTTCATGAGAGCTTTTAACTT
>MU826362.1:1526506-1635508 GCA_029204205.1 Desmophyllum pertusum
AGCCATGAAACTTAACTATCTTTAGTCTCAATGAGTGCAGACCCCCGGCGGGGACTCCCATATAAAAGTGACGGGGGTGATCGTCGTACCTTTTAGGGGTGCAAAATCGTAGTTTGGAACCGTTTTAGGTGGCCCGCGGCCGCGGGTATTTATTGGGCTGACAGTCATTTTTTAAAAGCGCGCTTTTTAACAGGAAAACGTTAAGCGATTTCCTAGATTTTTCAGAATCCGATAATAGAATCTTAAAATTACAAAAAGAAGAAGTTAATGTATAACTTAAAACCGGGCAGCGGCAAAGTTAATAATTGATTTCCTAGTTGAAAAGCTTTTAGTCACGCCAGTCACGCTAAAGTCGGCAGTTTGCGTGAAACTAGCCTATGAATAGGCTCCGCGGTGGGGATGGGGTAAAAAGAAAACTGCCTGTCCCTCCCTCTCTCCCCAGGCTTCGCTCGGCTAGCACGCCATTTTCTTTTCACCCCATCCCCACCGCGGAGCCTATTCATAGGCTGTAGTAGTAGTAAAACTTTATTTAAACACGGTGTCAATTCACAATACATGCTCTTCCATCGAGCCGTGTATTAAATTAATTACAATAATAAATGATTACAATAATAAATTAAATTACCTAGCTAAATATGTTATTTACAAAATTATGTATAATCTATAAAAATTACTAACTATTTATTAAATTCGATAGATATTAAATACATGATTTAAAAGAGCTAAGAGTGGGCTGTGCCTTAGTGCTCAAAGGCAAGCTGTTCCAGAGGACGGAACCGCGATATTGAAAACTTCGTTTGCCTGCTTCAGTACTAGTTCTAGGAACGAAGAGGTTGTATTTCGAATTTCTTAGATCGTGCGAGTGGACACTGGATGTAGTTTCAAAAATACTATTCAGACGAGTCGGAGAAAGATTATGGAGAGTCTTAAACAGAATAACTGCTAGTTGCTTTGAACGCCTTCGCTCCAGAGAGTCCCAGCCTAGGTCATCGAGTAAAACGGAGTAAAACGGAAGATCTAGCGTGAAACTAGAAGCCGATTCCTCGCTGGGATCGAATAACGCGCTAAGTCTGGTTAAGGTCACACAGCCAGATTACGGCATAAACAACATTGGACGCACAGGTCAATAGCTTCTTCTGCTCCATTGTTAGACAGTGCGAAAAGTCTGTTTAAAATGTATGTACAGCAAGAGCCATTTCGGGCTTTAAACTCACATACACGCCTTTGAAATAAAAGTTATTCTTCCTTGGTTAAGGTTCTTGCTTGTGGAAATATTATAAAGATACGTTTCTAAAGTATTTTATTGCTATGCTCAGGATTTAAATTCTCCTCACTTGCTCAACAATTCTGCTTTCTTGCTTCACGCCAGTCACGCTAAAGTCATCAAAACATCTGGACTACAAACCTTGGTCCGAGGTTTGCGTGACATTCAAAACTATCTTTAGCAGGGTGATATCTATTGTAGTTTCTGATCTTTTTCGCAACATGGACATCCAGGACATTCGAAAAGTCTGTTCAAAATTTATGTGGTTAAAAATCACATACGGGTCTTTGAAATGGAAACTCTACTTTCTTGGTCAAGGCTATTAGCTTTAAATATGGAAATATCATAAAGATAAGTTTTAAAGTATTTCATTGCTAAACTCGGGATTCAATGCAAATTGTCAAAGGAATGAACCGAAGCACTTGACGTCAGTCTCGCGTACATGTTTTATATTGGCATCATAAAAATCAAAATGATTGCATAACGGCTAAATCAACTCTTCAAGCGATGGCCAGGATGGCTCGTGCCCCGGTCAGCGCACGAAACGATAGCGGCTCAACTAGTAACACTGTCCAACGTCTTCTCGTAGGGGTAAAATTAAAATCGGGTGCTTAAATTTTATCTGCTTTCTTGCTTGGCGAAAAACCTCAAGAAAGTACAGTAGTCACGCCAGTCACGCTAAAGTCTGCAGTTTGCCCAATAGAATAGAAGATCGGCGCAAACAATCCTCTCGTCTGTGAGTACAACGTACAACCTGAAATGACCTGCACATCTTTATCTTATTTCTGCCGAAACCTCTGTTGACAATTTCTGTGTAGCAAGTTTGAACTCATAAACGCATTTTTGAAATGGAAACTCGATCTCTTCAAGTAAAACTCAATACGCTTGTAAACTTTAGTCAGGCAGGAGTTCATTACCCATTGGCCGAGTGGGGACCTGAGTGCGCTCGACACCAAAAAACAAGAACCCCTGAAGGGATTACAAGCGGCCGATTTCCCGGGGGGGGGGGGGGGGCACTCCCTTATTTTCGCTATATAGGAACGTGCAGCTGGACAGGGTATGGTTTTTGAGCATTTTGGTCTGGAACAGGGTATACCAAAAGGCATTTTTGGGTATCAGGGTATCAGTTTCCCAGGAGTTGGCATGAAGATCGGTAATTGATACTCTGGCATAGGGTAGATGAAGTAGTCAGACGAAAAGAAACGCGTAGGAGTGTTAAAAAAGCTTTACAACTACAACTCGCGGTGCTGCTTAGTAGTTTAGCCTTTTGGGTTAGAAAGAAAATCGTTAAGAATCGTCCGGAATAGGGTATCTTTTTTTAACATTTAGGGCCTGTTTACATGGAGGGAGGGTGACCCGGGAACCCGGGTCACCCTCCCTCCATGTAAACAGGCCCTTAGTCTGGAACAGGTTCGCAAAATTAGGGTTGTTATAGCCCAGCGGCACACCCCCACCCAAATTTTTTGGGAGAGCCCCCCCGGGCCAATTTCACCTTGAGGGGAGAAAGAACAATGCACCCCTCCACCCCCTCGGTCAGTTTACTCTGAGGTTCTCCCGCCAAATCTAAGAGTCAACTTCGAACCAGCGTGACGAAAAACGTGACTGGGTGATGCAATATTTTGGCTAGCGTAAGTTTGAGCTTAGGTCAAGTTTACTGTGTAGAAAACTTTAGCTAATGTCAATTGCATCATAATCAACAAGGGCACAGATGTGTTTTCGCTCAACGTGAAAATAAATTGTGAATGACATATATGCTGTGGAATTGTGTAAGAAAAACTGTTATGTTTTTGGGACCGAGTTTTATCGTTCGTTTAATGAGGTAGGGCTAGCGACATGAAAAAAAACCGTCCATTTCTTGAAGCGGCTCGATGCCCATATAGGGCATCGGCCGCTTAATAAATTGAACAAAAAATGATTGATTAGTTAAAATACAACTCAAATACGTGGCAGTTGATAAAACAGTTGTTTTTATCAATGATTATTTTGATAGCTCACTTCCGATTCAAACAACAAAAGGGAACTTTGTGACAAGCTCAAGAAAGATCACAGACAGATAATAAAGATGACTTGGTCCACTACTACTGATTAAAGAGTAATCTTGATTTCTATGATTCAACAAAGTTTATGTCGTGTGTGGTGCTTTTTTGAATTCGTTTCCATCCATATGTAAAAACTGAGATCAGGAAGCTACCGAGATCAGGAAGCTACCGTATGTAAACATTTTCAATATTTTCCACAGGCAGTAGAGGATCAAAATTGGACTTTTTCGAGTTTCGATTTTAATTCCTGACTTCATAGGTTAACTTTAAGATGCTCAGCTTCACAGATTAGTATTAAAAATAATCACTTTTCTTATGCACACATTTTTGATTTCTAGACAGAAAGTATTTGAATTATTCATCTCTTGTAGGAAGAGTGTGAATGTTAAAACCTTTCACGAGAAACGATTAATAAGCTTATTCCAGACTTCATAGGTTAAATTTAAGATTACTGTGTAGAAACTGAAATATATATCTAAATGCCATCAACTAATGACAAATAGTCATTTGAAAACATACCTTAATTTATCTTAATACCACTAATCCAAGGACACTAATCACGTTTACAAAAAACATATACCACGGGGTATCGTAACTGCGATCAGGAAGAGAAATCCCAATGCGGATTGCTTCATGCTCATAGCACAATACCTCTATTGCATCATCTTTACATGGCCAGAGATTGCGTCATGTCAACCGTGGGATCGAATAACGAGAAAAGGTCACACAACAAAATTTAGCACATTTTGCAACAACACTGCTGTTCGCTGCTGTGGGACATTTGTCTTTGCTTTTTCCAATGCGATTACTGTAATAAACTAAATACATCTACGCACTTACACGACACTACAGAAAGAATGTGGAAGAGAAATTCTCTACTGGCTAATTTTAGATCGAGATGCGATAACATCATGTCAACCGTGAAGAGGACTAAGGCTAGCGACATGAAAAAAACAAGATCGAATAACGCAGTAACGCAATTCGACTCCTCTGCTCCCTGTGTCATTTCAAGTCATCAAGTTTCATTTCTGCTAAAGTAAGAAAGACGACTTTTTGTTTGTTATCCAACTACATTCTGAAACTCTGCATCAGCACGTACATGATCAGCTTCACAGATTAGTATTAAAAAGAATCACTGTTCTTATGAACACATTTTTAATTTCTCAACGGCAAGTATTTGAATTATTCATCTCTTGTAGGAAAATACGATTAATAAGCTTATTCCTGACTTCATAGGTTAACTTTAAGATGCTCAGCTTCACAGATTAGTATAAAAAATAATCACTTTTCTTATGCACACATTTTTGATTTCTAGACAGAAAGTATTTGAATTATTCATCTCTTGTAGGAAAAGTGTGAATGTTAAAACCTTTCACAACAAACGATTAATAAGCTTATTCCAGACTTCATAGGTTAACTTTAAGATTACTGTGTAGAAACTGAAATATATATCAAAATGCCATCAACTAATGACAAATAGTCATTTTAAAACATACCTTAATTTATCTTAATACCACTAATCCAAGGACACTAATCACGTTTACAAAAACATATACCACGGGGTATCGTAACTGCGATCAGGAAGAGAAATCCCAATGCCGATTGCTTCATGCTCATAGCACAATACCTCTATTGCATCATCTTTACATGACCAGAGATTGCGTCATGTCAACCGTAGGATCGAATAACGAGAAAAGATCACAAAACAAAATTTAGTACATTTAGCAATAACACCACTGTTCACTGCTATGGGACATTTGTCTTTGCTTTTTCCAATGCGATTACTGTAATAAACTAAATACATCTACGCACTTACACGACACTACAGAAAGAATGTGGAAGAGAAATTCTCTACTGGCTAATTTCAGACCGAGATGCGCTTAAAAAAAAAACTTCGACTGAATTATGACCCGGGCTCGTACTCAGGCCTGGCCTGGTTAATTATAAATTTTGTGGCAATCAAACTCGATTTGTTCGAGTTATAACAGATTTTCCGAAGCCTTCTTTTTTAATCAAATGCGATTATTTTTCATTTGCCACGGTGAATTTTTTCTAAAAACCTCAAACATGCTTGCAGCCAGTTAAAGTTTACTCGTAGCAAATTACATAATAATCCTGACCGTAGATTGTTGCGTCTGTCTCAACTGTCGCATCATGTCCATATCTATACTAACCAACCCTTTTAAGGTTGATATCACCACAGGCCGCCCAAGCTAAAGATAAGAGAAACAGTGTCACGGTATAAGCGGTATTGTGTTACAACGGCTCGATTTATAAGGGTTTGTATGGGAACGCAACGGTAATGTTTTAGAAGATATAAAATCGAATGTTTTGTGAATAAAAACGACTTACCCTGTTGCTGTGTTGTATTCTTTGTAGTTTGCCAGCTTCTCAGGCCGGTTTGAGGCGATTTAGACGAGTTTTACACAGCAACAGGGTAAGTCGTTTTTATTCACAAAACATTCGATTTTATATCTTCTAAAACATAACCGTTGCGTTCCCATACAAACCCTTATAAATCGAGCCGTTGTAACACAATACCGCTTATACCATGACACTGTTTCTCTTATCTTTAGCTTGGGCGGCCTGTGCACACACTAGAGGCCAAAATGATCGATAACTTGTATTTTGATGCAAAAGCTTGGTACCTAGAGTTCCTGCGCATGCCAATACGAGTGTATGTTTAGGCATGGTAACCTGCGATCAGGCCAATTTTCGCGCTCTTTATTAAATATATTCTCTTTACAGAGGTCGCGCGAAACACGAAAATACGAAGAGTAACTGAGAGCGCGTAAACATTCGCCTGATCGCAGGTTAGCAAGATGGCAGACGCGGAAGGACTATCGAAAGGCAAAAGGAAAAAAAAACTATTTTAGGAGAAGGAAAAAGCGCCATGTTTGTCTATACGGAAAAGAAAACGCTGCCAAGGAACAATGATAATAGGGAACTTTTAAGCAAACCACGACTGCAAATGTACCAACACAGGCCATTAAAAACTGTTCTAGCTCCTGTTTGAAAATAATGCAAAACAAATCGAGACATTTCTTGTAAGTTGAAATTATATAGTTTGTTTGATTTTCTCAATCATTAGGCAAAAAACCCTCCATCTTTATTGCACTGCTGCTCATTGCTTACTACCTAATGTATAATTATAGCTATATAAAAGCTCCTCTACATTATCGATAGCTACAACTTACAACCAGTGCTTGTGAAATTTTGTAATTAGTGTTGTATTTAGGGTTAGTGATAATTATACAATTAGCGTTATCTACAACTTTGTAACTAGAGCTAGTCACAGTTTTATAATTTCTGTTAATGTCAATTCTGTAATTAGTGTTAGTACCAACCTTGTAATTCGTGTTTTTTTTTTTGACAATAAAATAATTTGTGTTGCAAAAAAAAAAAAAAAAAAAAAAAAAAAAAAAAAATTGTAAGTCTCCGATCTTTTAGAATTTTACACAGACGTTTTAAGTGATATCAACCTTAATCAAAGGCTCCATGAGCCAGCTCAGGATGTAATTGTTATTAATGACATTCATTGAATGCAGTTGTTGGCCCTTCCCTGTGAAAAGCCTTATGAGGTATGAGAAATGGGGATTCCAGGCCAAATCTGACAAAAGGGGATTATTTTGATACAGTTTCCACTATTGCATACCAAAACACAATAACATTGAAATAATTATTGATGAGTATTATTTTAAAGTTCTGCTGGTTTGACTCTGGTATTTATGTAAATATGCACCTATCAATGAAGGGTAGGGGGCAGGCTGGGCATATACGGGGAATTTGACCTCCATTGCTCAATTATTTATAAATACAAAACGAAGTATACTTATAGGTATATAATTTGCCCAAGGTGGGGAGTTTGATCCGATTTGAAATGTAAGTAGAACAATCAAAATGTTTTGATCCCTGTGCTTCTCAGTTTACATGTAATATGGATGCTTGCATTTGTGTGCCAAGTAAAAACTAGGTTTTAGATGTGAAGGTGCATGTAGGCTTCTTAGTAGAAATATTAACCTACAGTTCATAAGTATGTGTAACAGAGGTAATGAAATGAATGTTTTGTGCTTATAGACTGATTTAGATGAAAAGGGAATTTATTCATACAATATAACTTAATATAACTATAGTAGAATTAAAGGCACTTGTGAGCCAGCTCGGGAATGTATTTGATATTTTGACATTAATTGAATGCATATGGCTCTTGTCTGTGAAACATGGGGATACATATTCCTATGGTTATGTTATCTGGGCAAGGAGTTATTTGACATATTTTGTACCACGAGTCAATAGTGAGTTACAACAGTTAAATGTTTTATAAGTTTCCCTCTTTAGAACAACAATAGTGTGTAGTTCATAAAGGGTCCTGATGGGGGTTAACTGATAGCTGATTGGTCAAAATTTTAACTGTTAGCTGGTCTCCATTACCATCTCCACCCCTGGCAATTTGAAGATATGCCAATCAAAATGATTTATAAATACACAACAGTCAAACCCTATTAAGTGGCCACTGGGGTTTGACTGTAATATATAATGTGCCCATTGGGGAATCTGATTTGACACATTGTGGGGGTCCTAGGGTAGAGATTTTGTCAAAAAATTATTCTGAAAAGTTAAATGCCCCACATATGCCCCCCCCCCCCCCCCCCCCCTCTGGCTTAACAGTGGTAGGTTCATTACATTTTACAGTCCGACTACTGTGTAACCAGGGCCACCCAGACAAAGTTAACCAATCAAAAGTCAACGCATCCATCATAAGTTTCACAAGTGAACAAGTTTAAACTTTTAAAGTTGAAATTTCATTGTTCTGTACTTGACTTTTAATTGGCTCAAATCGAACATGTTGGAATGTATTCTTCCCATTCTGCCCTGTGATTGTCTGGGTGGCCCCGGTTACAGTAGTCGGACTGTAACTTGTTTATTTAATAATTAATTTTATAGCATAAAGTCTGAAGATGAAGGAGAGTAGCATTAAAGGCTGGAGTCCATTCAAACACTGAGAAACACAGTTACGTGCATTAGCAGGACAATCAAAATGTTTTTTTTCCTTGAGCTTGTCAGTTTATACGGACTCTTGCACTTGTGCTTGTGTGCCAAGCGAAAACCAGGCTTTAGATGTGAAGGTGCATGTAGGCTTCTTAGTAGAAATATTACGTTCAGTTCATAAGTACTTGAAACAGAGGTAATGAATCCTTTGTCTTTTATATACGATAAGCTCATCCTGAGCTAAAACAAGTGCAAGTGTCCATATTACATGTAAACTGAGAAGCACAGGGATCAAAACATTTTGATTGTTCTACTTGTATTTCAAATCGGATCAAACTCCCCCACCTTGGGCAAATTATAACTTAATAAAACTATAGTAGAAAAATCCATCAGAGAAATTTAAAATAATATGTGCTATTATAAACACAAGCCTCAGATGAAGCCTGCTTTTCTACACGGAAACTATGAATAAACTTCAGGTCTACACAATAACAAGCAAAAAGGTTTTGCAGCCAAAATATTTAAGCTTATTCAAATACCTGTTTAAGTTTAAGCTATCGATCGATCGATTGATCGATCATTCCTAAAATATTCCCTGCTGGAACCGTCGGTGCTTCAGTGAAGTTGTTTAAACTCCTTGATTCATCTCCAAATTTTGTCGATGTACAACATGATGTAAATTCGTGACAGAAGCATTTCTCAAACCGAGGAACGAAGGAATTGCAGAATTTATCCGTTTGTTGGCATCGGAACTCCTAAAATGTCTATCTTTAAATGTATAAGACGAGAGAAATAGAGATACCGTCCTGAAAATCGGAAAAAATCCGCCATTTTTTTCGCTGTGCGATCGGGCTACTACCCCCGACCCACCCGACCCCCAATAACTACCAAATATTGCGCCCGCAATGTTCTTTAGTGTTGTGATTTTTCAAGCATTATGCACTGGTCAGCGGAATTACCAAGAAAAGTTTACACCTATAAACACCTATAAACTAACCAATTTTTCCAAACCATAACGATAAGCTCATCCTGAGCTAAAAAGGGTAAGTACTGGGTTAGTATAGATATGGACATGATGCGGCAGTTGAGACAGACGCAACAATAGAGCAGTTTCAAGAGCATAATTAAGAAGTCGCTCGTTTGGAAAATCTACGGTCCGGATTATCATGTAACTTGCTACGAGTAAACTTTAACTGGCTGCAAGCATGTTCGAGGTTTTTAGAAAAAATTCACCGTGACAAAAGAAAAATAATCGCATTTGATTAAAAAAGAAGGCTTCGGAAAATCTGTTATAACTCGAACAAATCGAGTTTGACTGCGACAACATTTATAATTTTATATAATGTTAGGATTCTATTATCGGATTCTGAAAAATATAACAAATCGCTTAAGGTTTTCCTGTTAAAAAACGCGCTTTAAAACATGAACTGTCAGCACAATAAATACCCGCGGGCCACCTTAAGGTGTTTTAAAAATCTAAAATGACCACCGTTAGAGCTATTACGGTACATTTTGGGGTACCAAGGCCAGCAAAAATATGACAAGAACTAGTTTTGTCTTAGAATTAGTCCCTCTAAAGGCCTCCACAGACTAGAGAGATAGTTGTCGACAACTATTTAGGTGTCGATCATAAAAAACCCAGAGATGATTACCTTTGAATGTTCCCTCTGACCAATCTGTGGCCATTTTAGTATTTGCTGAATGTCTTTCCGACAGAATTCATTGCATCTCCGGCTCTGATAAAGTTGCAAAACACACCGGCTGTGCTTCATTTTCATCGCTTGTGTTCTTCTTGTGAAAAGTTTGGAACTTCTTCCATTCTTGAAATTGAGAAGAATTTCTCGAAATCAGAGGGAGGCGACAAAATATTCTTCACATCGATAAAGACATTTGATACATAGGGGCCCCAACCCCCAAGCCCTCGAACGTCAAAAACGTCCAGGCAGAATATGGTTAACGTCTTATTAACCGGGCAAGGCCTGAGGCCGAGCCCGGGTCATAATTCGCTCGAATTTTTTTTTTATTTTTGGTGTCGAGCACCTCAGACCCCCACTCGGCCAACCACGAGGAGCCGGAGACGGCAAAATTTTCGTCCGAAAGCTAATTGGATTTATATTTTCAATTACGTTGATTGATGACAGAAGTACTTAAGATTAAAAGAGCCGTCCTGTCAAGTGTAACACGTAGTGTCAATCCGGCAGACGCTAATGCCAATTAGCTTGTTTGTGTTGACAGATAAATTTTCTTCGTTTCGCGATACAAAGTATGAAAATAGCACTACAAAAACGGGCCTCCCGATGTGTACAAAACCATGTACACTTTATAAACAATAGAATCTTCAGATCACGATCACATAAAACGTGACATCTGTTAAAAACAACTAATGATTAACTGCTGCTATACTCTAAACCAATCGGTAATGTACATTTGTACACAGCGCGAATGTACAGTACGAAGGCGCGAAGTTTATAATTTATTCGCAGTTCGCTTTCGCGCGACACAGTTCGCACTCTCCTCGAGATCTACGTTTTTTCGCCTTTTTCCGGAAGAAATCCAAAAGGTCTCGTACCATGACCTGACCCGTAGCAATGGCGATTCTCCTGATCCGGAATGGTTCGGGTTAAAGTACCAGAATCGAGATGTCCTCGTTACCTCGACACTTGGTCATTGTGGAGGGCTGTTGAGATCCAGAGAAGGTACCGAGTGAAGCTCGAAACATCATCGCTGAGATCGTGAACACAGTGACCGAAAAAAAGGGTTGAAAAGAGGTCTTGATGTTCTTGTGCCTGATGTCCTACAGCAATATATGCAGCAGTTTCGCGTTCCGGATTGGGTTCTACTTTATTTTAAACTAGAAGCAAATATATCAGACGATGGATGGCAGACCATGATCAATCTGACCAAGTTAGGAAGAACTGGGGTAGGTATCTGATCTAATCAGTACATAATTTTACATTCATCTAAAACCTTTCTTTGTGTAGCGGCGGGAGGGAGTTGGGGGGGGGGGGGGGGGGGGCTGGTGTGGGGGATAAGTGCATTTTCAAATGTCATACTGGTTTCACATATTTTTATCCCATCCACCACTATGTTTCAAATTGATCACAATTGGCGAGGGTGGTATCACTTTAAATAATACATTAAATGTAAAATAATATAGTCAACACCAGGGGGAGGGGTGTTGATAGTGTGTCTGTTTTTGATCGACTGATGGCCAGCGACCACAAAACTTGGCCTAGTCAAATTTGATATAAATTAAAAATGATATAAATTTGACATACATAAGAAAGAAATATTTAGGCGGCACGCCCGCTCTCGCTGCTTTGAGTTTTCTTTTTTTATATTAGCATTTTTTTGGGGGTCGTTTTTGCAGGTGACACGCCCGTGAAGCGACTGAGGTGGCTGAGAGCTCAGGCGGCACGCCCGCTCTCGCTGCTTTGAGTTTCTTTTTTTATATTAGCATTTTTGGGGGGTCGTTTTTGCAGGTGACACGCCCGTGAAGCGACTGAGGTGGGTGAGAGCTCAGGCGGCACGCCCGCTCTCGCTGCTTTGAGTTTTCTTTTTTATATTAGCATTTTTGGGGGTCGTTTTTGCAGGTGACACGCCCGTGAAGCGACTGAGGTGGCTGAGAGCTCAGGCGGCACGCCCGCTCTCGCTGCTTTGAGTTTCTTTTTTTATATAATTTTTAGCATTTTTTTTTTTTTTGTCGTTTTTTGCGGCTACGGTTCTTCGTGGAACATGTGGAACTGAGCCAGTAATCAGCAGTAATTAATGAATGATAACTAACAATAGAATATGTTAATTTTACCTAGAAAATACTCAAACTAAGAATTTCCTTTTATATTTAATTGACTTCCTTCGATTTCTTACATTTCTAAAATCCCAAATTTTGAATTGTTAAATTTTCATGTACTGTATAAAGTAATAATAAAAGTACTTTATTTTTCATAGGCTCGATTACCAGCCGCTGTTCGGGAAAAATGAGCCCACGCTCATCCCCCGAAGTCGGGGAGCTAAGCCACTACAACCGCACAAGGCAACTAATGAGATCCATTTGGACATTCGACATGTACTATACAATACACAAAACAGTCGGTTAACTTGTGTGATGAATTTTATCTGGGATTTGATGTAAAATCGTGTGGTGCCAGAACGCAACATCTCTGGCAAAATTGCATCAAAACATTGTTTCTTGTCACGGACTGGTCATGTTACATCTTGTAATATTTTTCATCCCGGTTTTCAGTCATATAGCTTCACAATAAAGGTGAGAAATCAACATCTTTCGCGGAATATTTCAGATCAGATCCTTCTCTTTCGAAAATATAAGAGATAATGGAAAATAAACGAATGTCACGAGCCGGAGTAGCGTTACATAAATTAATTTTGTTGATTACGTCACAGACACGTCCGTTCGCTCACGCGTCCAGCCGTTCTTCTCGGGGAGGAACGAAGACCGGACTCGAGAGATCGGCGGAAATCGAGCCTATATTTTTCATAAATATTATATTTCAATCGTCACGTTATTTTTATGTTTTTTTTTTTTGGGAAGATTATCAGCCCCCATGGACATCAGTACCGGTATAGAGATGGTCGGAGCTGAAATCATCGATTTGAATACGTGCCATGTATTTTAATAGTGGGGTTAAATCGAAAGGTTTCTGGCTGTTCGAAATAAATATAATTTTTTCGCCATGTAATGTTTTCTCTCCCGACGTATTTTAAAATATGTATATTGAAATACATATTTCGTACCCGAACGTGCCCGAAAAGAATTAGCACAGGATCTCTCAAGTCACGCGCGACGTCCTGTACCAAATTAAGAACGGAAACCACATGAGAAATTATGTTGTTAGTTAAAAGTAATTAGTTCATCCAAGCGATCCATGAAAAGCGCGATTTTGAGTGACATTTGGTTAGATGTCTTGCTGACTGTTTGACAGTCTCATCTTTTTTCCAGACATAAGCACCGCAGGAGATTTGGTCGATATTTTCCAAATTCTTTGATGTACCGCGCTAAAATTTTCATGGTTGCGGCTTCTCGTGCCTAGAAGACGTGAAGTTTATAAGCGTATTGAGTTTTACTTGAAGGGAGTTTGTATAGAAGCTTATAGAGCCATTTTGTTATCCGTCAGTGTGTAACTAGCATTCTGATGGTTAACAGACGCGTATGCGAGTTTGATAAAGTACTATGCTTCGGTTCATTTCTTTGACAATTTCAAGGAATTGGATTTTCCACCCCTTACCCCACTCGGCCAACCCCAACCGGAACACCTAAATATAAATTCTCCTATCTTAAAAACAGACGAATTTCTTTTAGCAAGTGCGGAGAATTTAAATCCTGAGCTTAGCAATAAAATCCTTTAGAAACGTATCTTTATAATATTTCCACAAGCAGGAAACTTAACCAAGGAAGAAGAACTTCCATTTCAATGACGTGTAAGTGAGTTTAACCCCCTAAACTGCGATTGACCTTTGCGTCCGATGCTGTTTACGTGCTAAAGATAGTGTATTGACCTTTGCGTGCTGTAGGATAGCTAGCTATTAATATACTGTAATCACGTAAGCATCAGATATTCACGTTACTCGCGTGACTTAGGTTTGGTTAGTTCAGGGTCTGGAAGAGGGAGGGGGGGGGGGGGGGGGGGGGGGGGGTCTGGGTCCGGCCCGAATCACGCACCGATTTTTCGTAAATTCACGAATCACGTAACTTTTTCATGTCATTTCCCGAATCCCGTAGTTTTGTTTAAATTAAAGCTGTTTTTTCTTCACAAGTATGTGAAGTTCAGATTGGTTTGACTACGATGGTTTGTCTAAAGAAAATTATGTGAAATAATGATAATGACTTTATTAGTGTGTCAAGTGGTACATAGCCGAAATCTGAGTAAACATTGGTAAAGAAATGTTGCACCAAACCCATGCAGTCTTCCCTGTATAAACTGGGTGTTTTCTTGAAATGCGTTTTATATATAGATAGAAGGGTCTTCCAAAAACTACAAATTAAAATAAAAAATAAGATGAAAGGGCTCTGCTCACTGTAGGTTGAGCTCTGCGGCCATGTGCGATCGTGCGCTCAGAGATACCAGAGATACAATTGACTTGTTTGTTTCAAGTAGTTCTCATAAAGATTGAATTTCACTCTCATATGGGACACGAAAATATCGAAGACAGCGGGCTCTAACCCCCCGTAGCGAGAGTCGCGAAAGTTTCTGACCGGCAGTATTTGACAGATAACTCACACAATGTGATGAAACATGTTGACAAACAATCACACATTATTTGATTTTCCCGAAAATATATCTGATTTATCTGCTGAAATCACGAATCACGGCCCAAGAATTAAGCAGATCACGCGTCACAGGCAATAAAAAATTCCCGAATCACGGCTGATTTTCAGCTATTATTCTCGAATCACGCGCTCAATTTCGGCCAATTCCAGGATCACGCACGACGCCTTCCAGACCCTGTTAGTTTTGTCACCGACATTTTAAAGAAACGTATGAGAATTAAAATAAAATAAAATAAAGCAGAAAACATTTATTTGCCCCGGTTTTAGCTTTTTTAAAGCTTCTTGTTATATTTAAATAAGGTTCCTATATTTATTTGAATTAACAGACATTTCCCGTATTACAGTGAGTTGCTTTCGTCATTGTTCAACTAGTTTCATTGTTGTTTTTGTTGTTGTTGTTGTTGTTGTTGTTGTTGTTGTTGTTTGGATTTCATTGATCTTCTTCCCCTTCGTGTTCAGCTTGAAGCGGTGCACAATGTTCTCTGTTCCAAAGATTCGTCTTTCAAACTGTTCAGCTTGTGTGTAGTTTTTTCTGAGCAATATTTCAATAAACGCTACGCGAAACTGTCTCACTCTGACGCAATAAATAACAGGGTTCATTAACGAATTGAGAATTGCTACAAAGGTTGCATGCCGTGTATAAACTAATGTAGGATATATTTACACTGGTGATGGTACGAGTTACAAGAAGTATTCGAACAACAAATATTGGCAAATAACTTGATAGCAATATGCAAAGTACAGTAGTTGTTAACTTCAAAGCTTTTTTCTCCTTTAAGAATTTCTGCCTGGCTTCCACTAAGACTTGTTGAGCAGCGATTTGTTTCTCGTGGCGACGAGTCTCGACGTAAACTGAAACCAGGCAGAAAATGATAATTGTCAGCAATACGCCTAATATAACATTGTTTGTAGTTAAATACATCTTGTTGTCCGTGATGACCAAAGGAATGGTTATAACTACTGTTATGGTCCACGCCAGAGCCGAAGAAGCGAGTATACGAGATTTAGTGACCATGGTTGTGTACGCGAATGAGTGTTTTATGGCTAAATACCGCTCCACGCTCAACAAGACTAGATGAAAAACTGATGCAGCACACAAAAGTCTAATCACGTTTCTTGTTAACTGATCTACGATGCAATATTCCTCGGACGTTTCACTTTGTACAGTTGATATTCTGGTCCCAAAAAACATAGGTTGGGCGATAAGTCCCGTTAAGCCATCAGTAACTGCTAAACAGCCGAGAGCAATGTTGGAGTTGGTTTTAAGTCGCGGTTTGGTTTTTTACAGCGATCATCACCAGCACGTTCAACAAAATGGTAAAAGGACAAGTTACAATGCTTACAATTATTAGGAAGACAAGCACCGCGTAAGCTCACGCCGGGTCAGCAGACGCTCTGAACAGGCATCAGGTAACTACTTTTGTATTTTTAATCCGATGTAGCTCAAACTTTGCAAAAAAACAGACATTGTAATTCCAAACAAACGTATGTTTTTTGTTTTTCGATTTTAACGGTTTTGGCGGGAAAATGACGTCATACAGCTAACGGGAAAAATCTATTTTCATCTTATGACAAATCTAATGCAGGATTTGAAAAGAACATGTTCAAACAATTTAAAATGTGAAAGAATAATTTTAAAATGACATTTGGTTGAAAAGATATTGCATTTGGAAATTTGCTAAATTTCTAAAAATAGTAACAAAATGGCGGAAAATTCAAAATTCAGATCTTCATATCTTTTTAAGTAATTGAGCTTTTTCAATTATATTTTCACATTTGAATTTGTCTAAACGTGTTCTTTTAAATACATGCATTAGTTTTGTCACAAGATGAAAATAAATTTTTCCCGTTAGCTGTATGACGTCATTTTCCCGCCAAAAACCGTTAAAATCGAAAAACAAAAAACATACGTTTGTTTGGAATTGCAGTGTCTGTTATGTTGCAAAGTTTGGGCTACATCGGATTAAAAATACAAAAGTAGTTACCTGATGCCTGTTCAGAGCGTCTGCTGACCCGGCGTGAAGCTTCTGTGGTAGTGTGATCAAGTTTCCCTCCCAGTATACTATACATTACACATTCAGCTGGTATCGTCTCGGTGAGCGAAGTCGCGCTTGAATTCATGGCTACTTCTTTGCTTCAACTGACTTACTATCTTCTGGTTAACCAGTCAAGTCTGCAGTATTAACTGATGCTTGTGATCTTAAATAATGTGACTACAGCTGTTCCTAAGACGTTTTCGTTGAACTCAATCAGTTCAACTGATTGTCCTTTACGCTTATAGGAAATGATCTTCTTGAACTCATTTTTCATTCATCAAGTTATAACAAAGGAAATTATAACCTTTTATGATTTTATTTTCCATTTACTCCTTAGTTTTGTTTCTGTAGAGAATATCAAAACACTCGAGATTGTGTCCCAACCGATTTCCAAACCCCTCGTCAAAAACACTCCGCTATGAGGCGTCTTTTCGACTCTCTTCTCGGTGCTTGGAAATCTGAGGAAACACTATCCCGTGTTTGAAATATTACGTGCCTATAAGGAAAGTATTTTTCGCTGAATAGCACTTTGAAGTTGTTTTATTTTATTGATTGGCTGTAAATTCATCATATTTTGCGGAAAGGAAGGAGACTAAACATAAACAATGAATGGACAAAACAATCGTATTGTTTGGTGGAGTATCAAAGGAGGTGAAACGCAAATCAAAAACTTACAAAGACATTTGCCGCATATATTCAGGGATAATTTTGGCAGTAGACCTTTTCGTAATATAGGATTTCTCTTTTGATTTAGTATTTAGATTTTATTTTTGCTTTTTCCTTGTGATATATATATTTTTTTTCAGTTGCTATGTTGCATAAGAGAATGACCGGCAACTTAAAATGAATACAAATATATATTTATTTTGTATAGCATTGAAAAAACTCAGTATGTTTTATACCTTTTACTGTAACATTTAAAATGCGACTAAAACAAGATATGAAATGCAATTATCAAACGTTTCAGATAAACACAAAAATACGGAACGACCAAAATAAAGGTTTTGTTGTGCTGAATAGCACTTTGAAGCTATTTTATTTTTTCTTGATGAGTTTTCCATTCGCTATATTTTGTGGAAACAAAACAAAAACACTGAAAACACACCTGAAAGGCGTATTGTTTGGTGGAGTATCAAAGGAGATAAAACGCAAAACAACGCTGCAATGGGCATAAAGCTTCCCACGCCTAACCATCTAGTCGTGTAGCTGCATTCCTCTTTTAAAATCGAAAATTGATATTGATATTTATTTATTTATTTTTATTTTTATTTAACTGATTGGAAATGCAAAGAATGTTTGAAAATCAACCGTTTTTCGGTCAATCAAATGGAAACTTTTCAATTTGCTTGGTGTGGTATACTGATTCCAGCTCCCTTTCAAACAATATTACATTGAGATCATTGAACAAAAAGGAAAACATTTTATTCAAATTCCGGAAGCACTTTTAAACCTCACTAATACATTTTTCTCATATATTAACGGATAATTTTCAGTGTTAACATCGCATTTAGAAGTTTTCTTAGCTTTTGCCTATTTTTTCCGTTGGTATTTTCCATAAGAGAATAACCGCAGTTTTGAATGATTATAGCATTGAATACATTTAGAAATAAAAACGGAGTACACAAGCCGGCTATAATTGCTGAACACTGTGCCATTTTTAGCTCAACATATTTTACACCTAATGAGATTTAAAATGCGGCTTAAATCGACACTTGAATTGCAATTAGCGAACTTTAGATAAACACACAGACACATCAAAAAACGGAGTCCAGAAGTGGAAAACATAACGTGGAAACCAGCTACAATTGTATAGTTATCAGGAAAAGCAATCATTGGGTAGCGATGAAGGCAGATTATTAGCACGATAACTACAACTGTTTTTATATAATTATTTCCAAAAGTTATAATTAATTTGCGTAAATAAAGGTTTTTTACGAAAAATTATTTTGATTCATATAGCCGGTTTCCCTTCAAACGAACTGAAACTGAAAAAAAATTGAGAAAGCAAATTAATTTTCCGATTGGATTCAAGTACCATTTACTTGTAGTGCGGTCCTATTCAAAAGTTGTGAAGACTTTTAGAATCATTTCATGATCTATATAAAGAAAAACGCCGATTCTTATAATACTTAAGAGCTTTTAAACTTTTAAAACTTTAAACCATTTGTACATTTAACAATTTTCCTGCTCAGTATTGCTGAATTTCGTCTAACACTTAGCCAACGAGGTTTTATATTTTTTATTATTATTCCGGCAACGAATTGTCAACGAACGAAGCTGGGTAAACTGTGATTTTGTAATTTCTGAACTCCGTAGCGAACACTCAAGAAAGTTTGGGAGAATTCAAAAGTAGTTATGTAAACTCTCGGCTCGGGTTTACATCAACTTTCGAATTCTCCCAAACTCTATTAGTTCGTGTTTGCATCAGGCTATGTAAATCGTCGCGCCACTTAAAGTAGCGATCTATAGTTTCCAGACAGAAAGTGCCCGCGCTGACTTCAAAGTAGACTTTCTCAGTCATTCGCTTCTCGGCGGACTGGGAGAAGGTCCCGGCGCAAAGGACGAGCTCCCCACTTCGGGATTTTGCTCGTGCTTTCATGCTCGATTTTTCGCCGTTCGCGCTTGTTTTTTCGCTTCCCGGAAAAAAAATTCCCGAGCTCGATTTGTGGGCAAGTATAACTTCAAACTACCTTATACATAAAAATAATTGGAGCAATAGAGGCCAAACTTCGTGACTTTCCCTAAATATTATCTGCCGGGCAACATCATTTTCGTTTTTCAATTGTTTTGTCACTTGACTTGAAGTTTCTGTGGCAACCATGTTTTGACGAGCTGTTTTAATTCAAGGAGCTATGTCACGATTTTAAGCCATTTTTTGTAAAGTTCAAAATCACCTTCAAATTGAAGAAATCCTCCAAATAATAGTTCACTAAAGTAGAAAAACACCAAAGAGGTGATAAGAAACCAAACAGGAACAAGGATGGTTGAGGATGGAGAAGATTGCTGAGACGGATTGCAAACGGCGAACGTTCTTTTATTTCAGCTTAATTATCGGTTTTAATGAGATTTTCGGATTTTATGCAGAGTTCCTTCCAAAATCTTGACTTTTTTTGCATTCTTATTTTTTTTCGATTTTTCCCAATAAATTTTGGAGATTCTCAGACATCTTTTAAACATCTTGAAATCGAAGATGGCGACGGATCCAAGATGGCGGATTTGTTTTTGCAGTATATCACGAACGCGTCATTTTGGCGTGATATGACGTGACTGTCACTAAAATAAACATAGTTGGACACACCCACCATATAAGTCTCATTACTATAGCGTTAATACTTTTGGCGATACATATGAGCCCTTCCCCAAGCCCACGAACGTCAAACAAGTCCAGGCAGAATATGTTTAACGTATTATTTTATTTAAATAAGGTTCCTATATTTATTTGAATTAACAGACATTTCCCGTATTACAAAGAGAGAGTTGTTCAACTAGTTACATTGTTGATGTTGTTGTTGTTGTTGTTGTTGTTTAGATTTCCCTGATCTTCTTGCCCTTCTTGTTCAGCTTGAAGTGGTGCCACAATGTTCACTGTTCCAAAACTTCGTCTTTCAAACTGTTCAGCTTGTGTGTAGTTTTTTCTGAGCAATATTTCAATAAACGCTACTCGAAACTGTCTTATTCTAACACAGTAAATAACAGGGTTCATTAACGAATTTAGAATTACTACATAAGTGGAACTATTGATAATAAATAGGTTTTAGATGTCTTTCTTTAGCTTTCCTTGTGATATATTTTTTTTTTTCAGTTCAACCGGGAAGACACTTTTAAACCTTAATAATACATTTGTTCGCATATATTCACGGATAGTTTTGGCAGTAGAACTTTTCGTAATATAGGATTGAGGAGTTTTTTTATGCTTTTTCCTTGTGATGTATATTTTTTTCAGTTGTCTTCTTGCATAAGAGAACGATCTGCAACTTAAAATTATTATAGCATTGAGAAAACCTCAATATGTTTTATATCTTGAAAGTTTTAAAATGCGACTACAACAAGACTTGAAATGCAATTAGCGAACGTTTAAGATAAACACTAA
Organism: Desmophyllum pertusum; assembly: GCA_029204205.1. Classification (NCBI taxonomy): domain Eukaryota; kingdom Metazoa; phylum Cnidaria; class Anthozoa; order Scleractinia; family Caryophylliidae; genus Desmophyllum; species Desmophyllum pertusum. The sequence goes on from MU826362.1 coordinate 1,547,211, forward strand.
AAGACGGAACTACCAGAAGAAAGGTTTTGTTGCGCTGAATAGTACTTTGAAGTTATTTTTCATGATAGGCTTTTTCCTTTCGTCATATTTTTCGGAAATTAAGGAGAAAAAACGAAACGACTGAAAGTGTCCCCGACACACCTCAATCGTATTGGTTGGTGGAGTATCACAGGAAGTGAAACTCAAAACAAGGCTGCAATGGGCATAAAGTTTCCCACGCCTAAACATTTAGTCACGTATGCAAATCTTTAAGTAACTGCATTCCTCTTTTAAAATCGAAAATTGATATTTATTTATTTTATTTATTTATCTATTTGTATTTATATTTAACTGATTCGACATGCAAAGAATGTTGAAAAATCAACCGTTTTACGGTCAATCAAATTTAAAAACTTTTCAATTTGCTTGGTATACTGATTCCAGCTCCCTTTCAAACAATATACATTGTGATCATTGAGCAAAAGGAATATTTTTTATTCAAATTCCGGAAGTACTTTTAAACCTTACTGATAAATTTTCCGCCATCGCGCAGAATGCCTAATTTTCTCGGGACATTTTCTTACAGTCGAGTAAAACTTATAGGTCTGTAATATTGCTCATTAGAACGATTTCGCATAAGCCGATTTTTCTATGCTAATGAGTACCATTACATGCTAATGTGGAGGAACAATAGAGAATTCCGTGCGCTGAAATAAACTATTGTTTAAAATTCGAATTTGTGCACGTACCACACGCACCAAACGTATACAGTAAAAACCCGCATAAAAGAACACGTGTTTTGGGGGTTCAGGCTGATTTTGTTCTTATATATCGGGTGTTTTCTGGTACTTTTTTGACCAAATTTGACCAAATTTCAGCCTGAGTGTTCTTAATCCACTTGTTCTTTTATGCGGGTTTTTACTGTATTACACGCTGGTATCTACACAAATTCGAATTTTACACAATAGGTTATTTCAGCGCACGGAATTCTCTATTGTTCCGCTACATTAGCATGTAATGATACTCATTAGCATAGAAAAATCGGCTTATGCGAAATCGTTCTATTGGGCGGTGTTAAACACTGAATTTTTAGACTTAAATTACGAAATAGCTCATGGGTTAAAATAGCTTATGGGTTAAAATGCCATGCTTCAAAATGAGTTTTGGCGCAATAAAAACTCTTCTGTACCAAAATAAGTTTGATTTGCATGAGAATGAACACAATATGGGTTATACTCATTTTCGTATGAAAGGTTTGAGCAACCGCTAAGTGAAAAGTGACACGAGGAAGAAAATAGTGAATGTTCTATAGAGTTAAAATAAAAGCACAGATGTTGGATGATTGGCATTTTTTTTAAGAAGAGAAGTATAATGAATAGTTCTGCCCATCCGATAGCGCACTAACTACTGAATAAATACAATGTTTAATATATTTGCTGGCCACTGCAGAATATTTAAATACCGGATACGCTGTAAGTACTAAACATTTTTCTTCATTCTTTGTTAAAAGAAGTTAAAGTTAAGTTTTATATTATCAGCGATAATAGAATTCCTTTATGTTATATTTCAAAGTACTGTGGTAGAGCTACGGACCTACCACTGGCGAAGTGTGACAATAATATATAAAACAATACGTTCCGTAATTATCCTATTGCAATAAAACTTTTGCTGAAATGAAAGCACGTATGTTTGATGATAGATGTTAGTTAATAAAGAGTCTGAATAATTAAGTCTACAGTGACATAACTTGATGAAAATTGCTGTTAAAACGTGCAGTTTGAAGATAATGATCAACAGCTGCTGAATATATAGTTTAATTTTCCGATGTATGAATTCATTGTTGCTTATCATGGTGAAGGCGTTTGGTTGACTTTCAACAGAGGACAACAATAATCATGAAATCTTTCAGGTATTTAGACTATTATATTGAAATAGCTTTCTTTCTTTTCGTTGCTCATCGTTTCTAAAACGGATAGCACAAAATTCAGTCTTCGATTAAGCTGATCACAAAACCACAGTTTATACCAACGGTAACGAACCTTCTGGCCCAGTTTTCGCGTCAAATAACAACCTTCATGATATCATGCTAGTCATTATTTCATAAATTATTTCTTAGTGCAGTTTAAAAAGCTCCGTTTTATTTCTTTACTTTATTAAAACTACAATAGTCCGATTAAATTTTACCACAGGGAAGATAAATTTCTTGTTGTTTTCCGCATTTATCTTAATATTTTAATGTATGTATGTTTTGTATGTTTGACATACAAAAATAGAAATTCATAGGATAAGAGGCCAGTCAGTTCACCGACTGGATATTTACCCTAAAATCATTTCTTAATTTTGATGGGACGGATAACTATGTAGTTATGCAGGCTGAGTTTGGAAATTCCCATGTAACCAACAGTTTATATTTATATATTTCATAATTAAAGGTGCACACGAACTCATTTCAAATGTATATGTGCTGCATGCATCAAGGTATGAAGAGGCGACACCCAAAAAACTTTAATAGTTTGATTAACTTCATTTCTCTTTACTTTACTTGTATTTGCTTTTTTTACTGTGTAAGCCAAAATACGATAATAGCAGAAAACAACAACATTAAAATAAAGCTGCTTTCGTTCCGTCCCCGCTCTTTCAGAATAACAAAATACCAATTCCATTTTACCGGTGAATTAACACATATTGTAATTTGCCTTTGGAAACGCTACCTTGAATCAATAACAACGTAACTAATCGTAGTGAAACATTTTAGTTCTTTTAAACCGTTGGATAATGATATAAGTCAATGAAAATCAAACAATACGCTTTTATTGAGCTTTGTCGGTATATTACTTATGCACGGCTTCTTGCAATTTTATTTATTTATTTATTTATCTATTTATTTATGTATTTAAAAAAATATATTTGCAAAACTAAAATAATATCTGCAACGATCTTTGATGACGTAACTGAAATTTAAGTGAAATAAGTGTAACTGTAAAAACAACTGGCGGTAATGAGAGTTTTTAAACTCTTCTGTTGCTAAATAACACATTTTTTAATAATATATTTTTCTTGATAAAAGAGCCAAATAATAAGTGAGCCGCTATGTCAACAGTGACACTAGAAGAATGAACATTATTGTCAAAGCCTTCAATTTGAAGATAATAATCAACAGCAGCTGTACAGGCCTGGACGTTCTGAGAAGTTAGCAGTAAATAAGGAATACTTAATGAAAATTGCAATTTAATGAAATGCGACTCAATGAATTTATAAGCGCTGTATTTAGCCGACGAATAATTCGCCCAGAAGGAGTTATGTTTCAGTTTGATTTTAAATACGTTATTATTTGGGCCTCAATAACCGAGCTCTCAATTGGAATTGTTTATTACGCACTGACGCCGCAAAGGCGAATAGTTTCTGCGTGATGTGAGGGAGTCGCTTCAGCTTAGAATCTAAGATATATTTCCATGCTGTTCTAAGTTACACAACATATAATATCTTTTTTCGCGCATTTGCTGCATACACGTACCACCACTAACTGACTGACAGTGTAATTTCAATTCCCTAAATTATCATTATCCAGGTTCACTAAAAAAATCGCTTGTTTTTCCGCCATTTTGCTTAAACAGTGTTTTTATGACGTCGCAAAAAAGGCGAGAATCCAGACTGTTTCTCTGTCACCTAAATTGAGTAAGTTTACCTCTATGCAAACTCGCCTCTTCCCGAGGAGGCTGATATACACAGGCGATACCAGTCGAGTCGGTTCAACTTCGTAGCTTTTAAAATTGTTCATGACCGCATGTAACTGACCTATTACCAGGCCTCCTCCCATCCTTACTTTGAAATTCAAGAAGAAACATACATAAACCATTGTTTAGCTGAGTTATTCCTCAAGGCATTAATTTTCCTTCTCAGCAAAATGATGTAACAACAGGAAGATGGTGTCCAGAAAGGTCATGTGGGGCTTCATTATTGTTTTCTGTAAGCACATATCAATGTCAGGTTTATCCCAGCAAAGAAATATAAAATTATTAGGTATAATGCTAAAAAAGTTTGTTTATTTATTTATTTATTTAATATTTACTTATTAATTATGCAATGCAAATCTTCAGTTTTATTTGTTTATGTTTTCGCAATAGTACCCGGGATTTTATGGGGTTTTTAACTAGATAATTTGAGTTGAGAACATTACATTTCAGATGCAATGGAAAGGTTATATATATTATTACATTCATTTAAAATAAAACAACCATTCCACTCTACATTATATACATTATTTAGGAAGCTTTTCTTGTTTGTATCACACAAGTGACCAGTAGTCACGTTACATTGATGTTATTTGTGCATTGTTTGTTTACAGCTGCAATGATAGCGGAAGTATACCTACAACAATCAGTCCCATGGTTTTATTCAAGAAAAATCTTGATTGTTTCGAAAAGACATTATGTGGAAATGAATTTTACCATGCAGAATTATGTTCATTATCCATCGCCATGTCTTGATGGTATATATCTCGAGGTTCGTGATGGTGATAAACAGTCTGCCAATCTTCTTGGTATATTTTGTGGAAGTCACGTCACTGGTGTTGTACGATCCAGTGCACATAACATGTGGTTAAAATTTTCACCTTATCCTGGATACAAGTTTGGAGCTTTCTATAGTGGCAAAGGAATTAATGTAACAGCAAGTATTGTTTTGATTAAATTAATGAATTTGCTTATAATTTAGTAAGAACTGTACATTAATGGGATTAATATTTCAACTCAATACATTACTAATAATTAGTAACATACTAATGCACATTGGAGCTGTTTTTTTTTGTTATTTGCTTGTGTAGTTGCACCAAGCCTGGATCAAGTGGCCCGCAAGACACAGTTTGTATTTTACAACCATTCCTCGTCTCTATGGTGTCCAGCACAAGGTGCACCAGCTCCTTACATTGTGTGGAGAAAGAACGGCACTGTGGTACAAAACAGTACAAGCGTGAGATATGAGATGAACAGTACTGAAGAAAAGAATGAAAAGTACAGCTGTGAGGTAGACAGACCTGATGGGTTGGACAAGAAAGAAATAAACCTTATTGTTGAAAGTAAGTGTTTTAATAATAATTGTTAATTAACAAAGCAATAATAATTTTATTTGCTCCAAAATATCAGGTCACAATTATAATGATAACATCAAATTACATAAATACTTGTAGCTGCGCACCCGAAAAAAAAACTATATGAAGCTAATCTAGTCAGGCCATTGAGTGTAAACTCTATAGCACAAGTGATTGCGAAGTGACCGTATTTGAAACAAAAAAAAAGACTTCTCCGATCATCTGGGATTTCCTTGGCGGCATATAAATGGAGGCCGCTATATTTATTTATGAGCGTGCTTGGACGCTTGAACCAAGCACAGGGTTTAATTCCCAACTAGACACTGTAGACAGAATCGCGAAATTGAAATGCGATCGGGGACATGAACAAAGTCGTGTTTTCATAAGTTTGGAATTTCTGGAATTTTACGGATACATGGATACAATATCTTAAATTACGACATCAAAATTAAAATATTTTCCCTTTTGTTAGGGTGCCCAGACACTTGCCGATGTACCATTTTAAAGGGAATCATGGATATGCTGATACGGATTGATTGTAAAAGAAAACAGCTACGGTCAATTCCACAGAAACTGCCTTTGGCTACAGTTGAACTGTAAGTAGTTTAAATTGTAATATTTAATGGTTAATTTGAACTTGTCTTACGTTTTAGGTTAATTGCTGTTTTGAACGATTGTTAAATCGTCAATCGTCTTTCCAATTAAACTGGAAGGACATTTTTCTATTACCACCCAAAGTAACCTTGAGTACCAAATTACGCGAATTTCAATATAAAATATTAAATAGGATTCTATATACAAATGATATGCTCTACAAATTCAAAAAAGTCGATTCTCCCTTATGCTACCTATGTAAAGCGGATACAGAAACTTTAGAACACTTCTTTTTCTATTGTCCGCGAGTTGAGGCTTTCTGGAATGAAGTAGTAAATTTGTTTAGAGACCAGCTCCAAATCAGTAAGGACTTTGAGATCAAAGATGTTATTTTTGGACTTCACAACAATGAATCTTACAGCACTTTAATTAACTATATTATCTTGGAAGGCAAATATCTGCTATATCTCTGCAAACTAAATGACAAACTTTTATCTCCAAGACTATTATTAGAGCGAATGAAGAATACATATCAACTAGAACGCTTCATTGCGAGAGAGAAAAACAATCTTAACTATCATTACGAGAAGTGGGAGCCTCTGCTCCCTCTCGTTTCTTTGTAGACTGCAGTCGCCCAGTTTTTTTTTCGATCCCCCTTTTATGAAGCCATTTATTTTGAAATTCCATTATCTAGGTAGTTTTTGTTTACCCTATGTTGTCTTTTTCCTTTTTGCTTTATTTAATTGTTATTTATCTTTCTATTATTGCGTATGTATAAGTTTGTTAAGTATATCGTGTAACTTAGTGTCATGTCTGTGTATCAGCTCTAAAAACAAATAAAAAACAAATAAAATACAAAAAACAAAAAAACAAAAATCGTCAATCAAATCAGAATTAAACAATATAAGGATGTGTTATCAAATTAAAGACGATGTATATTGATTGATACTGACCAAGAAAATAATCTACAGTTTCACCACAAAATCGTGCTAAACCAAAAACGTTATTTAGCTTATACATGTAAATTAAAACAATTTCTTGTATTCATTTTTGCAGCGATCTGTCAAATAACCAACTGCAGCACCTGTCTGAGGGAATGTTTAGCAACAATACTAAGCTAATGGAACTGTAAGTAATACATGTGGATAAATAAAAAATTGTGAAAACCGTTGTACATCAAAACATATATATTATTTAGCCAGGGTGGTGGGTGTTCGAAGCTGTGTAAGTATTTTTGTTTTTGTAGCGAGTCAGTAAGGTTTCAGTCATTGCAGATTACCGTTAGCAAGCTGAGCCGCTCAACCTCAACTTATAGGCTCTATCCGTGTTTATATATGTAAATTAAAACAGTTTTGTTTTCACTTTTGTAGTGACCTGTCAAATAACCAACTGCAGCACTTGCCTGAGGGAGTGTTTAGCAACAATACTAAGCTAATGAAACTGTAAGTAACTGTAATGTTCTAGTAAAAAATGGCTCACGAAATATCGAAAACGTGCTGTATAATAAAGTTGTTGTTGGGAACATCAGCCGGAAATGTTCTTTTGCTTATATAATCAGATGATTTCGATGGCTGAAATGCTAGAAAATTTACATGATAAAGATGTCATGTGAAGGGAAACAGCTGTTAGTCTAATTTACTAAGGTGAATATAAAAAATCCGACTAGCTGATTGGTCGAAAAATTCGGCATCTGACGCTATATTCACCGCGCTAGGCGGTGAATATAGGATTTCAAGGCGTGGTGGCTAAGCTAAGCCACATTTGCTGTGCTGGCAAGTAAAGATGGCGACTCGTTTTGAACTAAATTTTCGTTTATTCTAAAGACATCACTCCAAGTTCAGGATATTCAAAGCATTGGGAATTTAGGTAAATGACTACCAAGACGTTTCGACGGAAAACATTTTCAAGAAATGATTTTAACGCATTTAAAACTCGTCAAAAACAATGGTTGTTGCGTGGCGAACAAGGGCGGCCCACGGTTTTTGTGTCGGATGGAGTGACTGAAATTGCCTTCTCTTCAGACCTAAACCTACTTATTTCAGGAAGATAACTACTTCTGCTCATGAAATCAGCAACGATTGAACAAAGGTATCTGATGAATGTCTTTTTCGTAGTGTTCTTTTGTGTATTTTACAGCTTAATTTGAAATGTAAACTACGGTAATACGGTAACTACGGTAATATGGCGATCACTTGCGTGTATTGTTTTTCATGTTTTAGCTCGGAATTTGTAGTTCTTTATATCCATCTTAGTAAATTAGACTAAAACAATTATTCCACTCAGGCTCAGTGAAAATTGGTGAATATTTACCTCGACTTCGTCTAGGTAAATATTCACCAATATTCACCTCACCTTCGGCGAATAATTGTTAAATGTACGTCGTTTCCTGAACAATATCAGCAAATAATTATAAATCTGTGTCAAATTATCATCCAATTTCTGGATTTCTTTACATTATTTATCTGTAATCATCTTTGTATCACAATCTTCAGTTTTCTAACTTCATTGTTTCCATAGCAACGTTTCTATTTAACTAGGCGTGAGATTCTCTACATCAATTACATTTTAAATTTCTTCGTGGCAGGTTATTGTCCATAAATCAGCTAGAGAACCTTCCTCCAGGCGTTTTCAGCAACAACATGGAGTTGAAGCGTCTGTAAGTAAGAGTATAAAAATAAAGTTTAATGAAACTAGAAACCGTTTAAGGACGTTGTGAGACCTATCTCGAGTTGTAACAAGGATCTTTACAAAAAAAGTAATAATTTAATTTTAATAACGAATCCATAACCCGGATATTAACATGGGTAATGTTAAAAACCTGCAATGTTTATATGAGTCACATACGAAGGAATTTTTACTAGCAAAAATAAAAATTCCGGGACAAACTTACCTCTGAAAAAAAAAATGTCATAGTTTGATTTCTGCTTATCGGAGTAGTATCAGCTCAGTCTAGTTTCCTTATTTTGATCTTCATGGCTACTCAGCCACTGTTTCTGCAAAATGCATCTTTGTTTTGTGTTTGAATGTTTTTCTTGTTGGTTTCTATTCTTTACAATTTGGAAAAAACATGCCTGTCAATATACGGTTGGTTGCCAAGGTAACAAGTTCAGTGAACAATGACATGTCATACTAAATTGTTACCAGGTAAATTTTAGGTAAAGCAGAAAAGTTTGGCGGCTTTTACTTCATTACTAAACAATTAGTTAAAAACGGTTACAGTACGGGCGGTCTCCCCTTGTCTGAATAGGGTTAAGATTTACTCAAAACATTAATTAATGACGAGTTAATTCATCCATATAGAGGTAAAAATGACCTAAAAGTTAAATACTATTATTATACAATGCTGATGCTACCGCAATTTTAAGCACTCTGCTAATTCCAGATGGCACTGTGTCATCGCGTCATATCTACATACACTGGTATTTATGAATGTAGGTATGACGCGCTTTTGCAGACAATGGTCTTTGACGTCATGCACGTGTACCACGCGTCGTTCTCTTCATTAGCGAAAAAGTACGAAAAAGTTTGTGTTATTCGCCTCAGCCAACACAAGTCACGGCCTTGATAATTCTCGCTATCATGCTCAACTTCATCCAATAATTGTCAATTATTGTAATGTAGCGACATATTTATAGCACTCACAAAAATAATGACCATTCTATACACATATCTAAAATATATAATTTTCATTGCATATGGTTCCAGAATTATGTGCTAACTTTTTTTATAGGAACTTGAAAAACAACAAATTAAAGATGTTGTCTCCGGGAGTTTTCAGCCACAATGCCAAGCTCAACAACCTGTACGCAGAACAATTCCTTAGGCCCAGTTCAGACGCCGTACTTCACATGAGCCGAATCGAATTCGATGAATTAAGTTCATGTGAGGTACGGCGTCTGAATCAATTCGGAACGCCTGATTGAATTCGGATCGGTTCAGCCGTTCTTCTCGCCTGTCTCAGCCGGGAATAACGGCTGTGGACCGGCTTTGATTCAGACGCCGAACTTCACATGAGCCGAAACAAATGCATGAATTATTATAATGTATTTTTCAATATAACAGCAATTTTCACCTATTAATTTAAGTTCGGCTGAATTAAGCTCGGCGTCTGAATCAATTCAGCCGGTCTAAATTAATTTGGGTCGGCCTAAATTCGAATTCGATTCGGCTCATGTGAAGTACGGCGTCTGAACTGGGCCTAATTAGATACAAAACCAACGCATTAAACCCATCTGAACAGCAACGAGCATAATGTACGGCTGGAAAATTCAACAAGCTAATTTTTTTCTGATAAAATGTTAAAGATGCAACCGACCCCACATTTTCTGAATTTCCTTACAATTTATCAGTTTTGTATTTCAATCTTTAGTTTGATAACTCCTTTGTTTCCACAACAAGTTTTGCTATAAATTATATTTTTATAGGTAAGCCTGAATATCTCAGTCTACTGTATATAAAAGCAGATACTTATCGTTACCTTTTTTTAAATTTCTTCCTGACAGGTACTTGTACGATAATCAGCTAGAGAACCTTCCTCCTGCCATATTCAGCAACAATACTGAGTTAAGAACTCTGTAAGTAAGAGTACAGCTATAAAATCCAATCAGACCATATTCGGATTGGGAACAGCAGAGGGAGCAGAATTTTCCCACGCCATATTCAACCAGCATTCATGTATTACAGCTTATAATATGTATGCATATTAAATATATGTTTTAAGGTTGTGCCAAAACGCTGACGGAAAGAGTGAATTTAATTAAAGATGTGAACCTGTACATGCAAGCTATATGGCGCCCATCCGGCCAGATTTTATGATCTCCCTATTCCTGAATCGGTTGCAACATTTCGTCGGATAGTTTTTTCTTTGGATACTCAGACCTCATTTAACTATAACTTATTGGGCACCGACACATTTTAACATTAATACCGTGGTGAACCTGTATGAGGTCAACCATTTATCAACCCTTTATATTTACCTAGAAATTCAGTGTTGTGCGCAAATTTTTATTCTTATCACTTTTAATATGTTCATGGATCAGTTTCCAATGTTGGAAGTATAATACTGTCCTTTGCTGAAACCAATCACCTACATGTAGCTACATGTTATTTACATTTCGCGGGTAACTCGGATATGAAATATGTAGGGGTCATGTTAAAACCTTTTCCATGTTTGCCACAGCTAACCCTACCAAACAAGTACTCTGCGTACTACTTTGATTTGTAGCAATGTTATTCATGTCTAGAAAACCTTGTAATACTAAATTGTTACCAGATAAATTTTAGGTAAAGTCGAAAAGTTTGGCGGTTTTTACTTCATTACTAAAATTACGGGCGGTCAGATCACCACCCCCCCCCCCCCCCCGCCCTTGATTGATTGATTGATGGATGGATTGATTGATTGATTGATTGATTGATTGATTGATTGATTGATTGATTGATTTATAATTAGTTGTTGTATAATAATTAGTATAATTAGTTTTTGTAGCCAATAATTAGTTTCTGTAGCCAACATAGTTTTTTAGACGAGTATTTTAGCAATAATTATTAGTAATGTATACACAGTGTCCCCATTTAGTGGTTTATAACTGCTATTCCAGTCAGACACTCAAATAAAGGTTTTATTATTATTATTATTATGGATGGATGAAAAAGTAGAATATTTCATTAATCTAGTTATGAAAGGAATAAAAACGTTATATTTATAGTGGTGTATGGAAATAATGTCAGTGAAGAAACGTTGAAATAAAGAGGTTGACTTTTATGAACTGTCAGATTTGCTATATTGATGCAGAATACATATTTTGCATCATTCACAGTATTAAACTTATCTAGTGATTACTTCTTCATAGTCAATTGCACAACAATAACATAAAGCACTTGCCTTCTGGAGTTTTCACTCACAACACCCAGCTGTGGCAACTGTAAGTAGGACTCTTCGTGTGCTCCAAAATAATATTAAAGGAACTAATTAACGGTATAGATGGCACATCTTAAAAATGTAGACTAAATTTGTCAAGTTCATTGTTTGCAATCCATTTAGTGTTTTTCTAGGTTTTGAAGGTGTTCTTCGATTTGAAGGCATTCAGTTTTTTACATCGCAGTAAATGCCTTGATATATCGTGACACTGATTCTTTAAATCTAACAAGATAGGTGGAAAAAGGCAGGATGTACACATTCCACATTTGATTTAGCCATTGTTTTCCAGAAAAAAGATTCAAAATGTAACATCTAGTTATTGGTAATGAATTTGATGACATACTTGAGTTTCCATTACTAGCAAAGGTTTCAGTTATGGGGTAAAGTTGATATATTTTGTCGTTTATTTTCTCTTCGTATATAAAAAAAGAAACTGGAAACCATTTAAAAACGGGGTAACTGACCTATTTGAAGATATCATAAGGATATTGCCATTGAAAGGTTTGTCACTTACTATTTTCATTGTTTTAAAGTTCTTAAAAGAACTAGCGGAAACGTCTTTAATAGAGGGAAATTGAAGCCCGGCAAAGTTCTTTGTTATATGTTTTTTGTTCGCTATTTTGGGGGTGACCGTGCACAAAACCTGACAAAATGCAATAGGTGGTTACGTGTGTTCAAGCAACTAACCAATAGAAACGTTGCGATTTACGTAATTCGTGCATAGTGTATGAGCGCAAAACAAAAGATTGTGCACGGTCGTGGACCTTCCAACATAAATCGTGGCCGATTTGTTTGCTCCTTTGAAGTTTGCCGGGTTTCATAACCATTTCCCTCTATTAACTATGGCACATACAGACTGCTATCACGATTTCCTTTCCTTTGTGTCACAAAATATCCGTGGTCAACACGTTGCTACTGTCAGCTGCGATACGTACGTACGTACATATAAGGGCTAAAAACATTCCATTAGCAAACAAAAGAAAACGAGAAGAAACGCAACGAGTCAAAAGCGGTACTACGGAAAAACAACTATCCCTTGTCATTTATATTTATTAAAAGCTGCGAGAGCAGTGTTAACCAGAAAATCCGCTGGTGTCAAAACTAATGGCTTTGCAGTGCTTCCATATGTACAGGGCATTTCTGAAAGAATTGGTCGCGTTTTGAAACAACAGGTCGGGTTGTCATACAAACCACAAATAACCATCCACGCCCTAAAGAGCAAGACGATTCTGACTGTCCGTCCAAAATCGGGCATAGCATACAAAATCAGTTGAAACACAGTGCGATTTTGTATACTATGGCCAAACAGAAAGACCACTGAAGACTCGTATTACGGAACATAGAAAGGCAGTTAAAAGTTTGGACCACCGTGACTCTAAAGTTGCTGGCCATGTCCTTAAATTCAACCATCACATGATTTTGAAAACGTTAACGTTGATGGACGTGAGGCCAAGTACCACGAGGGACTCTTTCTTGAAGCCTGGCACTCTACGGCAGACCCAAATGCTGGAACGATCACATCATAATCCAGAAACCGTACGCATCGCATGAGCGTGAACGATTCACAGAATAATTTTTTTTAGTTTCAAGACTCGCGCTACGTTAATTCAATTAACGTGTAACAACAGTCTGATCTCTATTGCTGATGTAGGCTTAAGAACTAGCTGAAACGTCTATAAAACGATGAAAAGAGTCAGTGACAAACCCGTTCAATGTCAATAGGTCAACTCCTGACTACTCGTATTCAATATTTGAATGTCATAAGGATCTTAAAAGTTAATACTATTACTTATCATTTTCTTGAAATCTGCAAGACACAGAGATAATTTCGAGCATACACATGCAGATATTTATGACGAAACTATTTCTTGGTAGAGACTTATCCAAGAACCAAATAATGAAGTTATCTTCGGCAGTTTTCAGCAACAATACCAAGCTGGAGAAGCTGTATGTAGAAATTCAACGATTTATCTTCAACCAAAACCTTATAAGAAAGTAAAGTAACTGTTAGTATAGGTAATCGCATGGGGCCGAGTAAAATTAAGGATTAATATCACGCGTGTTTTCAGAAGTTGCAGAAATTGCCCGAGTCGCGCAGCGACAAGGGAAATTTCTGCAACTTCTGAAAACACAAGTGATATTAATCCTTAATTTTACGAGGAAACATGCGATTACTTGTTTATGACATAGAGGGCAAAATTTTCGGTAAACATTCAAGGCGCGAAGCTAAATTCTGCCGGCGGAACGAAAATATTCCTTCCTAAAATCACACAGAATCACAGCGAGATCGAGCAAACCCTTACGTTCAGAACAGGATAACGTTAACTGTTATGTAAATCTAAAGAGAAAAATGTAAGTCGTGAAATGAAAAAAATAACAAGCTTAGGCTCAAGCCAAGTAAAAGGTAATTTTTATTCACCTGTTTGCATGTTTGAAGCTTTCCGCTGCGAGCTGCTTGACATGTCAATCCTACATCGATAAACGGCAAACGACGACTCCAAACAAACTTGTAGAGGTAATTTCTCCTGTTCAATTTGTCGGCCTTCTTCTTTCTTTGAACAAACTCTGTGCTCTTTACTCTGGGTTGCACATGATGAAGCCCGTATAACAGAAGTGAAGCGAAGAAGTCAGTTGGCGCCATGAATGAATTTCGTTTCAAACTTGTCAAGTGTCTCGCTGATGTTTTCTAGTTTTCAACTGAAATAATCTTCTGTTGCTTCGAGTGAAACACTGAGATTCAGCTTTCGGAATTTCGTTTCAAGCTATCACACGGTTTCCCGTTCCTTTTCATCAAATAACTCGGGAAACTGAAGTCAAACTCCGAAGCGGACGTACAAGCGAGCGCTGTGTTTGAAAATTCTGCTCAAAAATCCCGCCGTCAAGAAGCCAACCGAGTGCAGCGCGCTCAGCCAATTAGGAGCGAGGAATTTTGCCGCTCGACCAATCAGGATCAAGTAATTTTGCCCCGGGCAAACCAAAATTAATGAAAAATGCCCTCTGTCTCAGCCAATCAGCATTCAGTAATTTTGCCCTCTATGTTATAAAATTTGTTAAAAATTAATGTTCATTGTATTCATTTCATTTTGATGAACTTCCTACAACAGATATTTGGACAACAACAACCTCAAGGAGCTGCCCGATAATTTATTTCGCTGACTTGGTCAAGTTAAAAAGGCTGTATGTAAAAGAACCTTGCCATTAACTATCCTTTACGAAGGGAAGTACTTGGTTCGAAATTGTACGACTTATCTTCAAATTAAATGCTGACATCAATTGATAGAAATTAATGCTTTAATTTATTTTTGATATGTTCATGTAGATTGCTGGACAGCAACAAGCTCAAGGAGCTGCCTGATAATTTATTCACTGACTTGGTCAACCTAAATGGGCTGTATGTATAAAGACGCTTGCTATTAACTAACATTTGCGATGCGAATTATATGGGTAAATAGACTTATAAGTATAATCACATAGCACTGGCAATTCTCGCACTCTGATTGGCTATCGAAACGAAGTATTTAGCGCGTGATTATGACTGTTAAACAAGGCATTTGCGCAATATTGCAGCTTACGTGAGACTACTGTTCTTTACTATTTGCATCGCAAACTGAAACATAAAAAGTACCGTTTTAGTATGCTTTCAAGTCATTGTCTGAAAAGCCAAAACAAACAGACGTTCTTTTGAAAGTGAGATTGAAGATTTCCACGGCTTTAAATTCAACTTTTTTCTAGAGATTAATGAAGCCGTTTGCCTGAGCGGTATCTACATGAAACGGCAAAATCTGCAGAGTTGAAAATGACTAAAACGGCGGATGAAATAAAAGTAGTAAAGCTATATAGAAAGACCATTGAAGACTCATATTACGGAACATTGAAAGGCAGTTTAAAGGTTTGACCACCGTGACTCTAAAGTTGCTGGCCATGTCCATAAATTCAACCATCACATGGATTTTGAAAACGTTAACGTCGATGGACGTGACGCCAATTACCACGAGCGACTCTTTCTTGAAGCCTGGAACTCTACGACAGACCCAAACGCTGGGAACGATCACATCATAAGTATAGGAAATCGTATGAACGCGAGTGCAATTCGTGATTTATGGGCACGAGTGATGTTTTGAAAGTTCTCAAAATTGCACGAGCCTTTGGGCGAGTGCAATTTGAGAACTTTCAAAACATCACGAGTGACCATAAATCACTAATTGCACGAGCAGTTCATACGATTTTTTTGTTTATAATATTCTCAACAAAATTTTGCTGCGTCCATCACGCTACTCTGCACACGAAACGCTTCTATCACTAGTTTCCAAAGTGCTCACATGTTTTATTTGAACGCGCAGGCAAACCAAGCGTGAACTTTTTGAAAGAATTACAGTACTATAGTTTAGAAAATATTTAACCATTAACTTGAAAGCTTATTTCAATTCCATTAAGCGGCAAAAACGTCTCTACTTGTCCGGAAACCGTTATCACAATTCCGTATTGCACTCTATAAACCTATTTATGCATTCGTCATTGACCAATCAGAAGCTCCATATTTTGTTGAGTATATTATAATACAAGAAACCGCACGCATCGCACGAGCGTGAACGATTCGCAGAAATAAAGTTTTTGGTCACGCGCACAAGCCCCGTGCTACGTTTTTTTAATTTACGCGTAACAACGGTCTCATCTCTATTGCTGATGTAGGCTAAAGAACTAGCCGAAACGTCTTTAAAACAATGAAAAGAGTCAGTGACAAACCCTTTCAATGTCAATATGTCAACTCCTGACGACTCGTATTCAATATTTAAATGTCATAAGGATCTTAAAAGTTAATACTATTACTTTATCATCATTTTCTTGAAATCTGCATGACACTCACACTCTCTACTTTTATAAAATAGAGATAATTTCGAGCATACACATGCAGATATTTATGTAGCCTGTTCACAGACGTTCAATTTTTCGTAAGATACTGGTGCGCGCCGATATTTATGATGAAACTATTTCTTTGGTAGATTCTTATCCAAGAACCGTATGTAGAAATTCAACGATTTATCTTCAGCCGAAACCTTATAAGAATGTAAAGTAACTGTTAACTTTGTTAAAAATTAATGTTCATTGTATTAATTTAATTTTCATAAACTACCTACAACAGATATTTGGACAACAACAACCTCAAGATGCTGCCTGATAATTTATTTGTTGACTTGGTCAACTTACAATGGCTGTATGTAAAAGAACCTTGCCATTAACTAGCATTTACTATGAGAATTACATGAGTAAATAGACTAATAAGTAGAATCGTAGCACCGACAATTTTCGCACTCTCATTGGCTATCGAGGTATTTAGCGTGTGATTATGACTTTTAAACAAGGAATTTGCGCAATATTGCATCCTACGTGAGATTAATTTTCTTTACTATTTGCATCTCAAACTGAAACATAAACAGTATCGTTTTTTGGTCACGGGCGCAAGCCTCGCGCTACGTTTTTTCAATTAACGTGTAACAACGGTCTCATCTCTATTGCTGATGTAGGCTTAAGAACTAGCTGAAACGTCTATAAAACGATGAAAAGAGTCAGTGACAAACCCTTTCAATGTCAATAGGTCAACTCCTGACTACTCGTATTCAATATTTAAATGTCATAAGGATCTTAAAAGTTAATACTATTACTTTATCATTTTCTTGAAATCTGCATGACACAGAGATAATTTCGAGCATACACATGCAGATATTTATGATGAAACTATTTCTTTGGTAGAGTCTTATCCAAGAACCAAATAATGAAGCTATCTTCGGCAGTTTTCAGCAACAATACCAAGCTGTACAGCCTGTATGTAGAAATTCAACGATTTATCTTCAACCGAAACCTTATAAGAATGTAAAGTAACGGTTAACTTTGTTACAAATTAATGTTCATTGTATTAATTTAATTTTCATGAACTACCTACAACAGATCTTTGGACAGCAACAACCTCAAGGAGCTGCCTGATAATTTATTCACTGCCTTGGTCAACCTAAATGGGCTGTATGTATAAAGACGCTTGCTATTAACTAACATTTGCGATGCGAATTATATGGGTAAATAGACTTATAAGTATAATCACATAGCACTGGCAATTCTCGCACTCTGATTGGCTATCGAAACGAAGTATTTAGCGCGTGATTATGACTGTTAAACAAGGCATTTGCGCAATATTGCAGCTTACGTGAGATTACTGTTCTTTACTATTTGCATCGCAAACTGAAACATAAAAAGTACCGTTTTAGTATGCTTTCAAGTCATTGTCTGAAAAGCCAAAACAAACAGACGTTCTTTTGAAAGTGAGATTGAAGATTTCCACGGCTTTAAATTCAACTTTTTTCTAGAGATTAATGAAGCCGTTTGTCTGAGCGGTATCTACATGAAACGGCAAAAAGAGTCAGTGACAAACCCTTTCAATGTCAATAGGTCAACTCCTGACTACTCGTATTCAATATTTAAATGTCATAAGGATCTTAAAAGTTAATACTATTACTTTATCATTTTCTTGAAATCTGCATGACACAGAGATAATTTCGAGCATACACATGCAGATATTTATGATGAAACTATTTCTTTGGTAGAGTCTTATCCAAGAACCAAATAATGAAGTTATCGTCGGCAGTTTTCAGCAACAATACCAAGCTGTACAGCCTGTATGTAGAAATTCAACGATTTATCTTCAACCGAAACCTTATAAGAATGTAAAGTAACGGTTAACTTTGTTACAAATTAATGTTCATTGTATTAATTTAATTTTCATGAACTACCTACAACAGATCTTTGGACAGCAACAACCTCAAGGAGCTGCCTGATAATTTATTCGCTGACTTGGTCAACTTACGATGGCTGTATGTAAAATAACCTTGCCATTAACTAACATTTACGAAGGAAGTACATGGTTAGAAATTGTACGATTTATCTTCAAAATTAAATGTTGATAATGACAGAAATTAATGCTTTGATTTATTTTTGATATGTTCATGTAGATCGTTGGACAGCAACAACCTCAAGGAGCTGCCTGATAATTTATTCGCTGACTTGGTCAACCTAAATGGGCTGTATGTATAAAGACGCTTGCTATTAACTAACATTTGCGATGCGAATTATATGGGTAAATAGACTTATAACTATAATCACATAGCACTGGCAATTCTCGCACTCTGATTGGCTATCGAAACGAGGTATTTAGCGTGTGATTACTGAAATTTAAACAAGGTATTTGCGCAATATTGCATCCTACGTGAGATTACTTTTCTTTACTATTTGCATCTTAAACTGAAACATAAAAAGTACCGTTTGCTTTCAAGTCATTGTCTGAAAAACCAAAACAAACAGACGTTATTTTGAAAGTGAGATTGAAGATTTCCACGGCTTTAAATTCACCTCTTTTCTAGAGATTAATAAAAGCCGTTTGCCGTTTGCCGTTTGCCGTTACCGAGCGGTAACTACACGAAAGGGCAAAATCTGCATAGTTGAAAATGACTAAAACGGCGGATGAATTAAAAGTAGTAATTAAAAGCTGTATAGTAAAAATCCGACTTATTTTTACTTCTTAGTATAAATGCACGTAAGAGAAATGACCAAAAATAAAACTCAAACAACAAAGAAGTTAAAATTTTTGTTCTCTTTGAACAGATTCAAATACTACAATTATAACACTTTTCAAGTTTCTTTCTTTTCAGTGGATTAAATAATATATCACAATATTTGCACGGCTAGGCTGTATAGTAAAAAGCCGATTTTTTTATACACTTTTGGGATGAAAAAGCATTAGAAAAATCACAACAAATAAAAAGCAGCCTGACGTAAAAAACGTGCTAAAACAGCAAGGAAGTGAAAATGTTTGTTCCCTGCGAACACTTTTAATTATCGCATAACACTTTTCAAGTTTGTCTCTCTTCAAATTGTGCATCAGTGTCTGTTCACTTGACAGCATAACAATAGCGGCTAACCAGCCAATAACGTCTTATTCTTATTTTGAACTATATTTTACGTAGGTTTTTGAACCATAATCAATTGCAATATTTACCACATGATATTTTCAAGAAAAATACAAAGCTGAGCTGGCTGTAAGTAGAACGTTTTCAAGACTAGTTGTTTTTACTGATTCGTTGTTTCTTCTCATCGTTAGTTATATTAGACTGACTTGTTTAGCCTTTGAAGCTGCTTTAGATCTTACCACTTCAAATAGTTTTCCAGATAAATAAATAGTTGATCAGCGCCATAAATCAAATGCATCATTCACAGCGTATTTCAGGTCATTTACATGAACAAGTTTTGAAACTGTTAAGGACAAATGATACGGCAAGAGAGAGGGAGAGTGTATATAATACAGAGGAACCGATGGGCCATGAAAATATGGACGTATCAATAATAGTGTGGTGTTATTAATTGAAGGCTCAAATTATGATATTAGTAGAGCATTTGTCATAACAATTTCGTTTTGACTCTCTATTGCATGATTCCTGTTCGCAGTACAATAAACACGGCTCACGTAGGTTTTTTTTCTAAATAAACCCATTTTCCCAAAAAGTGGCCGTATTGAAGGGGTGGTCCTAAGGCGCAAGCTTCCACTGCATCTTTGTTTTAGTTGCATAACAAAATGTATTGGTGGTTGAAGTTATACAAAAAACAAACTAACAACTGTAATTAAGCGAATGTAAATCACGACTCGTTAACTTTGTTTATGATGCAGAAAGTTGCACACCAACAATTTGGCGGAGTTAGAGGAGACTGTGTTTCGTGGCTTGAGGAACTTAAAGGAATTGTGAGTGAAGAAACGTTATTTAAAAAAAACATGATTTACATAGATGTAGATGAACGTTTAATCATTTGTCTCACGATGGAGTCACTTTGAGATGTTGATCGCGACGTTTCGACTGCTTTACTGCTAGTCTTCATCAGGCGACGAGGTCAATTGTTTATGTGTCGCTATATGTAGCACCTTGGTTCGTTGCTATTGGTGCATTTCGATCCTCATTATTATTCTGACTAGAGGTTGTTCCCTCAGTGGGCTGACTAGAGGTTGTTCCCTCAGTGGGCTGACTAGATATTGATCGGCAGTTGTGTTTCAAACACAACTGCAACACAACTGCCGATCAACTCCTAGTCAGCCCACTGAGGGAACAACCTCTAGTCAGCCCACTGAGGGAACAACCTCTAGTCAGAATAATGAGGATTGAAATGCACCAATAGCAACGAACCAAGGTGCTAAATATAGCGACACATAAACAACTGACCTCATCGCCTGATGAAGACTAGCAGTTAAGTGGTCGAAACGTCGCGATCAACACCTCAAAGTGACTCCATCGTGAGACAAATGATTAAACGTTCATCTACATCTATTTAATGAACCACGATGAACAATAACCACATCTTTTATAACACATTATTTAAACTTAGAAATTTGAATTTATTTTAAAGAACAAAGCAATATATTAAAGCTGCACCTATTCAGTGTTGTTTCCTAGTAAAAAACGGGGCTTATATGAGCAGAAACACAAATTAATTAAAGGGGTGGGAGTGAGCATGCGCTAATTTTTTTGTTAGAGCTTAAAACCTGCGCAAGTCACGCAAGATTTAAAAAAAAAAAAAAAAAAAAAAAAAAAGTGACGCAAGATTGCATCTGATTTTAATTTTAAAATAATCTAATTTTAAAATAATATTTTTTCTAACCTGAACGCAGATGGTTACAGGACAACAACATCAGGGAGCTACCTCTAAATCTATTTGAGGATTTGCTAAGTTTAGATGAACTGTTAGTACTTAGTTTTGTTTTATATTAAGGTATTTGCCCAACTGGTTATTAAGTGTAATTTACTTGGCTTCAACTTATGCAACTAGATTTCTTTCCTATTGCTCTTATCGGCCAACATTGCATCCCCTAAAGTATGGGTAAATTCCAAAAAGCGATGGGGATGGTCGCGCTTGGAAATTGCTGATACATAACAAAGTTGGGACTATGAATTCACGTCACGTCATTTAGTCTAGCAAAGTGGTACGTTAGAATAATTATATCGTTATTAAAAATGTCATATACATTCACTGCGACAGAATAAACCTATAAACAAGCTACAATATATAAAGTTATACAGCCATTTTGTAGCTCATAACATAAAGTTGGCTAATATTCCACTTTAATATTAATCTCTGATATACATGTATTCGTCTGCAGGAGAAAAAATGAGTTAATTATGTGGTAAAAAATATGCAACCCTTGCTATCAAACAACGTTTTTACATGCAAATAAAACAGAAACGTTCAACTAGCCAATACTCGACTGCAGGTTGGAGATGTTCAGGAGAATCTTGTGTAAACAAGGCTGGGTAGTGAACAACTGACGTAATCATACATAAGGCTTATTATTTTCCTAACCTACTTTCTTCCATTAAACTTATTTTGGATGAGAGGTTGTAAGCCTTCGTTCTCAGTCCCCCTTCTCTAGCATTGTTCAGTGTACTTTGGTTATCCTTTTCAGGGATTTGTCAAATAACGAAGTGCAGGTGTTACCCCAGGGACTCTTTAGTAGTCTAACAAAAACTAACAAAACTGTAAGTAGGTCTCAAAGAAAACAACAAACAGATAAACGAACAAACAAGCAACAAATCAAACAAAGAGATCGGATGCAGGGAAATCGTTTCTCCTTCTTATTTTTCACCCATAATAACAATAACAAAGTAATCCAGCATTGAAAAAAAACATGCAAACAAGCGTCTTATTGTTATAGTATGAGCAAAGTGACAATCTACCAAAAGTCATTAAATACCGTGCAAATGCAAGTGATATTTCTTCAAAAATAATTAAGACCCATTAAGACCTATTAATATTGACCTGGTATTTCGATTGGTATCTACAGTAACTTTTTATTGCTCAATTGTAGGATTATTTATTCAGTCGATTTAGAAACATGAAAAATGCTGGGGCCGGAGAGAACAATTGATACTATATTTTATCTAAGCATCTTGCCATTTATTTCAAATTGTAGGATTTTGCCCAATAATAAAATTAAGGATTTACCACCAGAGATCTTTGCTAACCTGACCGCGATAAAGACACTGTAAGTGAAACTGCTAGAGAGGATAATTCATTTTTAGATTGTTCCGAAACGTGTTTCGACGAGTTTCCTTTGGTGTAAGTAAGGCAGATTATTTACCTGATACCTTTAATTGTTGTTTAACAATTTGAAATGAAACTATTCCCTTAAGATTCAAACTAATAGTTTCGCAGTCCACATGCCATAAACATCCCTATGAAGTACAACTTTTATCGGATGAAAATGAGATTGCCATGTTGTTATTTCCGCATAGTTAATTAATTAAGAACTGGATGAAAACACGACCTACTGTTTTAGAAGTGTTTTCATCCAAGCGTGATCTTAACCGCCAGCTAGATTCGCTTATTATATCATGAAAATTTACAGGAAATTGGACAACAATAAAATAGAGAAGCTCCATCACAATCAATTCCAGGGATTGGTGAATTTATATGATCTGTAAGTAAAGTAATTCATGGTGAACTTTCCTATAATCCTATTGGAATCTGGCTAATATAGCAAAATATCCAAAACTGCCAAACCAGAAATGGGCTGAGCCTATGATATTTGCCTCCCAGTTTGCTACAAATTTCGTCAGTCAAAGTGTAACAAAATTAATGGCTAGTGGTTAGTGACATCAACTAATAATAAACTGATAAAAGTATTTCTAATAGAAGGGCGGTTACAGTGTACTTGAAGATAAATAAATACTTAGAAACCAGCCTCTTTCCCCTTTTCAGTTTCTCTGTGAACTAGACAAAATAAGTGTGAATTCCTAGCAGAGTAATGACATCAGTTTCTCATAGTTTGCATTGCAGACTATTGATGCGCCAGGCATTGTTAAAAATTCGATTTGTATTTTCTTTTTAAGCTACTTGTCTGAGAATGAACTGAAGCGTTTGCCTGAAGAAATTTTTAAAGGCCTGAGGAACCTTTTGTCAATGTGAGTAAACACAACTTTAAATTGCAGACAGAGATACAGAGATCGAGAACATTCTTCAAAGTTTTTAATGGTCTCGGTGTCAATTTTGTGCCACGCAGCATGTGTAAAACATTGTATTTTACACCAAGATAAAATAAGGGACAGAGAGGGACACGCCCAGTCCGCCCCTAGTTTCCCTCTTTGTCCCTTATTTTCTCTTTATTACACTGGATGTATGGTACAAGTTGTGTGAAACTGAGATAAAAATAATGAATCATAGGCGTTGTTATACACGTGCTGAGTGGGCAACAAATTAAGGTGTGCTTTATTTTCTGCAGCAACATATTTAGCAATCAACTACAATATGTTACCAAGGACAATTTCAAGGACACTCCAGATTTGCGATTTTTGTGAGTATTGAACAGTATTTAGCAATGTACACCTGATCGATAACATTTTACATTGTATTTTATCCTGTGGAATATAATTTTGTTTTTCAAGGGATAACTATGGTCCATTGCATCATCTGCGTTTGAAATGTGTGAATGTTTTCGAAATCAAATACATCTCTTAACCTCTCATCTGTCATCTAGTATACATTGTACAATACTTTAACTTGCAAAAGACGTTTATTTCATATACTTCTAGCGACAAGTTAAGAATGATAATGGAACAAAATTTGGTGCAAATTTATGTTTTAACGGACTTTCCATTTGCAGATTCATGCAATACAACGAGATGACCGAGCTACCGAACGGCTTCTTTGATGAGTTGAAGGAAATAACGAGAGTGTAAGATTCTAATTTAATAATGATTTACATCAAATGGGGAATTGCGCGGGTGATTACACTGATGCAAACACTCGAGGGGAAGTTTTGGAGAACATGAAGCGACTCGGAGTATTCTTACTTTCCCTGGATGGGATGCTACTCCACCACAGGTTACCCCAAACTTACTTTAACAATTCGCCATTATCCATGTATACACCAAGGTGGTGAGGATGGGTAGGGTGTCTTGGCGAAGACAACAGCACAATGATTCCGGTAAGGGCTGAACCCGGTCCTATCGATCCATACTGAGTCCAACGCGCTAACCTTCCGCATGGAACCAACTTTATTGCTGGTTTGCAACCATTCCCGAGAGATTTTAATGACAAAGACCCCGGCGGCCATGTTAGATGACAGGAACAATAAAGCTAATTATAATTATTTTGTTAATGGGCATCCAACATGGCGGCGATGAGGTCAGTTGCAAACCAAGAATTGTAGAAAGTGGTAGATATTTCGATTAATTTTCATAAAAGGTAATGATCCGTGGTAGAAAGGGGAACTTATTCCGATATCATCACTAATACTGAGAAAGTATTATCTCGCCCGATTGTATTTTTGATATAAATTTGACTTCTTTGTAAAGGATATTTGTGACTAATTAAAATAAAGAAGCCAAAGGTAATTCGAAATAAAGAAGATTAGACGTTTTCTGACGTCTTCTCAAATAGGAGTGTTTCATGAAAGTATAATACGTGAATTTTAAATGATTCAGATTTCTATTCAGACCTGGATTGTTTTGGTCTTTGGGGATGATGACGTCATATGACGTAGTAATTACGTCATGACTTCCAAACAGCCGGGTCTGAATAGGGTTAATGCGTGCGAAACGTTATAAACACGTTTTTTTATCTTTATACCCCGAAAAACCAATCAGAGCACGCGGAGACACCAATCTAATTATTATAATCTGAAATAGCTCTCCTTTACATCATGTAATGTATTTATTTTATGGATTGTAGGGGTGTCGACACCAATCTCATGTGCTGCCATCTGACAAAGGAGGACGCTGATTGCATGAATGTTTACAATGACGACTTCGCCAATTGCGAGAGCATGTTCAGGAATCCGGCTCCAAAGAAAAGTATCTGGGTGATAGGAATCCTGTCGCTGGTTGGTTCTGTGTTTGTTGTTACCTGGCGTATGATCGTCAAGGATTTGAACGTGGTGCAGTCCATTATGTTAATGCATTTGGCGCTGTCGGATGGCTTGATGGGCGTGTACTTGTTGACAGTGGGCATCAAAGATCGGCTGTGGTCTGGGGAGTACTACTTACACGACTTTGAGTGGCGGTCCGGTTGGTCTTGCCAGATAACTGGAGCTATCTCTTTGTTATCTAGTGAGGTATCTTTAATGTTGATATCCCTGATATCTGCGGACCGGCTCAAGAATATTGTACTCCCTTGGCACGGTAGGGCGCTCACACGTAAGGTTACGCACATTGTGTGCCTCGTTATTTGGGTTGCTGGCTTTCTTATTGCATTCTTTCCGATGTTCGGCATTCAATATTTCAATGACCCCTACAGGTACCATAGCTACTATGGTAGGAGCGTCGTCTGTCTGCCCCTGCAGCTGTCTGTTGGTAAGCCAGCAGGCTGGGAATACTCTGTTTCTATGTTTCTTGCCTTAAATTTCTTCTTCTTCATCTTTATCACGGTGGTCTATCTCGCGATATTCATAAACAGATGCCGGGTCAAATCCAGGTCGGCCAACAACAGGAGGGAGACAGCCCTTGCCAGACGAGTGTTCTTCATCATTCTTACTGATTGTGTCTGCTGGGTACCCATCATTGTTATTGGCATGAGATCCCTTTTGGAAAAGTATTTCCATCCGCCAGGAGACCTAGCAGTGTGGATTGCAGTGTTTGCACTCCCAGTCAACTCGGCTATAAATCCACTGCTCTACACGTTGTCAACACCAAAGGTACGAAACACTTTATTGTCGACGTCTTTGGATCCTTATTGCTTCACACAAATGTCATTACCGTTATTTAATGACGTATGATTCACCGTTCACACGAACTAAACACGCTTAGTTTGAATTAAAATTATCACAAATCGGCGACAAAAAAACTGGAAGCCGTAAAAAAAGAAACTCGCACTTGTGGTTTGTATAGGTAATAATTCGAGTGCAATTTGGAATAAATTAAACAGATCTAGAGCTTCCCTCAGCCAGTGTGAATTTAGACATTTTTGTTACTGTATTATTATATTATGGAACCAAGAGCTCTTTTATGCACACAATAGTTTTTAAAAACCATTACGAGCTCTAGATTTATATTAGTGTAAACAGGATATGAGATAAAAAAAAATACATATATTGTTTGAAATGTGCTCTTACTAAATTGAAAGAAAAATTAATTTTAGTCATTTATTTGAATTAAATTAAATGCATGACAATTGAACGTAATAAAAAGAAAAGAAACGGGTTAGAAACGTTTACTGATGGAACCATTTTTTTTTTAAGTTACCTGCATCTCGATGCATATATACATAGTGTATTACTTTGCAGTAAAAGAACCAGGGATGGAAGAAATATAGGCAATAAACGCTATGCAATGGTGTTTGGTGTTTCCCATTGACTATATGGGCAAGGAGCGCTTTACAATGAAATATATTTACAGTTACAATGAAATATATTTACAGTAACATTTATATTTTCTCGTCCAGGTGCAAGAATTTTTGAGAACCAAAATGGAACCGCTGTGGAACTACTTGCGGAACACATTCCACTGCAATCAAGTTCAAGACGGTAACTTTTTACATGTTTTCGTGACATCTGAATAATACAGATAAAACAATCTTCTATAACTATAAACACGGTTACATTGTTACAGTTCGCGTATAGTAGTTAATGGTTTAATATATTATTACACTTTTAAAATTTCAGAAGAACAGCAAGACCCACAGGGAATCGAGGACAATGAGCAGCCTCATGGTGAAGAAGGTAATCATTTCTGCCATGATATTTGTACCATATGTTGTATATGTCTGAGCGTATGGCTTGTGATCGTCCTGGCAAAAAATATATAGCTTATGCACACTCTAGAATAGGCACCCATCCCATGGTTAGACAGGCGAGCCGTTAACTGCATTGCCTTGCGCTCAGACGTCTCCAATTCGTTCAGACTTCACCGATCCAAAAATAAATCCATCAATCTCGTTCCCAGAGCCCTCGTTACCCTTGTCCAGCGGTGGAGCGGCTAACAAGGACCTCTGGGATAAAGCGATCCGCCATGACCGGATTCTAGGACTTCCAGCTCTACTGCGCATGTGTTCGACCGCATGTTTCAACTAACGGACGCCAAGATTGTTGGACTTCCGGTCTTACTGCGCTAGTCAGGCGGTTCGCTTTAACCCAGAGGTCCTTGTTGGCCGCTCCACCGCTGGACAAGGGTAACGAGGACTCTGCGAACGAGATTGTTAATCCATTTATCCATCCACCCGAGTCCCATTCCTCCAATCCTCCATAACTCCTTTCTTTCCTTTCACTCCCATCCATCCGTCCGTCCATCCATCCATCCTCCATTCATCCATCCTCCATTCGTTCGTCCGTCCGTCCATTCGTTCGTTCGTTCGTTCGTTCATTTATTTTTTGTTTATTTAGATCACGTAGGAGAAATGTTCGAATTGCAAGTACTTGGTTTTCCACCCCCGGAACAAGGTGCTGTATAAATTTCATCCGTTCGTTCATTCAACATTGATAGGGGGAGGTGTGAACAAATTGTTTTTGTTTTTCAAAAAACATCACCGAATCATTTTCTGTCAAGAAAGAAATGCATACGCAGAGGCAGTAACATGTTTATCATTAGTGCCTTTTGTCAGAACAAATGCCGTTAATGGACTGAGTGAATACGCTCTATATAAGCCCAACATGCCCATGGAATTAACGCGTAGAAAATCATTATTTATTTATTATCTCCTACACTTCGTACCCGAGGTAATTTGCATACCCTGAGCCGAAAGCCGTTTTTGTAATAAAACCGAAATATTGGCAAAATCATTTCCAGCATTAACGTTTTTGTAATTAGTCAATAGAAAACAACAATAATTGTATTATTTATCACGTTTCCACCCGGGCGTTTCCACTGGATAGTGATTTATCCAGTGGATAACCGGTGAATAATAACACTGGAATTATTTCCTTTGCAGCTGAGCAAAGAGAGGAAGAACAGCAGGGTCAGCATGGAATCGAGAATAATGAGCAATTTCATGAACAAGGTAATGACATCTGCACCATCTACCACGTCCCAGAAAAACAATTTTACACCGCCATGTTGACGAATCAATGTTATTTCAACATTGGAAATGGTCATTATTACTTTTGGTTTTCGTGAATTAGCAATATCATTGTATTAGAAAAGTATTTATTTATACACGCTTTTTATAGGAAACCTATTTCTTGTACAGTACCCCAGGGATCAATTGTTGGGCCTTTGCTGTTCCCCAGTATATTATAACGATCGTTGTTGTTTTCTCAATAGCTCTAAAGCACGGTGTTTGCTGACGGCTTAACTGTCGCGGCGTCTTTCTATAGAGATTTGGAAAATATTGTTAATAGTAAATAGACCTTCTCCAAAATGATTCATAATAAGCTGAGCGGAAAATCAATACCAGCACCTGAAAGACCATCTCTTGTTTGTATTGGTAATTGTACGAAGTTTAGGTTGAACTCTACCTGAGTCGAGAAAACGGAAGTTGAAAACTGGAAAATTTAGAGACGTTTGTAAACCATGGCTCGACCAAACTCGCCTGATATGCCGCCGAAGCGTACCAAAAAGGTACGATTAGGTATAATAATCGTGCAGATCGGATAATCACTCAAAGTGACTGGGACACAGTCAGCGTCAGCAATAACATGTCGCGAAAGGGCCTCGAAATTTAGAGACTTTACTAAGAAAACAGATTTAAATCAAGCCTACCTCATTAATCCAAGGCGAAGTCCAAATTGTTCACAGACAACCTGTTAGCAATCAACGAGACCTAAAAGACCCGCAGAAAACTGTAGGTTTCCAAGTTGTCATCGTTGCGTTTTTCAAGTATGACGATACAAGTGATATTATAAAAACAACAGTAAATAAATGGAGGTAGACTGAAAACAGCATCACCACTTCTCGGTAAAAATACCTTTCTTTCTTGAACTTGTGAGAGTTTTGACTTTGTTCACAGGGATTTTCAATCCATCGAAGCCATGCACACCTTAAGACACAGTTTATGACATTTCTCTGGAGTTTATATCCGATGTGCTTTTAAGATCCTTTTCTCCTGCCTGCACTTTTCATGTTTTCTTGTGGTCCTTGAGGTGTTGAAATACGGCTCAGCGCGAGAAGAACGCAACGAAATGCTCTTCAAAACCGGGTAAAAACACCTTCTCGGTTCGCCATCTTGTTTACTACTTTGTAACCTCCCTTATAAGCCCCAGGCTCCCTCAGGAACAACGGGAAGGCGCGAAAATTTTTTTTTTTTTTTAGGCTCAGCACATTTACTGTATTTGTGCGGGAACTTTTAATAAAATTCCAGTTTCAAGGCCTTACAAAACTCTTATGTGACCTTTAGCAATTATTAGGTATATATTATTTATGTTTCCAGAAATCAAACAATGTTGAAAATAGCTAGTCACTTTACCGAGATTTTAATGTTCAATTTTCTTGCTTTCAATGATTGCAGGGCAAGAGGAAGAAGCAGATCAGCAGCCAATAGCAGCAGGTAATCTATACTCTCGCTAACTGTATGCAATCCGCTGGTAAAAGAAAATGAAGAACGATGAAACGGCGTCAAAAATGTTTCAATGTTTCATGAAATGGCCACAGTTGATAAAAAATCTCTAAAAGTTTCCAAAATAATGTAAGGATGCAACAATGAACTAAAAGTATATTAGCCTACTGAAAGAAACTTGACAGTAAACAAAAAATAAATTAACCAGCAGTAAAATAAATGTGAAGCCTGACGGGTGAGAAATTTCTCTCTGACCCTCCCCAGTCTACATAGGGATAAAATAACCTCGAATTATGGTTCATAGTGCAGACTTTAAAACAAATAATTTAACCATGATGATGAAAATAAGCTAAAATAGTCGAAAACGTTGGGTTTTTAACAATTTTATAAATATTTTTAGCCTTTGTATATACAACAAATAATTTAAATATAGCGTAATATAACAGGGCAAATCACTTTTAACAAAAACTCTAACTGACTGACGGACTGACGGACCGACGGACTGACGGACTGACGGACTGACTGACTGGCCGGCCGGCTGTCTGTTTGCCTGATTCACTGCGTGGCTGACTCGCCGATCTCAACGATATCTAGTGTCTGCATATAATAGTATCTTACTTTGATTTTCTTTTCTTTTCTAAAACAGACCAAGTCGCAGAGCTTGACTTCAGCGCTGAATACCAACCAGCCACAGATGAAGCATCTCATTCCACTGCTGAAGACACTGTTGAAGAGGAAAACATTGAATATAACACAAAATTGTAACTCAGTCTGGACGAGAGGATAACAGTCATTTATTTCATCTGTCCTTTTGCTCTCCGCATGGCATTGGTAAAAAACATTAGCATATTTTAGACCGACAAAAAAAACATGATATATTTAATATATTTATTCCGGTTACAATTAACGTTGTGTATTCAAAGGCCAATTGCCACCAACTTACTTGTACGCGCTAAGAAACTTTGATTTAAGTTACTATGAACATTGGTAATATAGCCAAAATAAGAACTGTAAAACTTTACTCTTTCATTTTCACTTAATTAGTTCGCTTAGTTTCTCACAATATTTATTCTTGTTTGTATTAAGCTTTTAGCTTTTGCGCGCTTTTATCTCTATTAATACTAAAGTAGCGGTCACGTCTGTTTCAGTACTGCGCGTGCGCGTCTTATACGGCACAGCGCGACGCACAGCGTGGCAAAATGAGTGCGCGTGCGCCAACCCGCTCGCGTCATTTCCATAGAAACATCCCGGCGTCAAAATGGCGACAATTTAAAATTCCCGGTATTTGTTTTCATTTCGTGGGGCTAAGGCCGTCACGAAACAGAAAAGGTTTTTACCTTGAAGACAATTCCGAGAGAGACTCTTCTTTCACACATCTTTTTTAGCAGTCAGCGTTTGCTATCGTTGTAGTGTGAACCATAGGCGAAAAACGCATCGAAAATTATTCGTTTTCAAACGAAAACGCATTAGTGTGGACGCCTGGACGGGGCCTTATTTTTGTTGTGATTGGTCACTGGACTGATGTGATCGTTGGTTTTTGTTTTCATAGCTTCACGAGACAAGTGCTCTGTATTTTCTGTATATTATGTGCTTTGCCATGGCAATTGCCATTTTGTTTTTCGCTTTTTCGCTTTTTTTTTGCTATTTTTGCTGTTTTGCTGCTATCTATTTATGAAAGCTACACAAAATTTACAACATTATCTGTCTAGTGTCTAACCCGAAAACCTAACGGTTTATTTAGGCCCTAGGCATTTCCTTACATTTTCAACTATATTTAACTTATTTATATATACAGTACAATAGATTACTATTTATTACTTTAAATATAGATTTATGAGACATTGTAAAAGACAAAGTGAAATGCAAATAAATGTATTGTATTGTATATGTATTGTATATGTACAATAAGAGATGGACAATGTTGGCTTTGACTTCAAACAGAATGAACACAAGTTTGGCTAACAATAGGGCGAACTTTTCTGACGTATCTTATATTTCGAATTTCACCCGATTGAAAGAACACATCATAGCTCCAATTAACGACGACAAAAAGTAGTTGAGATACCTAATTTTAGAAAATAACATGAACAACATTTTAACGGCTCTGCTGCTTCACATACATCTAGGTATTAATCTTTGATTCCCCCCCCCCCCCCCCCCCCCCCCCCCTATGCAATATTATGCAGCTGCTGCGGTCTATGCAAAGAAATTGCTACATCAGAAGTAGCCTGCGTAGCTGGTGGTTTTGTGAGTGAGTGGCGATGCCGCGAAAACGAGCGGCCAGGCCGCGAGAGGTATGGGGTGGAGGGCGCATCCATCGCGTGCCAACAAAACCGCCAGCTTCACAGGCTAGTTTGGGAGGAAGGGAGCCAATATTTGCATAATATATACAAATGAAAATTGTCTCAACTAATCTCTACGTTTGGTTTTGCACCAGGACTCGTTTTCTAACAGAAGCGAAAGACAACAAGACAACAAGGCCTATTAAGCCCTCTCGAAAATAAGAACCCACCCCCCCCCCCCCACCCCCCTCCCTCTCATTTGCATTACTGTTTACATTTTATAGTAGTGGGAAGGAAATGGCTTCTGCTTTGAATGTAATGGGGTAATGCAATGGTGTTCAACATGTGAATAATGATGATGACTAACCAAAACGCTGTCGATGAAAAATATTGAGGTTTTTTTGCAAGTTTATGGACCTCGCATTCGGCTCGGTCCATAAATTTACAAAAAAAGAACTCGACCAATATATACCTCTTATTAACCGAGCGGGAGGTCTGTATGGGGGAGTCCTGGCCGAGGTCGACGTCAGTACAGACCCAACGCAGTGAGTTCTGTACCAAGATCGAGGTCAAGATTCCCCCATACAGACCGACCAAGCTCGGTTAATAAGATGTTTATTATATGGCCAAAACCCAACACGAAAGAAAATGATAATCAATTATTTCATTTTTTTAGAAATAAACAACCGCGCGGGGTAAGGAAAACATGCATTTAGCTGGCTTTTTTAACTTTTTTTTTCTCTGTCGTTGTTGTTATTAAATACGGAACAAACTGCTATAGTTTTCTTTGATTTACAATTTAAAAATTAACTAGAAAAATGATGCGGCGTCGTTGCGGTCTAGATGCTGGTCTAGATGCTGGTCTAGATGGGGGAATATTGACCGCAGTAAATATCCTTTTTATCCAATCAAATTGACAAATTTGGTAGCGTCCAGTCCCCAAGGAGTCTCGGTCATATAATAATTTCCCATACGGACCTCACGCTAGTTCAATAACATCAATTTCGTGCGCTATACAAATTGAAAGATTTTGATTGGTTGTTTTGCACCACGTGACTTTCCGTTATGACGCAACAACGCAGCAAACCCATGCGCTTGCGTTTTAGAGTATAATTGACGACCACGTAGTTATTGTGAAATGATGAATGAATAAATACATTTATTATATCTCTTATATAGTACGCGCGCTGTGATTGGTCAATTTAGCGGGCCGTATTCTACAGTACGGCCCGCGAAATTTGAGAGTTCTACTGATCATGACGCCATCTTTGCAAGTTAGTTTCGATTAATTTCAAATTCTGCATAATAATGTACCAGGAATACGATTTTGAAACCTACTTAAAACGCAATCGGATGAAAGAGCTTTAGAAACAAAAAGCGAAGCAAAGAGGATCTTCCAAACTAAGAAACACTCTCGTATTTTCACTCAGTTTGGCGAACACGCTGTAAGTTGATTGCGGTGCTTTCTTCTCAATCGGTGAATCAAATTTATTGTCCTTGTCTGTTTAACGAACTTCAAGAAGTAATTTAAAAGTAAATTCGAACTGTACCTAGTTTTCATGCTTTTACAGAAAATAACTAGGTAGAAATTGTTTGAAGACGTTTGAAGTTTGGATTCAAATCGTGCTTACAACTCGTCGAACTCGATCAGTCGACTCGTCCTTTGCCTGTGATGCGTGTCAGTCAATGAAACCCCTTTCCTCGCGGTTGACTTGAAATGTTTTCCTTTTTCCAAAGGGAGAGATATAATAAATATCTTACTAACCTCGTCTTCTCGTTCCGTACTGTAAGTTACGGATCCTCGTTTTAGTCAGGGAGCATATGTCGCGATTTAAAGTGCCCATAACCTTTTTTATTTTATTTTCTCATCTGAATCTAAACATCACCCAAGGAAATTCTGCGAAAAAATTTTGCCATTTGCAGAAAACGCGAATTGTTTATGAATGTTATAAAACTTTCAAATTTGCCGCCATTTTGGATCACCATTTGCTTTAGTCTCCCCTGGGTCCTTCTCGGTTCACAAAGGATCTGTGACGTAGATTAAGGAACACGTGACATCAGACAAAGGAACTGTGACGTAGATTAAGGAACACGTGGCTTCAAAACAAAGGAATTGTGACGTACATTCAGGAAAGTGTGAGCCCGTCGGCCTTCTTACAGCGGGACGGGTATACCAAACAAAAATAGGATTTTGAAGATTTGAAACATTCATAAAAAATTCGCGTTTTCTGCAAATCGCAAATTTTTTTCGCAGAAAGTCCTTGGGTAATGTTTAGATTCAGATGAGAAAATAAAAAAAAAAGGTTATGGGCACTTTAAAGTCCCGTGGGATTTTCTTGAAGAAAACAAGCCACCTATCTAAAAGTGTCAAGGGGACCCTTAGGAACACAGCAAATGTTGTCGGCAATTTTGCGACTTGCACCGGCAGCTGCTACGGTGGTTTAAAATTGACCCCGTATGGCTCAGCATGGAAACGAGGCTGAGACTTAAGAGCGAATGTTACCAATGGTCAGACATTTTCAAAATATTGTGGCCACAGCCGAAAAATCAATTCTGCTCATATTCTCATGTTAGGTAGACCTTAATGTGAAACAAATCACTGCATACTTTGTTTGGCTGAATATCGATTTATTTTCGAGAAAATCGATAATAACCGAATTCGGTCAAAATTCCGCTTTTGGAGCTCAAAATTTAAGGCGAATCTCGAAGCTTCGCGTAACAAAATAAAACATTCTAGAACAATAAAAACTACCACATCTTGAAGATCGATATCGAAATATATTTTGATAGCCATTTGAGCCATTCTGGCATTTTTATTAACAAATTATAATTAAATTTGTCCCGACCTACTTTTAACTCGATTAAAAATAGGTCAAAATTAACCTATTATTTAAGTATGTGCTACACAAAATAATTCATCGAAAATCTGGCTTTTGGAAGGCGAAGGGTGCTTCTTTTCGATTCCCAAAGGATTTTTTGGGGAAATGATTCAGCGCGATGTAATCAAATTTTAAAGTTGGATAAAATGCGCTGATTCAACGCATATCGAAAAGTCTTTTTAATTAGTTCAATGTGCACATACACGCAAAACTTTAATTATTTCGCAGTTTTATACGTTCAACCTACAACTAATTTAACATAAAACCTCTAACCTTTATGTTGTTGTATCAAAGAAGAAGGCTATAGTCCTGTAGTTGTTGCTTCCTTCGCGATAATTGCAGCTCACTGAAAGATGACCAGCACGCCATGTTTGTTTAGTTAAGCCGCACTTCGGACGTGTTTGATGGGAAGATTCTCTGTTTCCATTTTCGTTCAAAAGAGCAGGCTTCAAGGACTTTCCGTAAAAAATTATTTGATTAACCATTAGTTTTGAACTGAACAGCGAACCAAATGCGTTAATTCTTGTCTTGTAGCTAGTATATAGCCTCTTGTGGAATTTAATTAAGTCAGAACGGGTTTCAACTGAAATCGACAACTACATGTAACGCAAGAAAGGAACCGGAAGTTATTTTTTATGAGGGATGGCTGGAAGAGAAGAGAGTAGGGTGTACAATATAAAAGCCTTATTTCATTTATAGTTTCTTGTTTTATTTTTAATCTTTATCGCATAAGCGCATATTTTCTGACATTGGCAATAATTCAACTTGTTCTCCCGAAACCTGAAAAACCCCAAATCAATCCCAGGCCGAAATGGCGTATATTTCAAGTTGTATATTATTATTATTATCTGCCTTGTAAGCCAGCCATAACTTTCAATAAAGTTGTAATATCATTTTTTATATTTTTCCAATAATAGTAGCTTTAGTCCGGTTGCGCATAGTCAAAGACCAAGACCCCTTCATATATTGAGCTATTTCAGTACTTTTCCGCACAGATACGTTCCTAACTTCCGGAGGCAGACTCGTACCCAGTCGCTATTTATATGTTTCTGGGATGAGAGAAGATTGGATACGAGAGTGGTTGAGGCGCGCGGGGAATCATGAAAGGGGACGAGGGAAAATTAGCCCATAACCCCCCGCGCGCCTCAATCCACTCCCGTATCCAATCTTCTCTCAGCCCAAAAACTTATAAATATCGATTGGGTACGAGTCTGGACCGGAGGTTATTTTTTGATGGGTGCTGGAAGAGGGTGGGGTTGAAGATACCGACTGATATCGTTGGAGGATGATGACTCAGTGCTACCGATGGGATGGGCTCTTAAAGTCAGCAGCACTAACAAGAAAGAACCTCACTGTGGCTACGATACTGAAGCACGGTTCCAAGCTGGAGAACGCATCGGGCAAAGGGCTGATCCTACGAGTATATGGAAAGCAATGCGAAGAGCGAAGCACAGCGAAGGCTCTACTGAGTATCTTTGACAAGGGCGACTTCCTCAGTCACACCTTTGCAAATAGCTGGATTTTTTCTCGCTCAGTAGTGAAAAGTACTTACAGCACAAACAAATCTGGCGATGAAGAAGTAGAAAGACATCAACCGAATATTGGGGAAATATTTGTCGAGGTCAAGAGAGGTCCATAAACTGGCAAAAAAAAACTCGACCAATATTCCCCAATACGAACCGAACAAGCTAGTTCAATAAAGTTTTTAGTACAATGGCTTTTTTAAAGCGAAAAAATTAACCAAAATTGCTGCCAGACATAAGGAAAAATGTTTCTACTTTATATAGAACAGTTTTATTTTGTTCAATGTTTCAAAAAGGAATTCGGTGAAATGAGTTCGTCAACGGTCCCTCTCAGGGTCTACTTTTGATCGTGGACCATTTTGCCCGCATATAATAAATGGGTATTCTACAAGAATTAGTTGGCAGGTGTGGTTGTAAAATTGTGCGATTGACCAGGTTGGACCAGACATCTAGTAGCTTGCATTACAGATAATTGATCAGTTTAGCCGTTATCATTACACAACCTAGTTCACTCACTGCTGACACACGTACGGCTGAGTGCGAAATAAATAATTAACAAGCAAGAAGCCATTCTTGTATATGCGAGCGGTGAATTACATGCAAGCCGGCAATCACATGTGCAAGTCAAAAAGAAATGCATCATTTTGTTTTTTCCTCAAAACTGTCCTACACTAATGTCCAAATCCGGTGCCTCCTTACCCCCTTCCTAAACCCCCTCCTAAACGTACGTCCCGTAGACGTTAAGCCGGGAACTTGTGAATATGTTGACGACCCGTTATTCTCCCTGTCCGTGACGGGACCAGGGCTATATCATTTAGTGGGGAAAAGTAAATACAGTAGCTCAATATATAAAGGGGTCCTGGTCTTTGACTATGCGCAACCGGACTAAAGCTACTATTATTCGAAAAATATAAAAATGATATTACAACTTTATTGAAAGTTATGGCTGGCTTACAAGGCAGATAACAATAATATACAACTTGAAATATACGCCATTTTGGCCTGGGATTGATTTGGGGTTTTTCAGGTTTCCGGAGAACAAGTTGAATTATTCCCAATGTCAGAAAATATGCGCTTATGCAATAAAGATTAAAAATAAAACAAGAAACTATAAATGAAAAAAGGCTTTTATATTGTATACCCCCGCCCTCTTCTCTTCCAGCCATCCCTCATAAAAAATAACTTCCGGTTCCTTTCTTGCGTTACATGTAGTTAGTTGTCGATTTCAGTTGAAACCCGTTCTGACTTAATTAAATTCCACAAGAAGCTACAAGACAAGAATTAA
This sequence comes from Desmophyllum pertusum, assembly GCA_029204205.1. Taxonomy (NCBI): domain Eukaryota; kingdom Metazoa; phylum Cnidaria; class Anthozoa; order Scleractinia; family Caryophylliidae; genus Desmophyllum; species Desmophyllum pertusum. Next base: position 1,585,263 of record MU826362.1, read on the forward strand.
CGCATTTGGTTCGCTGTTCAGTTCAAAACTAATGGTTAAACAAAGACTTTTTTGCGGAAAGTACTTGAAGCCTGCTCTGTTGAACGGAAATGGAAACAGAGAATCTTCTCATCAAACACGTCCGAAGTACGGCTTAACTAAACAAACATGGCGTCTGGTCATCTTTCAGTGAGCTGCAATTATCGCGAAGGAAGCAACAACTACAGGACTATAGCCCTCTTCTTTGATACAACAACATAAAGGTTAGAGGTTTTATGTTAAATTAGTTGTAGATTGAACGTATAAAACTGCGAAACAATTAAAGTTTTGCGTGTATGTGCACATTGAACTAATTTAGGAGACTCTTCGGTATCCGTTGAATCAGCGCATTTTATCCAACTTTAAAATTTGATTTCATCGCACTGAATCATTTCCCCAAAAATTCCTTTGGGGATCGAAAAGAAGCACCCTTCGCCTTCCAAAAGCCAGATTTTCGGCAAATTATTTTGTGTAGCACATACTTAAATAATAATTTAGTTTTGACCTATTTTTAATCGAGTTAAAAGTAGGTCGGACAAATTTAATTATATTTTGTAAATAGAAAGACAAGAATTGCTCAAATTGCTTTCAACATATATTTCGGTATCGTTCTTTAAGATTTGGTAGTTTTTATTGTCCTAGAATGTTTCATTTTGCTATGCGAAGCTTCGAGATTCGCCTTAAATTTTGAGCTCCAAAAGCGGCATTTTGACAGAATTCGGTTATTATCGATTTTCTCGAAAATAAATCGATATTCAGCCAAACAAAGTATGCAGTGATTTGTTTCATATTAAGGTCTACCTAACATGAGAATATGAGCAGCATTGATTTTTCGGCTGTGGCCACCAAATGTCTGACCGTTGGTAACATTCACTCTTAAATTGCTCATAACTATCGCTAATTGCAACCAAATGTCACCAAAATTGCTCAGATTTATTATTGGATGGTATCTAACATGCCAATAGTCATAAAGATAATTAAGGAGGTCACATGACCATTTTGACATGGAAGCGAGTCTCTAACATTAGATGGCCTATAATTATCGCTTATTTGAACCAATTGTCACCAAACTTGCTCAGATTGGTTATGGGATGGTATCTGACATGTTAATAAACATTAAAGTAATACATATAGTCACGTGACCTTTTTGACATGGAAGCGAGGCTCGAACAGAAAAATTTTTATTTCCGGCATAATTATATGTACATTCTTTCAAACATTGCTATCACTTGTTCCCCAACGGCACCAGTACTTTGAATATTGACATGGTCATTTATATCATCATTCATGGCATGGAAACAAGGCTGTTAAATAAATACCTAAGGCTTTCTGCAAATACTAATTTCAGAAATTTCTATATCTGTCCTTTTTAACTTAAATGGTATAAAAAGATGTCCTAAGCTTTGATTTTTACGAGTCATCTTCATCGTCATCATCAACATCCACTTCCTCCTCCTCGTCACTGGACTCGCTGCCCATCTCCTCTTCCTCCTCAATTGCATTATTGCAGGGCTCGTCTTCTTCATTGTCCATACAACTACAGAGATCAGTGCATGGGAGTCCGGCCTTGCGACATTGGCATCGGTTCGTTGAGCATCTCTCCCTTGAACAACCACACTTGACTAGATGGAGCACGGCATCTGGTGCTGGCTGTAATGGTGTCATTATCGGAAACCATTCATCTGTCAATGAAAGCATATACATGCCGTATACATTAAGTTTTTGCAAATTATCTTGGCCATGGGGTGGATAATTTCAGATAAACATATATTACATTGATATGTACCTGTTTCCAATTTCCATCCGTAATTCGATGGCGAAGGCAGTTCTGGATTTGGCACGATGTCGTTGTTCCATACCATACACTGTTGATGTGCTCTCTTGATAGCTTCCTTCAGTGCTGCTAGGATGGGCGGCAGTCTCTCCGATTCAGCTTGCTTCTTGCGAAACAGGAGCCATCTCAGTTCCTTTACCTTGGTGATGTGGGTATTTGGCTGGTACAGCTTGCAAACTAGCTTTTCGATCCCAGCATAGGTACTTCCATTCGGCTGAACAGTGGTTCCCAGGTCTGCGAGTGCAGTGATGCTGTCTTGATCAGCGTTAATGAAAGTTTTCCAGCATAACATCTTTGCTTTACCTGAAACATCATAACAATGAGAACGTTACCTTGCCCTTCTAAAGATTCTACTTATCCAGATAACCGAAATCATTAGTTTACCTGCAAAGCTCCCGGTGATATCTGCTCCACTCCATGCATGGAATCCAGGAAGCGCTGCAGTTTTAGCAGACCCAAGGGCTCGCACGATTGGGCCAAGCTTGATCTTTCGATAACGCTCTCCTTTGCTGGTGACAAATAATGTGTCCTCACATAGCTGCGAGTATCGTCGAAGGGACAACACAAAGACGTCAGTGTCGGGTGAGACCATCTCAATACAGGTGGCTCCGGAGGAAGTCGCGTCGACAGCGTGCAACAACAGCTTGGTGTCTGCCTCTTCGTGACTGCTCTCGAGATGGGCCATATCTCTGTGAGTGGCCTGACAGCGAGTGCCCCATGCCACTACCACATTCTTTCCGCTCTCTTGTCCCTTCTCCAAGACCTTCCTGGCTAGATACTGAGTCAGTTCTGACTTTGTCTTTACATGGGATAGAAGTCTCTTCATGGGAGTTTTTGTGATGAGGGTTGCATCAGTGATCTTGTAGTAGATTGGCGCTTGTTTGCCCTGTCTTGACACTCTTGTCGCCGCCTTCAACGATAGTGGCACATCGTATCTAAAATTTACAATACATATCGTTATCTCTCCTCATTTACTTCAAACGCATTTCTTTCTAATGTACCGTCGCCATTAGAGTGATAGATAATGAATGATGATAAAACTTACCTGTCAAATATCAGTCGCACTTCGTCACTTTCATCGTACTTAGCAAAGATGCGTGTTGAGAAGTGTTCCGCCAGTTGCAAACAATTCTTGACCCAAGACGGTTTGTCTAGCGCTTGTACCTCTGCCATTCCGTCGACAAGAGATACTTTCATCCGAGTAGCCGTTCTTTCTGGAGGAGAGATCTCATGCTCTTCCGTGTTAGAACCCGTACGTGTGCCATCTAATTTCTCTAGAATAGCCATTAAGGCGCTCTTGCAGGAACAGTGAAGCATAGAGCCATCTGGGGCAAACATCGACTTTGGTACCACGTTAAACTCGTATTCACCAACAGCTTCCTTGATGTCGATTTCCGGGCGAGATTTTGCTACCAAGGACATGCGTGCGAACAAGGAGCGATCTTCCTTTAGATCGATGACTTTGTCGTTGGCTTTCACTCTGATTACCTTCGTAGCACTCTTCCACGTGTTGAGCTTTCGCTTCTTCATAGGATACCAGATGCTATATGTGCCTGTCGTAACCCTTTCTTCTACGAAGCGGCTCAGCAGCTGGGTCCCTACAGCGCTTTGTTGACAGAGGTCTTCTTTCACCTTGTCGGGCATTACAACCTTTGTCGCGATGTTAAAGAGGTCACTGCTCTCATCAAGGAAAGGATTTGTGAAGTTCCTGAAGCTTGTAGCCAGCTGCTCGATGTGCTTCTCTTGACGCGCCCGTACAGCAGTGCTTAGGCTATGGTGGTGCTTCTCCGTCTTACAAGCTGACATACCAGACATCTCTTTTGCCTTCTCTGCCAGTCGTGCCAGCTCTGGTGCGATCAGGAAGTACTTCGAGCGAGCATTTGGGTTTAGCGTAATGCCGATCAGCCCTCCTGAGACCTTCATCGGGCGATTTACATGCTCAAGTGCATTATCTGCGCCGAGTGAACAGAATGATACACATGGGTTTTTATTAACAACCCAGTTTCCTCGCTGAAATTCCTCATAGATCTCTGGATCGGACTCTTCCAGCATATGCATCTCAGCCAAATAGACAGGGATCATCCGAGCATAGTTCAGCATGTCATGTGCGAAGAAGTACTTGGTAAATACCTCGAGAGCTTCTAGGTGAAGTGCCCAGTCGCCAGTTCGAACGGCTCGAATGAATGTCATCATTTCCATTACCATTCTCATGTACTGTCGCACGACTTTAAACAACGGACTCTTCTCCTTCTCTTTATCAAACACATCCATCTTCTCTATAATCTTCTGTGACTCTATGGTAGAAACCAGCCTGTCATGCGCCTCTTTCACTGCGTCCTTGGAGCCATTAGCACAGGCATCGCTCAACTGTGTAACGGACTCTTCAAGGCTTCGGTGCGAATTTGGGTCTTCTTCCATAACGGCCTCATGGTACATCAGGAACAGCGCTTGTAGAGTGATCATGTGAGCTGTCTGCGCTCTCTTCACATGTTTGCCGCCGAGGATCTGTTTGACAGTCGAAGGGCCATACAGCTCTGCCTCAATCCAGCATGTATCGATTCCACTGTTGTCGATGTAGGTGCCTATTGCACGTAGTGCAGCCATCACAATGTGGAGCTCTCCAGGTCGAAGAATGAGGTGCTTCAGATCACGACGTGCCATTTGGAGTTTCTTTGCCGGCTGGTACAGCCCTAAATCCAGCGAGATCACTGTCTTCCTTGTTGGGCCGACCACTTTGACGCTAATACATTGTGCTTGCATGAGCACAGTCAAAAGTGTGGACCACTCGTGGGCTGGCGCAGCAACTAAAGGAGGTGTTCCTACTCGTGTAGTGGGTATCGGGTCAGTGACCAGCGAGTTATAGGCAGACCAGACTGGGATGCTGGTGATCTTCTTCGGTTGAGTATCTAGCTGCTCAGTTGCCTCGATAGCTTGGGAGTTGTCTGCTTGGATTCTTGTCACATTTCTCCCGAGAAGCCACGCAGCATCTTGCATCCTTATCTGGATTGGAAGTTCTTTCACGGCAAGACTGAACTTGGCATTAACAGGACCTTTGGGCTTCAATGGCGGGGCAGGGCATTCCACGAGGCTGGTAATGGAATCTGGCAGATCTTTTATTGAACGGCCTTGCAGAGTTGGGTCGACATTAACATGAACCACCTGGTCTTGGGCATCGGCGCGTTGGTAAATCGCCATTGCAGTGCCATGGAACGTACGCTTGCCATCGGGAGTATCTTCGGCGAAGTCGACGTTATCAATCGCAAAGAACACATGCCGTCCCTTTACGATGTCTGGAGGGAGATAGACACTATCATTCTGCTCCATTCGTTGAAGGACATTTGATTCGATCTGGGATTCTACTCTTAGCACTCGGTTGTAATCTACTGACATCCCAAACCCGTGGAGTAAGCTGATTAACTCCTTGCTGCGCACAGCTTGATGGACAGCAAGTCCTATAGCCAGTTGTCGAGGCATCTCAGCTGTCATCCTAGTAGTTTCTGACTTATTGTGCTTCACCTGGCGATCTGATAGACACATGGCCACGGTACTTTGAGTAAGGCTCATTGCACGCTTGTGTACCTCACTGGACTTTTTCTCTAACGAAAGCAAGTCAAATGGGCCCTGTATTACCCACCTAAAAAAGCTGAAGAGTTCCATGGGTACATGTTCGTCAGTGATGTTATCAAGGGAGCCGGTAAATAGCCACTTCTTACACTTTCGGATAGACTTTTTAATCAGTGCAGCGGCATCAAATAACGTCTTCATCTCGTCATCTTTCATATCATCCTGATCTTCAGTTTTTTGGATCGCTCTATCTCTTCCTTTCTTCGCGCTTACCCTTTCCGATTCGTTAACTCGCTTCGGCCTGTGAAACTCGATGTCGGCAATTTCATTTTGGAGTAGTTGCTTCAATGCCTTACGATTCATGGTTTCATTGGCGACGTTGTTTGCGTTAAGAATTTCTTTGTATGCAGCTTGTAACTGAGAAATCGGGACAATCTTCCCATCACTTAAAGTAATATCAGTTAAAGTTAATAATTCTATCTTGGCTGCTATCTGACTGGCCATTCTAACAGGGACCCCAGAAGCGGGAGCGGGCTTACGCAAAATATTGGTCACGCTGTTCAACCAACAGTTTTTGTGGTACTTGATGTCGATTGAATGCGCATCATTGGAGGCAATGGCGGTATTTAGCTGAACGGCGAGCTTCTCGTTACCTGACAAAGTGATGGCTTCATGCAGTGATTCTCCGCCAGATAGTGTCCTAACATTAAATAGCATCTCCCTATAACCTGCTTGACCATCACAAAAAAGCAAGCATCTTTGTCTAAAGGTGAAGTTTGCGACCGAGTCAGCTGAGAACGCTCTGGAGTACTATTATCAGCTCCTGATCGAGACTTACGCCTGGATTCGTTTGGGCCAGATAACTCTCTTTCATACCTCTCCTTCGCTCTCTTGATCATTCCTGTGTGGGCAACACCCTTGTAGCAGGATCGATGCCATGAAGAACCCTTTTCCTCGAGATCTTTCACTGAAATATCCTGCAGCTTAACCCAAGCCTCCGAGTACTGTTTATTGCCATAACTAGCCCATTCTTTGACAAAATCTAAAACTTTTCCGTAGGAATCAATTGAAGGTTTGCAAACAAGACTTTCCTTCTCTCCTTTCTGGCAAATAATGTACAAATCAAATTCTAGATTTGTCTTTTCGGGGTCTAGAGAAGCAGAAACATATAAATTCGCCATAAAAGATCATGACAGTGTGAGTAGCTTCACTACACTGACTGGCAATTCAAAATGGCGGATCGCTAAAATGATGAAAAAGACCGCTGACCAAAATTATCGAATAAAAAACCGCTGACCACCAATTATGTTAAGACGAAATCCATTAGAAAATCGAGTAATATTTATGGCCAGTGGACAAAAATCTTGTACTACGACGCCATACACTTTCACGCTTAAACTAGACATTCATGAGCCATATCTTAACGGTATTTACCAAATAATATAACTCCACAATCCTTAAATTGCTTTCCGCCTTGAGTTTCCACCCGTGAATGGGTAAGGTCATAAGAGGTGGAAGCCATGTTTCCCAGAAACATGGTTGCCACCTCTTATGACTCAACCCATTCACGGGAGGAAACTCAAGGCGGAAAGCAATTTAAGGATTGTGGAGTTATATTATTTGGTAAATACCGTTAAGATATGGCTCATGAATGTCTAGTTTAAGCGTGAAAGTGTATGGCGTCGTAGTACAAGATTTTTGTCCACTGGCCATAAATATTACTCGATTTTCTAATGGATTTCGTCTTAATTTCGATTATTATAGCAGAATTCAAAGCAGGTATCAAAGCAGGCTATATCATTGGGAAACAGTGACAGTAATTTTTGAAAGAATGTACATATTATTATGCCGGATATAAACATTTTTCTGTTCGAGCCTCGCTTCCATGTCAAAAAGGTCACGTGACTATATGTATTACTTTAATGTTTATTAACATGTCAGATACCATCCCATAACCAATCTGAGCAAGTTTGGTGACAATTGGTTCAAATAAGCGATAATTATAGGCCATCTAATGTTAGAGACTCGCTTCCATGTCAAAATGGTCACGTGACCTCCTTAATTATCTTTATGACTATTGACATGTTAGATACCATCCAATAATAAATCTGAGCAAGTTTGATGACATTTGGTTGCAATTAGCGATAGTTATGAGCAATTTAAGTCTCAGCCTCGTTTCCATGCTGAGCCATACGGGCCTATTTTAAAACCACCGTAGCAGCTGCCGGTGCAAGTCGCAAAATTGCCGACAACATTTTCTGTGTTGCTAAGGGTCCCCTTGACACTTCTAAATAGGTGGCTTGTTATCTTCAAGAAAATCCCACGGGATTACAGATGCTCCCTGACTATTTTTCCCCCTTCGATTTATGGCCCGCGCGCTTCGCGCTTGGGCCATAAATCGAAGGGGAAAAAACTGGGTCCGTAACTTACCGTACGGACCACGAACTCGGTTAGTAAGAGGTATATATTTTGATATTATTTCTCAGGTCACCTTTCAATATGACTCGACGTACTGGAGTGATAATACTGAATACAACCTTCCTGGAGGGAATACTTTGTTTGATTCACAAGAGACCAAGTTACCGACCTACTGGAATACACCCTTCTCCAAGATTTGTCTCGGTATTAAGGTCGGCCAGCAGATCAAGTGCATTGTCATCAACCACCCCGCCAACTCTCTGTACTCACTGATCGCTGACGGGGCATACCGCGCCACCTCACTGATCGATGTAATCTTGACGGCAATTAGCAATCAGCATTAGCATAGTACACCAATAAGAAAAGAAGGTGACGTTTGAAACAAAGTGCCATTATTGTACATGGACAATGAGAAGAAAAACATAACACGACTTGTCGTGCCAGCATATTGCTTATTTGCAATAGGGTTTTTTTCTTATTTGCGAGAGGAAGGCTAAATGAACAATATATAACGTAAAAAGCCAGTTATAATTAGTAGTTTTTGATCAAAATACAAGGCCAATTCCTAAAATAAATCATTACATGAACTTAGACATCTTATAACATACAACTTCACTCTGTTAAAACAGAGAACCTACCTTATTCTCACTAATTTTCGCGCGTATTTAATTTCGCGAAATCGCCGTCAGAGCAGTATTTCGCGAGGCTTTATTTTCGCGATTTCTGAGAAAAAGGGGCTCAAAGGCTTTAAAATTTTACGAAAATATCGTATTTATTTTCGCGTTTTTTGCTACATCGCGAAAACTGCGAAATTTAATACTCGCGAAAATAAGTGAGAATAAGGTACATGTATTTAGAAAACGAACGAGCAGACATCTGCAGCAAGTAAAGTGAATTTACATCTAATAATCCAGTTTCTTGGAGTGTTATTTCGCTCAAACTAAGGAAGAAAATCTGATTGGTTTGATAAGAACACAGAGACATTACCTATGTTGCTTAATTTGGCCTGGTATATTTTGTCCAGTTTTCTTGCATGTTTAATTTTCAACATTGCGTTATAATAGCTTTGTTTTTCTATTACATTTTTATTGCAGAAGTCAGATAAAGCATACTAGCGCTATCTATCTCATTTAATTATTTAGATCATTGATCTCTCGTAAAATAAAGTATATATTTAAGCTTTTGCTTACATGAAATAATTAATGTAAACTGTGATCGCTAAGGTTTGCAGATATTGTTGATGTAGTGGACAATGTAACAGTTTAACTGCAAGTGATGTAGAGTGATTACAAACATACATATCGAAGTACAGTATAGTTAACGCTTTAGTGAAAGGTAAACTGAATTATTTCTAAAATAAAATCAGCGAGAGAGAAAAGGTATACCTTGGCTGCTTAGAGTTATTGCTACTTTGATTTTTAAAGGTGATGGAGGGAAGGAGAGGGGGGAGGGGGAAATCAGTAAGGTTCAATTTCACGCCGACTTTCAAACGATTTGAGATAAACCCCGTGCTAATCACTCACTCAATCCTCTTGGTGCGTTTTCTGACCTTTCAGCATCCTATCAGCAGTTTGATTTCAGTTTAAGGAGTCCTTTATCTGGATGCCAGGGCCCAATTGGGCTTGGGTACCATCCGTCATCATCCCTGGAATCTGGAATAAATCCCTGCTTCCACCACTGGCATTTTGTTCTGGTGTTCGTTTCTGTAGCTCAGTGTGTTTTACAGGGTGGGATTGCCAACCTCATGCCCAACCCTCCTCCTTTCTCATCCGGGCATCCCGCCATCCCGCCCTTCTTTATGAAGAAATCCCGATCCCGTCCAAAATTTTAAACAAGAGCCATAATTATTCAATCGGGAAGCACGTGCACCATCACCACGGATTAAAAAAAAATCAGACTTATCCAAATACTTTACGGTAATTCGAAAGTGCAGAAATAAATTTGAATCCGTTTGAAATGCTTTTCCATTCAAGACCTTAAACACGGAGGCGCACTATAAGAGGGACTTGGCTCCTCCCTATTTCGACAACATCTAAATTACATTTTAGTGTTTCACGTGCTGAGCAAAATCCGTGTATACGTTTACAAATTTCGTATCCACACTGTGAACATAAAACCTTGCAAAATTTCAGAAATTTATTCGTTAGTCCTCAGTAAGATGTCGATACAAACCATTAGAAAAGATAATTGGTAAAGTTATGTACTGTGAATATTAAATATTGTCATTTTTCTGTGGGGCTGTTATCGATTCGAGGAAAAGTAAAGAGAATCGAATTCGGGCTGAAGTTTGCCGTTTGCCATAGAACGTGTTGCTTAATATCTCTATTGCCTCGTTCGATGTTCACTGCAATGACCTGGTAAGCCTCCATTTTATAGTGCGCCTTTGTGTAAAGACTGTAAAGCCTGTTTTCCATACAAAGCGGTCTGGATGATCCGGGCGATTTTAGTTTTTCATATAATCGCCTAGATTAGATTTTCTCAAAACTGAGACTGCTCGGTTTGGAGCTGGGTCCGATAATATTATTTTGGTAAATCTCGTTCCCAAAGTCATCGTTACCCTTATCCAGCGGCTGTAACGGGCAACAAGGACCTCTGGGATAGAGTGATCCGCCTGACCTGGGCAGTAAGACCGGAAGTCCAAGAATCTTGGCGTCCGTTAGTTGAAACATGGAGTCGAATACATGCGCAGTAGAACCGGAAGTCCAATAATCCTGTTATAGCGGATCGCTTCCCCCAGAGGTCCTTGTTGACCGCTCCACCGCTGGACAAGGGTAACGAGGACTCTGGGAACGAGATTGTATTTTGGCGGAAATCTTAAAACAAAATGGTGGACGCAGAAAGAGCAATGAATTCTGGGATAACTGACCAAGTGCATACTGGGATAGATTTTCGTTGTAGATCGCCCCAATCGTCTCAATCGGCTGAGAATGGTTCCATTAAGCCGCTGGCAATCTTTCTCGATCGTCCGGATGGAATTTGAAGCGATCCAAGCGACCGCGATCGTCCCCGGTTGCCCGGGTCTCCCCGTTAATGTTTCCATATGATCGCCCCGATCGCTTGGACCCGTTTTGAAACGACTGGGGTGATCGAGACGATCGGGATTATATGGAAACCAGGCTCAAGGCTTCGACGTACAATCGGATGCGATTCGTAGCAAACTATTTAAATAACGTACGTGAAACACCTCGTGTTATACCAAAAAAATATACCATCATTTATTTCCACCTCATGTAATGTTATATTTTATTGTATCACGTGGTGTGTTTTACGTGCTACAACGGCTCCTTCTAGTTAAAAGCTTTGAAATAAAAGAATAACCAAAAGAACAAAATGAACATGCAAATGAAATTACCGGAACTTTTTTTGGAGGAAAGAGACATCTGCCAATGCATGTATTAAATATTCACAATTCTAGGCCTTTTTCTGCATTCACTTTATTCCCTATATATTTTATCAAGCGTTCTTTTCTTTTAATAATAATTTTCAGTATTGGGCGGTGTTAAACAAAATTTTTAGACTTAAATATTTTCTTTAAAATATTTTTGTCTTAAATTACGAAACAGCTTATGGGTTAAAATGCCACGCTTCAAAATGTGTTCTGGCGCAATAAAAACTCTTCTATACACGCATTTTAATTTCGTATGAAAGGTTTTGAACAGCCGCTAAGTTAAAAGTTTGAACAGCCGCTAAGTTAAAAGTGACATGAGAAAGAAAATATAGAATGTTCTGTAGAGTTAGAATAAAAGCACAGATGCTGGATGATTGGCATTTTTTTAAATAGCGCGCTAACTACTGAATAAATAAAATGCTTATATTTGCTTGCCACTGCAGAATATTTAAATACCGGATACGCTGTAAGCACTAAACATTTTTCTCCATTCTTTGTTAAAGGAAGTTACAGTTAAGTTTTCTATCATCAGCGGTAATAGAATTCCTTTATGTTATATTTCAAAGTACAGTGGTATAGCTACGGACCTACCACTGGCGAAGTGTGACAATAATATATAAAACAATACGTTCAGCAATTATCCCATTGCAATAAAACCTTTACTGAAATGAAAGCACATATGGTCAGTTAATAAAGAGTCTGAATAATTACGTCTACAGTGACATAACTTGATGAAAATTGTTGTTAAAACGTTCAGTTTAAAGATAATGATCAAACATATGCTGCATGGACTTTATCTTCCTGTGTATGAATTCATTGTTGCTTATCATGGTGATGGCGTTTGGTTGACTTTCAACAGAGGACAACAATAATCATGTAATCTTTCAGGTATTTAGACTATTATATTTAAATAGCTTTCTTTCTTTTCGTTGCTTATCGTTTCTAAAACGGATACCACAAAAGTCAATCTTCGATTAAAGTGATCACCTCAGTTTATACCATCGGTAACGAACCTTCTGGCCCAGTTTTCGCGTCAAATAACAACCTTCATGATATCATGCTAGTCATTATTTCGTAAATGATGTCTTACTGCAGTTAAAAAAGCTCCATTTTATTTCTTTACTTTATTAAAATTACAATAGTCTGATTAAATTTTACAACAGGGAAGATAAATTTCTTGTTGTTTTCGCATTTATCTTAATATTTTAATGTATGTATGTTTTGTATGTTTAACATACAAAAATAAAAATTCATAGGATAAGACGCAGTCAGTTTACCGACTGGATATTTACCCTAAAATCATTTCGTAATTTTGATGGGAAGGAGAACTGAGTAGTTACACGGGCTGAGTTTGGAAATTCCCATAAGACAAACAGTTCATATTTCTATATTTCATAATTAAAGGTGCACACGAGCTCATTTCAAATGTATATGTGCTGCATGCATCAAGGTATGGAGAGGCGAGTTTTATACAATCACCCAAAACAATTTAATATTTTGATTAAAGTCATTTCTCTTTACTTTTCTTGTATTTGCTTTTTTTACTGTGTAACCCAAAATACGATAATAGCAGAAAACAACAACATTAAAATAAAGCTGCTTTCTTTCCGTCCCCTCTCTTTCAGAATAACAAAATACCATTTTACCGGTGAATTAACACATATTGTAATTTGTCTTTGGAAACTATTCCTTGAATCAATAACAACGTAACTAATCGTAGTGAAACATTTTAGTTCTTTTAAACCGTTGGATAATGATATAAGTCAATAAAAATCAAACAATACACTTTTATTGAGGTTTGTCGGTATATTACTTATGCACGGCTTCTTGAAATTTTCTTTCTTTCTTTCTTTATCTATTTATGTATGCATTTAAAAAAATATATTTGCAAAACTAAAATAATATCTGCAACGATCCTTTGATGACGTAACTGAAATTTAAGTGAAATAAGTGTAACTATAAAAAAACTGGCGGTAATGAGAGTTTTTAAACTCTTTTGTTGTTAAATAACACATTTTTGAATACTATATTTTTCTTGATAAAAAAGCCAAATAATAAGTGAACCGCTATGTAAACAGTGACATGAGATGAATGAACATTTGTCAAAGCTTTCAATTTGAAGATAATAATCAACAGCAACTGTACAGGCCTGGACGTTCTGAGAAGTTATCAGTAAATAAGGAATACTTAATGAAAATTGCAATTTAATGAAATGCGACTCAGATGAATTTATAAGCGCTGTATTGAGCCGACGAATAATTCGCCCAGAAGGAGTTATGTTTCAGTTTGATTTTAAATACGTTATTATTTGGGCCTCAATGACCGAGCTCTCAATTGGAATTGTTTATTGCGCACTGACGCCGCAAAGGCGAATAGTTGTTGCGTGATGTGAGGGAGTCGCTTCAGCTTAGAATCTAAGATATATTTCCATGCTGCTCTAAGTTACACAACATATAATATATTTTTTCGCGCATTCGCTGCATACATGTACCACCACTAACTGACTGACGGTCTAATTTCAATTCCCCAAATCATTATCCAGGTTCTCTAAAAAATCGCTTGTTTTTCCGCCATTTTGCCAAAACAGTGTTTTGATGACGTCGCAAAAAAGGCGAGAATCCAGACTGTTTCTCTGTCACCTAAATTGAGTAAGTTTACCTCTAAGCAAACTCGCCTCTTCCTGAGGAGGCTGATATACACAGGCGATGTCAGTCGAGTCGGTTCAACTTCATAGCTTTTAAAATTAATCATGATCGCGTGTAACTGACCTATTACCAGGCCTCCTCCCATTCTTACTTTGAAATTCAAGAAGAACACACATAAACCATTGTTTAGCTGAGTTATTCCTCAAGGCATAAATTTTCCTTCTCAGAAAAATGATCTAACAACAGGAAGATGGTGTCCACAAAGGTCATGTTGGGCTTCATTATTGTTTTCTGTAAGCACCTTATGTCAATGTCAGGTTTATCCCAGCAAATAAATATAAAATTATTAGGTATAATGCTAAAAAAAGTTTGTTTTATTTATTTATTTAATATTTACTTATTAATTATGCAATGCAAATCTTCAGTTTTATTTGTTTATGTTTTCGTAATAGTACCCGGGATTTTATGGGTTTTTTAACTAGATAATTTGAGTTGAGAACATTACATTTCAGATGCAATGGAAAGGTTATATATATTATTACATTCATTTAAAATAAAACAACCATTCACTCTACATTATATACATTCTTTAGCAAGATTTTCTTGTTTGTATCACACAAGTGGCCAGTAGTCACGTTACATTGATGTTATTTGTGCATTGTTTGTTTACAGCTGCAATGATAGCGGAAGTATACCTACAACAACCAGTCCCATGGTTTTATTCAAGAAAAATCTTGATTGTTTCGAAAAGACATTATGTGGAAATGAATTTTACCATGCAGAATTATGTTCATTATCCATCGCCATGTCTTGATGGTATATATCTCGAGGTTCGTGATGGTGATAAACAGTCTGCCAATCTTCTTGGTATATTTTGTGGGAGTCACGTCACTGGTGTTGTACGATCCAGTGGACATAACATGTGGTTACAGTTTTCACCAAACCGTGGATACCGGCTTAGAGCTTCCTATAGCGGCAAAGCAATGAATGTAACAGGCAAGTATTGGTTTGCTTAAATTATTGAATTTGCTTATAATTTAGTAAGAACTGTACATTAATGGGATTAATATTTCAACTCAATACATTACTAATAATTAGTAACATACTAATGCACATTGGAGCTGTTTTTTTTTTGTTATTTGCTTGTGTAGTTGCACCAAGCCTGGATCAAGTGGCCAAGACACAGTTTGTATTTTACAACCATTCGGCGTCTCTATGGTGTCCAGCACAAGGTGCACCAGCTCCTTACATTGTGTGGAGAAAGAACGGCACTGTGGTACAAAACAGTACAAGCGTGAGATATGAGATGAATAGTACTGAAGAAAAGAATGAAAAGTACAGCTGTGAGGTAGACAGACCTGATGGGTTGGACAAGAAAGAAATAAACCTTATTGTTGAAAGTAAGTTTTTTTATAATAATTGTTAATTAACAAAGCAATAATTATTTTATTTTCTCCCAAATATCAGGTCACAATTATAAAGACCCGAAAAAAAAAAACTATATCAAACTAATCTAGTCCATTATGTGTAAACTCTATAGCACAAGTGATTGTGAAGTGACCGTATTTGAAACAACAAAAAAAAGACTTCTCCGATCATCTGGGATTTCCCTGGCATATAAATGGAGGCCGCTATATTTATATTTATGAGCGTGCTTGGAGGCTTGAACCAAGCATAGGGTTTAGTTCGCAGCTAGACACTGTAGACAGAATCACAGACGTGTCAGACATTCATGATTTATGTTTTTGCTGACCATCGCAGAAATCTAGGCGTGTCGACAAAATTGAAATGCTCCCTAGTTTCCTGATTTATCCACGACGCATCCCTGGCGATCGGGGACATGAACAAAGTCGTGTTTTCATAAGTTCGGAATTTCTGGAATTTTACGGATACATGGATACAGTATCAAATCACGACATCAAGATTAAAATATTTTACCTTTTGTTAGGGTGCCCAGACCCTTGCCGATGTACCATTTTAAATGGTATCATGGATATGTTGATACGGATTGATTGTAAAAGAAAACAGCTACGGTCAATTCCACAAAATCTGCCTTTGCCTACAGTTAAACTGTAAGTAGTTTAAAAGTTAATTGATGTTTTGGACGATTGTATTTAAACAATATAAGGATATGTTATCAAATTAAAGACGATGTATATTGATTGGTACTGACCAAGAATAGAATCTACAGTTTCACCACAAAATGGTACTAAACCAAAAACATTATTTAGCTTATACATGTAAATTAAAACATTTTCTTGTATTCATTTTTGCAGTGATCTTTCAAATAACCAACTGCAGCACTTATCTGAGGGAGTGTTTAGCAACAATACTAAGCTAATGGAACTGTAAGTAATACATATGGATAAATTAAAAATTGTGAAAACCGATGTACATCAAAAAATATATATTCTTTAGCCAGGGTGGAGGGTGCTCGAAGCTGTGTAAGTATTTTTTTTGCAGCGAGTCAGTAAGGTTTCAGTCATTGAAGATTACCGTTAGCAAGCTGAGCCGCTCAACTACAACTTATAGGCTCTATCCGTGTTTATATGTAAATTAAAACAGTTTTGTTTTCACTTTTGTAGTGACCTGTCAAATAACCAACTGCAGCACTTGCCTGGGGGAGCGTTTAGCAACAATACTAAGCTAATGAAACTGTAAATAACTGTAATGTTCTAGTAACAAATGGCTCACGAAATATCAAAAACTTGCTGTATAATAAAGTTGTTGTTGGGAACATCAGCCGGACATGTTATTTTGCTTGTATAATCAGATGATTTCGATGGCTGAAATGCTAGAAAAGTTACATGACAAAGATGTCATGTGAAGTGAAACAGCTGATGTACATCGTTTCCTGAAAAATATCAGCAAATAATTATAACTCCGTGTCAAATTATCATCCATTTTTTTCTGGATTTCTTTACATTATTTATCTGTAATCTTCTTTGTATCACAATCTTCAGTTTTCTAACTTCATTGTTTCCATAGCAACGTTTCTATTTAGCTAGGCGTCAGATTCTCTACATGAATTACATTTTAAATTTCTTCCTGACAGGTTACTGTACGATAATCAGCTAGAGAACCTTCCTCCAGGCGTTTTCAGCAACAACACGGAGTTGAAGCGTCTGTAAGTAAGAGTATAAAAATAAAGTTTAATGAAACTGGAAACCGTTTAAAGACGGTGTGAGACCTATCTGGAGTTGCAACAGGGATCTTTACAAAAAAGTAATAATTTAATTTTAATTTTAATAACGAATCCATAACCCCGATATTAACATGGGTAATGTTAAAAAACCTGCAATGTTTATATGAGTTACATACGAAGGAATTTTTACTAGCCAAAATAAAAATTCCGGTAAAAACTTACCTCTGAAAAAATAAATGCTATAGTTTGATTTATGCATATCGGAATGGTATCAGCTCATTCTATTTTCCTTATTTTGATCTTCATGGCTACTGAGAGACAACCACTGTTTCTGCAAAATGCATCTCACTGTGTTTGAATGTTTTCCTGTTGGTTTCTATTCTTTACAATTTGTAAAAATCTGCCTGTCAATATACGGCTGCCATGGTAACAAGTTCAGTGAACAATGACATGTCATACTAAATTGTTACCAGATAAATTTTAGGTAAAGCAGTGAAGTTGTGGCGTCTTTTACTTCATTACTAAAAAGTTAGTTATAAACGGTTACAGTACGAGCGGTGAGACAATGGTCTTTGTACATGTCGATTGACGTCATGCACGTGTACCACGTGTCGTTCTCTTCATTAGCAAAAAAGTACGAACACGTTTGTGTTATCCGCCTCAGCCTTCGGCTTCGGCCGATAACACAAGCCTCGGCCTTGATAATTCTCGCTATCATGCTCAACCTCATCCAATAATTTGTAGCGATATATTTATAGCACTCACGAAAGAATGATAATTCTATACACATATCTAAAAGATATAATTTTCATTGCATATGGTTCCTAAATTATGTGCTAACTTTTTTTATAGGGACTTGGACAACAACAAATTAAGGATGTTGTTACCAGATAAATTGATGCATAATAGATATTTTGCATCATTCACAGTATTAAACTTATCTAGTGATTACTTCTTCATAGTCAATTGCACAACAATTACATAAAGCACTTGCCTTCTGGAGTTTTCACTCACAACACCCAACTGGAGGAACTGTAAGTAGGACTCTTCGTGTGCCACAAAATAATATTAAATGAAATAACGGCATAGATGGCATATCTTGAAAATGTAGACTAAATTTGTCGAGTTCATTGTTCGTAATCCATTTAGTGTTTTTCTAGGTTTTCTTCGATTTGAAGGCATTCAGTTTTGTACATCGCAGTAAATGCCTTGATATATCGTGTCACAGCTTCTTTAAATCCTAACAAGATAGGAGGAAAAAGGCAGGATGTGCACATTCCACATTGGATTTAGCCATTGTTTTACAGAAAAAGATTAAAAATGTTACATATAGTTATCGGTAATGAATTTGATGACATACTTGAGTCTATTACTAGCAAAGGTTTCCGCCATGGGGTAAATTTGATTTGTTTTGGCATTTATTTTCTCTTGGTATAAAATAAAAATAAACGAAACTGGAAACCATTTAAAAACGGGGTAACTGACCTATTTGAAGATGCCATAGGGATATTTAAATTGTAAGGGTTTTGCCACTGTCTCTTTTCATTGTTTTAAAGACGTTTCGACAAGTTCTTAAGCACATACAGACTGCTATCCCGATTTCCTTTCCTTTGTGTCACAAAAAAAATACGTGGTCAATACGTTGCTACTGTCAGCTGGGATACGTACGTACGTACATATAATGGCTAAAAACATTCCATCAACAAACAAAGGAAAACGAGAAGAAAACCTTTTCTCGATGATGTTTGCCACAGCTGAACCACTACTTTAATTTGTAGAAAAAACTTTCCATACTAAATCGTTCCCAGATAAATTTTAGGTTAAGTCGAAAAGTTTGGCGGCTTTTTCTTCATTACTACAAAGTTAGTTATAAACGGTTAAAGTACGGGCGGTCAGATCCCCCCTCCCCCCCCCCCCTCCCCTCCCCCACCCCCTCCCCAATTCCTTTCTGAATAGGGCTAAGTTTGACTGAAATTATTTTGAGGACGAGTTTATTCATCGATCAAGATGTGGAAATGTCCTTAAAGTTTAAAATCATTATTGTTGTGTTTCTATAGTAGCTAGTTTTAGCGTCATTGTACATATTCACAGATTTCTTTATCTACGTCCATAAAGATGTCGCAAGAATGTTAAAGTTTAAATACTGTCATTTTAATGTAGCGATATATTTAGAACACTCAGTCAGATTCTATACATTTTATCTAAAATGTATAGAAAGGAAGGAATGAATGAATTAAGGCATGACAAAATATATTATTTATTCAAGGAAGTAAGGCAAGCAATGAAGAAGTTTTGTATTTGTAGTGGTGTATGGAAATAATGTAAGAACATTAACGTTTCATTAAAAAAATAAGTTGTTAAAGCTGCCTACTTGAATGTCATTTTGCGCAATTATATAGCTGTCTGATTTACTATATTTTTGAATTGTAGCCTGTATTGAGCTTATCTTGTTATTGCTTCTTCATAGTCGATTGGATAACAATCACATAAAGGACTTGCCTTCTGAAGTATTCACTTACAACACCCAACTGGAGAAACTGTAAGTAGGACTATTCTTGTGCTCAAAAAATTATATATCTACGTCACGGATTTCGTAATTTATCTCAATCTACCCACCAATGAACCTGTGCAAAATAAAGCGTTATAAACCGCTATTCCTTCCTGATGTAAGAAAAAAAATATCTGAATTATTCCGGCTGCAAGTCGCTTCACGGGGAACGATCGATTTCTCGGATTCGTGACCTTTACAATGAGCTAATATCAAATCATGTTCGATTCAACGTCTTACCCAAGCTTGAACAGCCGATTTAAAATTCGTATCAATTGATCTACATTAATTTGATTTTCCTACGGAATAATTCCAGTTTGATGAAAATATTTCTCTGATTTGAGATGGCGGTGCAAAGGAGTTTGGCAAAGTTTTATGCTGGAGCAGAGCACCCATGTTTTCCAGCCTTTCATGACGTTATTCGTCTGTCTGTTCACTAATAACGGTCAGCCAACAACACGGGTTTTTTTACAGGAAATTGTATAATTGGGACTACAGGTGGGGTAGAATCTGCCCACGCCATATCGAACCAGCATTAATTTATTGGAACATTTTAAATTTTAGAAAAATTGTCTCTTATAATTATCTTCATTATCTCCTGGTGGACTCAGAACCATTTTAGGCCGAGGTAATTCCTCCATAAAGATGGTCGAATATTGTTATTGTGTTTCAATAGTAGCTTATGTTTGGAGTCATGGTGTACGCGCACGTTGTAAATTGTACATATTTATGGTCTTATTTATCTACGTCCCTAAAGTTGTCGCAATGACATTGAGGGTGGCCGTACAGGAAAATAAAAAAAATTAATGATCTTAATTTAAATAGTATTATTTTAATGCAGCGATATATTTGGAGCACTCAGATTATATAAATTTATTTAAAAGAGATCAGTTTCATCCACACGGCTCTTGAATTATGTAGTAACTTTCTTTTGATAGGAGCTTGGGCAACAACACATTAAAGATCTTGTCTCCTGGAGTTTTCAGTCACAATGTCAAGTTGGAGAGACTGTACGTAAGACAATTCCTTAGCTACAGAACCAACATTAAACCCATCTGAACAGCAAAGGACATAATGTACTGATGGAAAATTTAACCAGCTTATTTTTTGTGATAAAATGTTAAACGATGCAACCACCACATTTTCTGGATTTTCTTACAATTTCTCAGTTTTGTATCTGCATACTTTAGTTTGATAACTCCTTTGTTTTCAAAAAAAGTTTTGCTATAAATTATATATATTTTTTTTAGATAAGCCTGAATATCTCTACTGTATATAAAAGCAGATACTTACATTGTTACCTTTTTTTAATTTCTTCCTGACAGGTTCTTGTACGATAATCAGCTAGAGAACCTTCCTCGTGCCATATTCAGCAACAATACTGAGTTAAGAACTCTGTAAGTAAGAGTACAGCTATAAAACCCGATCAGACCATATTCAGATCTTAAATTTAAATAGTATTATTTTAATGTATCGATATATTTGGTGCACTCAGATTATATAAATTTATTTAAAAGAGATCAGTTCATCCACACGGCTCTTGAATTATGTAGTAACTTTCTTTTTGATAGGAACTTGGGCAAAAACAAATTAAAGATCTTGTCTCCTCACAATGTCAAGTTGGAGAACCTGTACGTAAGACAATTCCTTAGCTACAGAACCAACATTAAACCCATCTGAACAGCAAAGGGCATAATGTACTGATGGAAATTTAAACCAGCTTATTTTGTGTGATAAAATGTTAACGATGCAACCGCCACATTGTCTGGATTCCCTTACAATGTATCAGTTTTTGTATCTCAATCTTTAGTTTGATAACTCCTTTGTTTTCCAAAAAACGTTTTACAATAAATTATTATTTTTAGGTAAGCCTGAATATCTCTACTGTATATAAAAGCAGATACTTATTGTTACCTTTTTTAATTTCTTCCTGACAGGTTCTTGTACGATAATCAGCTAGAGAACCTTCCTCTTGCCATATTCAGCAACAATATTCAGTTAATATTTCTGTAAGTAAGAGTACAGCTATAAAACCCGATGAGACCATATTCGGATTGGGAACAGCGGAGGGGCAGTCGAATTTTCCCACGCCATATTCAACCAGCATTCAAATATTGGTAAATTACAGCTAATAATATGTAACCAGATTAAATATATATGTTTTAAGGTTGTGTTAACCCTATTCTGCCTGGGGTTTTTTTTCGTTCCTGAGCCTGGGGGATAGTGATAGTGCCCCCCCCCCCCCCCCCCTATGTATCTCGAAAAGTATTGACGCTATGAAAATGACACTTACATGGTGTGTAAAGCATCCAAAAATCTTTATTTTAGTGGCAGTCACGTGTCAATTATGACGTTATACACGCCATAATGACATCATACGCTAAAAAAAATCCGCCATCTTGGATCCGAAATCTTGGATTTCTAAATTGTTCAGAAATGTCAGAAAATCTCCAAATTTGTTTTGAAAAAATCAAGAAAATATAAAGATGCTAAAACGGCAAAGATTTTGCAAATATTTCATCGTAAAAAGCATACATGTGGATAAATCAAAAAATGCGAAAACCGTTGCACATCAAAATATATATAGTATTTAGCCAGGGTGGTGGGTGTTCGAAGCTGTGTAAGTATATTTGTTTTTGAAGCGAGTCAGTAAGGTTTCAGTCATTGCAGATTACCGTTAGCAAGCTGAGCCGCTCAACCTCGACTTATAGGCTCTATCCGTGTTTATATATGTAAATTAAAACATTTTTGGTTTTCACTTTTGCAGTGACCTGTCAAATATCCAACTGCAGCACTTACCTGAGGGAGCGTTTAGCAACAATACTAAGCTAGTGGAACTGTAAGTAACTGTAATGTTCTAGTCATAAATGTCTCACGAAATATCGAAAACTTGCTGTATAATAAAGTTGTTGTTGGGAACATCAGCCGGACATGTTATTTTGCTTGTATAATCAGATGATTTCGATGGCTGAAATGCTAGAAAAGTTACATGACAAAGATGTCATGTGAAGTGAAACAGCTGACGTACATCGTTTCCTGAAAAATATCAGCAAATAATTATACCTCCGTGTCAAATCATCATCCATTTTTTTCTGGATTTCTTCGCATTATTTATCTGTAATCTTCTTTGTATCACAATCTTCAGTTTTCTAACTTCATTGTTTCCATAGCAACGTTTCTATTAGCTAGGCGTCAGATTCTCTACATCAATTACATTTTAAATATTTCTTCCTGACAGGTTACTGTACGATAATCAGCTAGAGAACCTTCCTCCAGGGCGTTTTCAGCAACAACACGGAGTTGAAGCGTCTGTAAGTAAGAGTATAAAAATAAAGTTTAATGAAACTGGAAACCGTTTAAAGACGGTGTGAGACCTATCTGGAGTTGCAACAGGGATCTTTACAAAAAAAGTAATAGTTTAATTTTAATTTTAATAACGAATCCATAACCCCGATATTAACATAGGCAATGTTAAAAAAACCTGCAATGTTTATATGAGTCACATACGAAGGAATTTTTACTAGCCAAAATAAAAATTCCGGGAAAAACTTAATAAATGCTATAGTTTGATTTATGCATATCGGAATGGTATCAGCTCATTCTATTTTCCTTATTTTGATCTTCATGGCTACTGAGAGACAACCACTGTTTCTGCAAAATGCATCTCACTGTGTTTGAATGTTTTCCTGTTGGTTTCTATCTTTACAATTTGTAAAAATCTGCCTGTCAATATACGGCTGCCATGGTAACAAGTTCAGTGAACAATGACATGTCATACTAAATTGTTACCAGATAAATTTTAGGTAAAGCAGTGAAGTTGTGGCGTCTTTTACTTCATTACTAAAAAGTTAGTTATAAACGGTTACAGTACGAGCGGTGAGACAATGGTCTTTGTACATGTCGATTGACGTCATGCACGTGTACCACGTGTCGTTCTCTTCATTAGCAAAAAAGTACGAACACGTTTGTGTTATCCGCCTCAGCCTTCGGCTTCGGCCGATAACAAAAGCCTCGGCCTTGATAATTCTCGCTATCATGCTCAACCTCATCCAATAATTTGTAGCGATATATTTATAGCACTCACGAAAGAATGATAATTCTATACACATATCTAAAAGATATAATTTCATTGCATATGGTTCCTAAATTATGTGCTAACTTTTTTTATAGGGACTTGGACAACAACAAATTAAGGATGTTTGTTACCAGATAAATTGATGCATAATAGATATTTTGCATCATTCACAGTATTAAACTTATCTAGTGATTACTTCTTCATAGTCAATTGCACAACAATTACATAAAGCACTTGCCTTCTGGAGTTTTCACTCACAACACCCAACCTGAGGAACTGTAAGTAGGGACTCTTCGTGTGCCACAAAATAATATTAAATGAAATAACGGCATAGATGGCATATCTTGAAAATGTAGACTAAATTTGTCAAGTTCATTGTTCGTATCCATTTAGTGTTTTTCTAGGTTTTCTTCGATTTGAAGGCATTCAGTTTTGTACATCGCAGTAAATGCCTTGATATATCGTGACACAGCTTCTTTAAATCCTAACAAGATAGGAGGAAAAAGGCAGGATGTACACATTCCACATTGGATTTAGCCATTGTTTTACAGAAAAAGATTAAAAATGTAACATATAGTTATCGGTAATGAATTTGATGACATACTTGAGTCTATTACTAGCAAAGGTTTCCGCCATGGGGTAAATTTGATTTGTTTTGGCATTTATTTTCTCTTGGTATAAAATAAAAATAAACGAAACTGGAAACCATTTAAAAACGGGGTAACTGACCTATTTGAAGATGCCATAGGGATATTTAAATTGTAAGGGTTTTGCCACTGTCTCTTTTCATTGTTTTAAAGGACGTTTCGACAAGTTCTTAAGCACATACAGACTGCTATCCCGATTTCCTTTCCTTTGTGTCACAAAAAAAATACGTGGTCAATACGTTGCTACTGTCAGCTGGGATACGTACGTACGTACATATAATGGCTAAAAACATTCCATCAACAAACAAAGGAAAACGAGAAGAAAACCTTTTCTCGATGATGTTTGCCACAGCTGAACCACTACTTTAATTTGTAGAAAAACTTTCCATACTAAATCGTTCCCAGATAAATTTTAGGTTAAGTCGAAAAGTTTGGCGACTTTTTCTTCATTACTACAAAGTTAGTTATAAACGGTTAAAGTACGGGCGGTCAGATCCCCCTCCCCCCCCCCCCCCCTCCCCTCCCCCAACCCCCCTCCCCAATTCCTTTTCTGAATAGGGCTAAGTTTGACATGAAATTATTTTGAGGACGAGTTTATTCATCGATCAAGATGTGGAAATGTCCTTAAAGTTTAAAATCATTATTGTTGTGTTTCTATAGTAGCTATTTTTAGCGTCATTGTACATATTCACAGATTTCTTTATCTACGTCCATAAAGATGTCGCAAGAATGTTAAAGTTAAATACTGTCATTTTAATGTAGCGATATATTTAGAACACTCAGTCAGATTCTATACATTTATCTAAAATGTATAGAAAGGAAGGAATGAATGAATTAAGGCATGACAAAATATATTATTTATTCAAGGAAGTAAGCAAGCAATGAAGAAGTTTTGTATTTGTAGTGGTGTATGGAAATAATGTAAGAACATTAACGTTTCATTAAAAAAAATAAGTTGTTAAAGCTGCCTACTTGAATGTCATTTTGCGCAATTATATAGCTGTCTGATTTACTATATTTTTGAATTGTAGCCTGTATTGAGCTTATCTTGTTATTGCTTCTTCATAGTCGATTGGATAACAATCACATAAAGGACTTGCCTTCTGAAGTATTCACTTACAACACCCAACTGGAGAAACTGTAAGTAGGACTATTCTTGTGCTCAAAAAATTATATATCTACGTCACGGATTTCGTAATTTATCTCAATCTACCCACCAATGAACCCTGTGCAAAATAAAGCGTTATAAACCGCTATTCCTTCCTGATGTAAGAAAAAAAATATCTGAATTATTCCGGCTGCAAGTCGCTTCACGGGGAACGATCGATTTCTCGGATTCGTGACCTTTACAATGAGCTAAATATCAAATCATGTTCGATTCAACGTCTTACCCAAGCTTGAACAGCCGATTTAAAATTCGTATCAATTGATCTACATTAATTTGATTTTCCTACGGAATAATTCCAGTTTGATGAAAATATTTCTCTGATTTGAGATGGCGGTGCAAAGGAGTTTGGCAAAGTTTTATGCTGGAGCAGAGCACCCATGTTTTCCAGCCTTTCATGACGTTATTCGTCTGTCTGTTCACTAATAACGGTCAGCCCAACAACACGGGTTTTTTACAGGAAATTGTATAATTGGGACTACAGGTGGGGTAGAATCTGCCCACGCCATATCGAACCAGCATTAATTTATTGGAACATTTTAAATTTTTAGAAAAATTGTCTCTTATAATTATCTTCATTATCTCCTGGTGGACTCAGAACCATTTTAGGCCGAGGTAATTCCTCCATAAAGATGTCGAATATTGTTATTGTGTTTTCAATAGTAGCTATGTTTGGAGTCATGGTGTACGCGCACGTTGTAAATTGTACATATTTATGGTCTTATTTATCTACGTCCCTAAAGTTGTCGCAATGACATTGAGGGGTGGCCGTACAGGAAAATAAAAAAAATTAATGATCTTAAATTTAAATAGTATTATTTTAATGCAGCGATATATTTGGAGGCACTCAGATTATATAAATTTATTTAAAAGAGATCAGTTTCATCCACACGGCTCTTGAATTATGTAGTAACTTTCTTTTTGATAGGAGCTTGGGCAACAACACATTAAAGATCTTGTCTCCTGGAGTTTTCAGTCACAATGTCAAGTTGGAGAGACTGTACGTAAGACAATTCCTTAGCTACAGAACCAACATTAAAACCCATCTGAACAGCAAAGGACATAATGTACTGATGGAAAATTTAACCAGCTTATTTTTTGTGATAAAATGTTAACGATGCAACCCCCACATTTTCTGGATTTCCTTACAATTGATCAGTTTTGTATCTCAATCTTTAGTTTGATAACTCCTTTGTTTCCACAAAACGTTTTGCTATAAATTATATATTTTTTTTAGATAAGCCTGAATATCTCTACTGTATATAAAAGCAGATACTTACATCGTTACCTTTTTTTAATTTCTTCCTGATAGGTTCTTGTACGATAATCAGCTAGAGAACCTTCCTCGTGCCATATTCAGCAACAATACTGAGTTAAGAACTCTGTAAGTAAGAGTACAGCTATAAAACCCGATCAGACCATATTCAGATCTTAAAATTTAAATAGTATTATTTTAATGTAGCGATATATTTGGAGCACTCAGATTATATAAAATTTATTTAAAAGAGATCAGTTTCATCCACACGTCTCTTGAATTATGTAGTAACTTTCTTTTTGATAGGAGCTTGGGCAAAAACAAATTAAAGATCTTGTCTCCTGGAGTTTTCAGTCACAATGTCAAGTTGGAGGAACTGTACGTAAGATAATTCCTTAGCTACAGAACCAACATTAAACCCATCTGAACAGCAAAGGGCATAATGTACTGATGGAAAATTTAACCAGCTTATTTTGTGTGATAAAATGTTAACGATGCAACCCCCACATTTTCTGGATTCTCTTACAATCATCCCAGCCCCATGAGGGGACACACAGACCTTCAACTGTAAGTACCCCATGCAATTTACTAGAAGTTAGTTCTAGTAAATTGTATACCTAAATTTAAGCCGCACCAGCTGAGGTGTCCATAATTCCGTTTCCAATGTCAAGAACTGTTCGCAAATTGAAAGGAAACCAGATCAAAAGGAGTGATCCCTGTGGAGTAGAATCGTCTCGTATGTCTTGAAACGTGACTGAATGATGTTGAATAAATATGATCCAAATAAAGCGTTATCGAGTTTATATAATCAAAGGCCGGCAACTTGCGGTAAAATATTCGATAATTCTCGCCCATCGATATACTCTAGATAGAGGATACCGTCGACGCCAGTACGTCCAGATACTCAACTGAAACGGGTCACTTGGTCACGTAAAAACACTCGCGAAGATTTGGGAATTAATTGTTATAAGCCGTTGGACCATTCATAGTATTTTAAAAAGCATATAAGGACCTCTTCCTGTAAAGCGTTGACAGTCCTGACATTTGCAGGCTAATAAAATTCATCGTGAGAATTTTGTAGATACCTTGTAGGGCTTTCAATAGAAAGTTTGTATCGGAATGCATAACTATCGATATGTATGTACACAATTATGATCCAACCAGTTTAATACATGTATGTTTCATAGCGGGATTTCCATCTTGTACAATAAATTGTCAAACAGTACAAACGAGTCATGAACCCGAGCGTGCATTGTAGAGACAGCGTGTGGACACAATAAAATTTATAAATGAAATTAATTTCAATGATTGGCCAAGCCAACTTATAATTTTGCGACATTATTATTAATTAGTGCGAGAATTGTCAAAGGGTTGTAAGACTTTAGACTAGGTCGGCATTAGTATCGCTTGGTTATTCCATACCGCTGGGTGGGCCACCTTACAGTACAGACGAATATTAAATTATAGCGTGCTATATCTTGGTATCTTTTGGTTACTCCATACCGTTGGGTGTGCCACCTTACAGTACAGACGAATATTAAATTATAACGTGCTACGCATTGGTATCTCTTGGTTACTCCATACCGTTGGGTGTGCCACCTTACAGTACAGACGAATATTAAATTATAGCGTGCTATATCTTGGTTACTCCATACCGTTGGGTGTGCCACCTTACAGTACAGACGAATATTAAATTATAACGTGCTACGCATTGGTATCTCTTGGTTACTCCATACCGTTGGGTGTGCCACCTTACAGTACAGACGAATATTAAATTATAGCGTGCTATATCTTGGTTACTCCATACCGTTGGGTGTGCCACCTTACAGTACAGACGAATATTAAATTATAACGTGCTACGCATTGGTATCTCTTGGTTACTCAATACCGTTGGGTGTGCCACCTTACAGTGCAGACGAATATTAAATTATAGCTTGCTATATCTTGGTTACTCCATACCGTTAGGTGTGCCACCTTACAGTACAGACGAATATTAAATTATAGCATGCTACGCATTGGTATCTCTTGGTTACTCCATACCGTTGGGTGTGCCACCTTACAGTACAGACGAATATTAAATTATAGCGTGCTATATCTTGGTTACTCCATACCGTTGGGTGTGCCACCTTACAGTACAGACGAATATTAAATTATAGCATGCTACGCATTGGTATCTCTTGGTTACTCCATACCGTTGGGTGTGCCACCTTACAGTACAGACGAATGTTAAATTAGAGCGTGCTATATCTTGGTTATTCCATACCGCTGGGTTCTACAGCGATATTATCATTATTGTACTCGATTACGCTGTAGCATGAAAAACACGAATAAAAACTAAAATGTAGTAAAACATTACGTCTAATAGATTTTATTTTCACAGGAGGGCAAACGTTAGCGTGCGACGTGTAAAATACCGAATTAAAATTAATGCGGGGAATAATATTATGTGTCGAATAAATTCTAAGTCTAAGTTCGCCACCGTAAATACTATGCTTTTTAATGTACCTATACTTTACAGGAAATTTATAAAAATATAATAAATTGCCGCATGCACGTAGATCAATCGAAGGAGTGATGAAACAATTTATTCCATGTAGTCACTGGACCTCGCTGTTGGTTATACAGCGAAAACGCGTTAAAATGAATTAAAATACGCGTTTTCATTATTTGTAAATACTTAGAGATTACCCGTTTTACATAGCATGGAACGGACTTACCTGCCATCCTCCAGTCTTCATGATTGACCTAAGCAATGAATGATCCACGATGTGAAAACCCGGACATTATATTACGCGGGATGCGTTTGTGGTGTTTACGGATCTCGACAGTAAAACCAATGAATAAAGACTGGACTGAAACACAACACTTCAATGTTGCTTGAACGATTCGAAACGATTGCTTTCGCACTACAAAACAAAATAAAACTGACCTTTTTTTTACCGAAGACAGAAGGATTCATACAAGTACGTACTACCATCTATAAGATTTGGAAACATTATGGAAGGCAAAGGCTTTCCTTCCTGGGCGCCCGGTATCAAGTCGCTGCAGCTCTCTATTCACGGCATTTCCACTTCGCTGGAACACGTCGTTTATGTAGATCGACGTAGATGACCATATTCTAACTTATAGTAAGCGAAAACTCCCACTTGAAGAGTATTGCGAGATCGAAATGTATACATCTCTAGCTAGTAAAACTCGTCATTTACCGCCAACTGAATTCGCCGCGAAATATTATAATTTATTCTGCCGCGAGAAATGCCGGGAAATTGATACTATGCATAACGCTAGTGATGACAACATGGCTAGAAGAGTATTGACAGATTATAACACTTTCGGTAACCGCATTAACTTAATCTCCTTTTATTCAGGAACTTACAGTTGAAACGTCTTGTGTCCCCTCATAGTATCAGTTTTGTATCTCAATCTTTAGTTTGATAACTCCTTTGTTTACACAAAACGTT
Source organism: Desmophyllum pertusum (assembly GCA_029204205.1). Taxonomy (NCBI): domain Eukaryota; kingdom Metazoa; phylum Cnidaria; class Anthozoa; order Scleractinia; family Caryophylliidae; genus Desmophyllum; species Desmophyllum pertusum. The sequence goes on from MU826362.1 coordinate 1,615,426, forward strand.
TTGCTATAAATTATTATTTTTAGGTAAGCCTGAATATCTCTACTGTATATAAAAGCAGATACTTATTGTTATCTTTTTTAAATTTCTTCCTGACAGGTTCTTGTACGATAATCAGCTAGAGAACCTTCCTCTTGCCATATTCAGCAACAATACTGAGTTAAGAACTCTGTAAGTAAGAGTACAGCTATTATACCCGATCAGACCATATTCCGATTGGGAACAGCGGATGGGGCAGAATTTTCCCACGCCATATTCAGCCAGCATTCATGTTTTGGTAAACTACAGCTTATAATATGTAACCAGATATTTTAGTGGCAGTCACGTGTCAATTATGACGTCATACACGCCATAATGACATCATACGCTAAAAAAAATCCGCCATCTTGGATCCGCAATCTTGGATTTCTAAATTGTTCAGAAATGTCAGAAAATCTCCAAATTTGTTTTGAAAAAATCAAGAAAAATATAAAGATGCTAAAACGGCAAAGATTTTTGCAAATATTTCATCGTAAAAAGCATACATGTGGATAAATCAAAAATTGCGAAAACCGTTGGCACATCAAAATATATATAGTATTTAGCCAGGGTGGTGGGTGTTTCGAAGCTGTGTAAGTATTTTTGTTTTTGCAGCGAGTCAGTAAGGTTTCAGTCATTGCAGATTACCGTTAGCAAGCTGAGCCAATAATTTTTAGCGATATGTTTTATAGCACTCACGAAAGAATGATCATTTTATACACATATCTAAAATATATAATTTTCATTGCATATGGTTCCTGAATTATGTGCCAACTTTTTTTATAGGAACTTGAAACAACAACAAATTAAGGATGTTGTCCCCGGGAGTTTTCAGCCACAATGCCAAGCTTAACATCCTGTACGTAGAAGAATTCCTTAGATACAAAACCAACGCATTAAGCCCATCTGAACAGCAACGAACATAATGTACGGCTGGAAAATTCAACAAGCTAATTTTTGTTTCTGATAAAATGTCAAAGATGCAACCGACCCCACATTTTCTGGATTTCCTTACAATTTATCAGTTTTGTATTTCAATCTTTAGTTTGATAACTCCAACGTTGTTTCCACAAAAAGTCTTGTTATAAAGTATAATTTCAAAGTTACATTTTGTTTTAATTTATTCCCGACAGGCACTTGTACGATAATAAGCTAGAGAACCTTCCTCCTGCCATATTCAGCAACAATACTGAGTTAAGAACACTGTAAGTAAGAGTACAGCTATAAAACCCGATTAGACCATATTCAGATCTTAAATTTAAATAGTATTATTTTAATGTAGCGATATATTTGGAGCACTCAGATTATATAAATTTATTTAAAAAGAGATCAGTTTCATCCACACGGCTCTTGAATTATGTAGTAACTTTCTTTTTGATAGGAACTTGGGCAAAAACAAATTAAAGATCTTGTCTCCTCACAATGTCAAGTTGGAGAACCTGTACGTAAGACAATTCCTTAGCTACAGAACCAACATTAAACCCATCTGAACAGTAAAGGACATAATGTACTGATGGAAAATTTAACCAGCTATTTTTTTGATAAAATGTTAAAGATGCAACCGACCCCACATTTTCTGAATTTTCTTACAATTTATCAGTTTTGTATCTCAATCTTTAGTTTGATAACTCCTTTGTTTCAAAAAACGTTTTACAATAAATTATTATTTTTAGGTAAGCCTGAATATCTCTACTGTATATAAAAGAAGATACTTATCGTTACCTTTTTTTAATTTCTTCCTGACAGGTTCTTGTACGATAATCAGCTAGAGAACCTTCCTCTTGCCATATTCAGCAACAATACTGAGTTAAGAACTCTGTAAGTAAGAGTACAGCTATTATACCCGATCAGATTATATTCGGATTGGGAATAGCGGAAGAGGGCAGAATTTTCCCACGCCATATTCAACCAGCATTCATGTTTTGGTAAACTACAGCTTATAATATGTAACCAGATTAAATATATGTTTTAATAAGGTTGTTTTAAAACGCTGACGGAAAGAGTGAATTTAATTAAAGATGTGAACATGTAACATGCATGTTACGGGATGGTTGTATCAAAGCTATATGGCGCCCATCCGGCTAGGTTTTATGATCTCCCTATTCGAAAATCGGTTACAATATTTCGTTGGATAGTTTTTTGTTTGGATTCCCAGACCTTATTTATTAATACCGTGGTGAACCTGTACGGAGTATATTTATCAACCCTTATTTACCTAGCAATTCAGTATTGTGCTCGAATTTCATATCCTTATCACTTTTGATATGTTCATGGATCAGTTTCCAATGCTGTAAGTCTAATACTGTTGGAAGTCTAATACTGTCCTTTGCTGAATCCAATCACATGGCTGCATGTTGTTTAAATTTCGTGTGTAACTCGGATATGAAAGGTATCCTTTAAAGGTTGAGTTGTGATCGTTTGTTAAATCATGCAAAGATTCATCGATTTCTAATTCTAATAAGTGGATTTGGAGAAATCGCCATTTGTTTACACTGTCGCGCAGTCACAGATTTTCACCAAAGTGCGCATGCGCAGCATTCAATTGGGTTCTTCGGGTTCTCGCGGCAATGATGAAAAACCTGCAAAATGACTGGGTTCTTTCAGTCCTGACTTTTTCTGACATACTGTTCTAACATAACTTTTAACAGGCAACAGACTGTGTAAGTTTTTAGCACTTTGTAATCCACAAAAACCAGCAGGGAACAAGTAAAACGATCGCTGTATCGACGTCATGTTTGTTTTTTCTCAACCATTAACGATGCAACCCCATATATTCTGGATTTCCTTACAATTTCAAAAAGTTTTGCTATAAATTATATATATATTTTTAGATAAGCCTGAATATCTCTACTGTATAGAAAGCAGATACTTACATCGTTACCTTTTTTTAATTTCTTCCTGGCAGGTTATTGTACGATAATCAGCTAGAGAACCTTCCTCCTGCCATATTCAGCAAAAATACTGAGTTAAGATTTCTGTAAGTAAGAGTACAGCTATAAAACCCGATCAGACCATATTCGGATTGGGAACAGCGGAGGGGGTAGAATTTTCCCACGCCACATTCAACCAGCATTCATGTTTTGGTAAACTACAGCTTATAATATGTAACCAGATTAAATATATGTTTTAAGGTTTTTTTAAAACGCTGACGGAAAGAGTGAATTTAGTTAAAGATGTGAACATGTACATGCATGCTACGGGAGGGTTGTATCAAAGCTATATGATGCCCATCTGGCTAGGTTTTATGATCTCCCTATTCGAAAATCGGTTACAATATTTCGTTGGATAGTTTTTTGTTTGGATTCCCAGACCTTATTTATTAATACCGTGGTGAACCTGTACGGGGTATATTTCTCAACCCGTATTTACCTACCAATTCAGTATTGTGCTCGAATTTCATATCCTTATCACTTTTGATATGTTCATGGATCAGTTTCCAATGCTGTAAGTCTAATACTGTCCATTGCTGAATCATATCACCTGGCTGTTGCTTAAATTTCGCGGGTAACTAGGTTATCAAAGTAGGTAGGGGTCATGTTAAAAACCTTTTCCATGTTTGCCACAGCTAATTATACCAAACAAGTATTTTGCGTACTAATTTAATTTTAGCAATGTTGTTCATGTCTTACTAAATTGTTACCAGATAAATTTTAGGTAAAGTCGAAAAGTTTGGCGGTTTTTACTTCATTACTCCCCCCCCCCCCCCCCCCCCCCCCCCCCCCCCCACCACGTTTGTATAAACGCATATAGTGTTATCACTGAATAAATGATAAAATGAATGATTGGATGAATGATTGTATGGATGGACGGATGGATGGATGAATGAATGAATTAAAAAATAGAATATTACATTAATCTTGTTAAGAGGGGAATAAAAACGTTACATTTATAGTCACTATAAATGTAATGTTTTTATTCCCTTCTTACTAGATTAATGAAATATTCTACTTTTTCATTCATTCATTCATCCATCCGTCCATCCATATAATCATTGCTTACACCACGGTGGTGTATGGAAATAATGTCAGTGAAGGAACGTTGAAATAAAAAGAAGTTGACTGTTATGTAACTGTCAGATTTGCTATATTGATGCAGTATAGATATTTTGCATCATTCACAGTATTAAACTTATCTAGTGATTGCTTCTTCATAGTGGATTGAACAACAATTACATAAAGCACTTGCCTTTCTGGAGTTTTCACTCACAACACCCAGCTGAGGCTACTGTAAGTAGGACTCTTCGTGTGCTCCAAAATAATATCAAAGGAAACTAACGGCATGGATGGCACATCTTGAAAATGTAGACTAAATTTGTCAAGTTCATTGTTCGTAATCCCGGCGTCTTAAACTGAATTGCCGACAAGATGATGAAAATGTCAGACCTTCTGAGCAGTCACTCATTTTCATTGGCATGATCATTCTATGCTGATTCTTAGTTACCACGTTAATGAGCTCATTAACTAAATGGTTACAGTTTTATCAGTAGGTTTTTCTAACGTTTCAGCATGTATACGCATTCAGACTAAATTCATCATGTTTAACGAAATAGTTTTACTCATTCGTTTGAACTACAGTTCAGGAGGTGAGTTTCCATTAAATTTATGCAAATGCAAGAAATTGCAAGAAATAATATATTTACAGTGCTTGCTATGTACAAAGACTTTATTTTTGTAGATCGAAGATATATTTTGTATTGTAGGCTGTATTGAACTTATCTTGTTATTGCTTCTTCATAGTCGATTGGATAACAATCGCATAAAGGACTTGCCTTCTGAAGTATTCACTCACAAACACCCAGCTGTGGCTACTGTAAGTAGGACTCTTCACGTGCCTCCAAAATTAATATTAAAGGAACTAACGGCATGGATGGCACATCTTGAAAATGTAGACTAAATTTGTCAAGTTCATTGTGCATGGAGGAAACGTTCCAGACTTTGTAATGATGTCACGGGAACATTTCAGAAACGACGCAATGTTGAGGGCAGATCACCGAGTCAGTCCTGATAAATAAGGTTCAAGAGGGGCAACTGATCAACTCCAAGCGTGAATGGAACTATGTCCGCATCCCAATGACTGTTGTTGTCCACGTAATTAACTGTATCTACGAACGAAGAAATCGTTTCCAGGCGAAAAAAATTAGGGATCTGCGTATTTAGGATTATCTTTCGTGCGTTGTTACATGAGAGTGTTCTTATATTCAAATTTTATACGGGCGACCAACTGACGAGATCTTTAATAGACGAAACTAGTATTGTAAGTCGCGTATGCAAATCAGTGTGTTGAAAGTAAATGTAAATGAGGTTTTTCCTTATCAAGATGATGTTTAGTAATGCTTTCTTGACTTCGACAAGCAAAGTTTTACAGAGATGTTCGTAATCCATTTAGTGTTTTTCTAGTTTTTTTTCTTCGATTTGAAGGCATTCAGTTTTGTACATCGCAGTAAATGCCTTGATATATCGTGTCACAGCTTCTTTAAATCCTAACAAGATAGGAGGAAAAAAGGCAGGATGTGCACATTCCACATTGGATTTAGCCATTGTTTTCCAGAAAAAGATTCAAAATGTAAAATATAGTTATCGGTAATGAATTTGATGACATACTTGACTCTACGACAGACCCAAACGCTGGGAACGATCACATCATAATCCCAGAAACCTACAAATACATCGCACGAGCGTGAGCGATTCACATAATAAAGTTTTTTAATTCAAGCCCTCGCGCTTTTTCAATTAACGTGTAACAACGGTCTGATCTCTATTGCTGACGAAGGCTTAAGAACTAGCTGAAACGTCTATAAAACGATGAAAAGAGTCAGTGACAAACCCTTTCAATGTCAATAGGTCAACTCCTGACGACTCGTATTCAATATTTAAATGTCATAAGGACCTTAAAAGTTAATACTATTACTTTATATTTTCTTGAAATCTGCATGACACTCACACTCTCTAATTTTATCAAATTGAGATAATTTCGAGCATACACATGCAGATATCTCATGACGAAACTATTTATTTGGTAGATTGTTATCCAAGAACCTAATAATGAAGTTATCTTCGGCAGTTTTCAGCAACAATACCAAGCTGGATTACCTGTATGTAGAAATTCAACTATTATCTTCAACCGAAATCTTATAAGAATGCCGGTAAAGTAACTGTTTAACTTGTTCAACATTAATGTTCATTGTATTAATTTAATTTTCATTAAACTGCCTACAACAGATATTGGGACAGCAACAACCTCAAGGAGCTGCCTGATAATTTATTCGTTGACTTGGTCAAGTTACGATGGCTGCATGTAAAATAACCTTGCCATTAACTAACATTTACGAACGGAAGTACATGGTTAGAAATTGTACGATTTATCTTCAAAATTAACTGTTGACATCAATTGATAGAAATTAATGCTTTAATTCATTTTTTGATATGTTCATGTAGATTGCTGGACAGCAACAAGCTCAAGGAGCTGCCTGATAATTTATTCACTGACCTGGTCAACTTATATTGGCTGTATGTAAAGACGCTTGCTTTTAATTAACATTTGCGAGGCGAATTATTGGATGAGGTTGTTGTGATATCCAGAATAATCAAGGTCTCGGTAAGAGTTATCAGCCTCAGGCTTCGGCTTCGGCTGATAACTCTTACTGAAACCTTGATTGTTCTCGATATCACAAAAAACAAATCTAATAATTGTTTTATTATACATTCAACGAAAAAAATAATGTTTCTTGTAACCGATGTTTTTACTTAGGCGGCAAGTAACGCAAAGCGCGCGAACCTGACATGATTACCCTTGAAAATCATGCACCGCGATCATAGATGACATCTTACTCGTGATTACCCGTGATCCTCTCGCGAACTTGACATGATTACTCGTGACCTTGAGTGTCCTTGACATGATTATTGTATAATCTGCAGATAGATGACGTCGGATGCTTTCAAAGGCGCTGATTTCGAAAATTCACTGTACGCTCTCGGTCAATCAGAAAAGAGTTAGTGAGTTGAATGTATAATAATATTGGTAAATAGACTTATAAGTATAATCAGAGGTCTATAACTAGAGGTTTCCATCTCTGGTATTGGGTCTTGGCCCATCAGATTCGCAGTTAGGCTATTTTTAGACATTTTTCGCGCGAAACCAGCAGCCAATCAACGTTGAACCATTTTTAATATGCGAGCGCTACGCAAAGACAGAAACTTTGGCCAAGGAAAAGCGAAAAAGCGTCACAGCAGAATGTAATAATTGTTTAAATACTTCACTAAATTTAGGTCAAACTTCGGTATACTTTTTGTAAAACTATAAATCGACTGAGTGATTTTTCAGTTCAATCTAAATGAAGCATGATTTGTATGAATTCGGCGGCAAAACTTCTGGCGGACTGGCGCGCTGTCCAGTTGGCAAGTTGAATGAAAAGTTTTCTCCGCGGATTAATCTTCGCTCAATCTCTCCAAAGTTTCGTATATTCTGGAAAATTGGCAGATGGTTTAGCTTAACATGGGAATATTCGAAATAATTGTGGAGCTGAACATTATATTCATTTTACAAGTTGAAACGGACAGCTATACGCAGCCGAAGGTTTCACTTGTTTTACATTATACGGCGGGCAAAACTTGCGCGACTACAGAATTTAATAAGCTTAAACTAAATTGTGTGGAAACGAACTGAGCTTAAAATCAAGTTCATTGAAGTAAAAGAACAAAGGAAACTCTCAATATCTACATGGATGGAAAGAAAGAGAGTGGTCTTCGAAGAGAATTTCACTGTGAAGTGATCTGACCGTCACGAACGCTTGACGAACTGCCGTGGATATTTATTGTGCTGATTGTAAAAACTTAATTCAGCTGGAATTGACAAGCCTCTTCGAAATACGGTAACAATACTGAATAGACTAAGCTTAAACTTGTGTTGTAAACAGGCTTTCATTCTTTGGACGAATTAATTAAGCTTATATGTCCGCGGTTTTCGGATCTGATTAAATTAAATTAATTTCAGGCTGCCTTTAGTGCTCTTTCAGTCGCATTAGTTGTACATTTACAGGAATTTCCCATTAAATATTTCGTTCTAAACTTCGTGCATTATTTAGTAGAATTAACTTTTGTTTGATTTAGAAGGGCCAAGGTTTTTACTTAATTTTATGCCATCTTTTCAAATTTCACTGTCAACCGTCTTGAACAAAATTGTCGAGCTAGCGCGTTCAGTGACCATATTTGTCAGGCATGGTGCGTGATTGGCTGCTGGTTTCGCGTGAAAAATGTCTAAAAATAGCCTAAACTGGCGAATCTGATGGGCCACGCGGCAATGCTAGATGGAAACCTCTAGTTATAGACCTCTGGTATAATCACATAGCACTGGCAATTCTCGCACTCTGATTGGCTATCGAAACGAGGTTATTTACCATGTGATTATTGACTTTTAAACAAGGTAGTTGCGCAATATTGCAGCCTACGTGAGACTACTATTCTTGTATTGCAAACCATAGTTAATAAAAGGAATGGTTATGAAGCCCGACAAAAGTCTTTGTTATATGTTTTTGTTCGCTTTTTTTGCCTTGACCCTGCACAAACTTGACAAAATACAATAGGTGTTTAACGTGTGGTTCAAGCAACTAACCAATAGAAACGTTTCGATTACGTAATTCATGCATAGTGTATGAGCGAAAAACAAAAGATTGTGCAGGGTCGTGGACCTTCCAACATAAATCTTGGCCTCTTTGTTTGCTCCTTTGAAGCTTGCCGGGCTTCATAACCATTTCCCTCTATTAACTATGTGCAAACTGAAACATAAAAAGTACCGTTTGCTTTCAAGTCATTGTCTGAAAAGCCAAAACAAACAGACGTTCTTCTGAAAGTGAGATTGAAGATTTCCACGGCTTTAAATTCAATTTTTTTATTGAGATTAATGAAGCCGTTTGCGGTAACTAAATGAAACGGCAACATCTGCAGAGTTGAAAATGACTAAAACGGCGGATGAAATAAAAGTAGTAAAGCTGTATAGAAAGAGCATTGAAGACTGATATTACGGAACATAGAAAGGCAGTTTAAAGTTTTGACCACCGTGACTCTAAAGTTGCTTGCCATGTCTACAAATTCAACCATCACATGGATTTTGAAAAACGTTAACGTTGATGGACGTGAGGCCAATTACCACGAGCGACTCTTTCTTGAAGCCTGGCACTCTACGACAGACCCAGACACTGGAACGATCACATCATAATCCCAGAAACATACAAATGCATCGCACGAGCGTAAACGATTCACAGAATAAAGTTTTTTGGTCACGCGCACAAGCCTCGCGCTACGTTTTTTTCAATTAACGTGTAACAACGGTCTTCTCTTTATTGCTGATGAAGGCTTAAGAAGTAGGAGAAACGTCTTTAAAACGATGAAAAGACTGAGGCAGTGACAAACCCTTCAATGTCAATAGGTCAACTCCTGACTACTCGTATTCAATATTTAAATGTCATAAGGATCTTAAAAGTTAATACTATTACTTTATCATTTTCTTGAAATTTGCATAATACTTGCACTCTCTACTTTTATAAAATAGAGATAATTTCAAGTATACACATGCAGATATTTATGACGAAACTATTTCTTTGGTAGAGACTTATCCAAGAACCAAATAATGAAGTTATCTTCGGCAGTTTTCAGCAACAATACCAAGCTGGTGGGCCTGTATCTAGAAATTCAACGATTTATCTTCAACCGAAACCTTATAAGAATGTAAAGTAACGGTTAACTTTGTTACAAATTAATGTTCATTGTATTAATTTAATTTTCATGAACTTCCTACAACAGATCTTTGGACAGCAACAACCTCAAGGAGCTGCCTGATAATTTATTCACAGACTTGGTCAACTTACATAGGCTGTATGTAAAGACGCTTCCTATTAACTAACATTTGCGATGCGAATTATATGGATAACTAGTCTTATAAGTATAATCACATAGCACTGGCAATTCTCGCACTCTGATTGGCTATCGAAACGAGGTATTTAGCGTGTGATTACTGACTTTTAACAAGGAATTTGCGCAATATTGCAGCCTACGTGAGATTAGTTTTCTTTACTATTTGTATTGCAAACTGAAACATAAAAAGTACCGTTTGCTTTCAAGTCATTGTCTGAAAACCAAAACAAACAGAAGGTCTTTTGAAAGTGAGATTGAAGATTCCCACGGCTTTAAATTCAACTTTCTTTTTAGATATTAATGTTTGCCTGAGCGGTAACTACATGAAACGGCAACATCTGCAGAGTTGAAAATGACTAAAACGGCGGATGAAATAAAAGTACTAAAGCTATATAGTAAAAATCCGACCTATTTTCACTTCTAATTATGTACATCAGATAAATGACCAAAAATAAAACTCAAACAATTTAAAATATTACAATTTCTTTTCAGAGGCCGATATAATATATCACAATATTTGCACGGCTGTATAGTAAAAAGCCACCTCTTGGTATGAAAAAGCGTGAGAAAAATCACCACAAATAAAAAGCAGCCAGACGTAAAAAAAACTTGCTCAAACAACAATGACTGAGTGAAAATGTTTGTTCCCTGCGAACACTTTTAATTATCGCATAACACTTTTCAAGTTTCTCTCTTTCAAATTGTGCATCAGTGTCTGTTCACTTGGCAGCATAACAATAGCTGCTATTAAACCAGCCAATAACGTCTTATTCTTATTTTGAACTATATTTTTACGTAGGTATTTGAACCATAATCAATTGCGATATTTGCCACATGATATTTTCAAGAAAAATACAGAGCTGGTTTACCTGTAAGCAGAACGTTTTTAATCAAGACTAGTTTTGACTGATTCGTTGTTTCTTCTCATCGTTAGTTATAGTAGACTGACTTGTTTAGCCTTTGAAGCTGCTTTAGATCTTACCACTTCAAATAGTTTTTTCCAGATGAATAAATTGTTAATCAGCGCTATAACCAAATACATTCACAGCGTATTTCAGGTCATGTACATGAACAGCATTTGAAACTGTTGAAGACAAATGATAGAGCAAGAACTAATGATATAGAGAGTGTCTATAATACAGAGGAACCGATGGGCCATGAAGATATGGACGCATCAACGATAGTGTGGTCCTATCAATTGAAGGCTCAAATTATGATACTAGTACAGTATTTTTCATAACAATTTCATGACTCCTGTTCGCAGTACAATAAACACGGCTCACGTAGCTTCTTTTTGTAACTAAACCCATTTGATTGACTGAACTCTTATTCAGTCCCCAAAGGTGGCCGTATTAAAGGGGTGGTCGTGAGGCGCAAGCTTCCACTGCATCTTAGTTTTAGTTGCATAACGAAATTTATTGGTGGTTGAAGTTATACAAAAACAAACTAACAACTGTTATTAAGCGAATGTAAATCACTGACTCGTTAACTTTGTTTATGATGTAGAAAGTTGCACAACAACAGACTGGAGGAGTTACAGGAGGGTGTGTTTCGTGGCTTGAGGAACTTAAAGGAATTGTGAGTGAAGAAACGTTACTTAAAAAAACATTATTTGTACTTAGAAATTTGAATTTATTTTAAAGAACAAAGCAATATATTAAAGCTGCACCTTCCCCTTCCCCCACTTGACTCCCCACGTACATTCAGTGTTGTTTCCTTGGAAAAACGGGGCTTATATGAGCACGAAATAAAAATTAATTAAAGGGGTGGAAGTGAGCATGCGCTAAAGTTTTTGATTTGTTAGATCTTCAAAACTGCGCAAGTCACGCAATATTGTATCTGATGTTAAAATGATATTTTTCTAACCTGAACGCAGATGGTTACAGGACAACAACATCAGGGAGCTACCTCTAAATCTCTTTAAGGATTTGATCAGTTTAGATGAACTGTTAGTACTTATTTTTTTTTAATACTAGGTATTTGTCCAACTGGTTATTAAGCGCATTTTACTTGGCTTCAACTTATGCTACTATATTCCTCTCCTATTGCTCTCATCGGCCAACATTGCATTTCCTAAAGTATGGGTAAATTCCAAAAGCGACGGGGATCGTCATGCTTGGAATTGGCTGATACATAACAAAGTTGGCACAATGAATTCACGTCACGGAACTGTAAAATTAATTTTTATACTTAGCAAAATGGTACGTTGGAATAATTATATGGTTATTAAAAATTACATATACATTCAATGCGACAGAACAAAGTCCTATTATATAAACAAGCTACAAGATATAAAGTTATACAGCCATTTTGCAGGTCATAACAAAGAGTTGATTAATATTACACTTAAATCTTAGTTTCTGATATACATGTATTCGTCTGCAGGAGAAAACATGAGTTAATTATGTGGTAAAAAATATGCAAGCCTTGCCATCAAACAACCTTTTTACATGCAAATAAAATAGAAACCTTCAGCTAGCCAATACTCGACTGAAGGTTGGAGATGTTCATGAGAATCTTGTGTAAACAAGGCTGGGTAGTGAATTTCGAACAACTGACGTAATAATGCATAAGGCATATTATTTTTCTAACCTACTTTCCTCCATTAAACGTATCTGTGATGGGCAGTTGTAAGTTCTCAGTCTCTCTCAGTCTACCTTGATTATTCTTTTCAGAGATTTGTCTAATAATAAACTGCAGAGGTTACCCCAGGGACTCTTTAGTAGTCTAACAAAACTAACAAAACTGTAAGTAGGTCTCAAAGAAAACAACAAACAGATAAACAAATAAACAAGCAAAAAATCAAAAAAAGAGATCGGATGCAGGGAAATTGTATAACCAATCTCGTTTCTCGTTCTTATTTTTACCCATAATAACAATAACAAAGTAATCCAGCATTGAAAACAAAAACATGCAAACAAGCGTCTTATTGTTATAGTATGAACGGTGACAATCTTCCAAAGTCATTAAATATCGTGCAAATGCAAGTTATATTTCTTCAAAAATAATTATTAATTTATATATATAGTACTAAACCATTAAGACCCATTAATATTGAACCGGTATTTCGATTGGTACCTACAATATTTTTTTTATTGCTCAATTTTAGGATTATTTATTCAGTCGATTTAGAAACACAAAAAACGCTGGTGAGAGAACAATTGATACTATATTTTCTCTAAGCATTTTGCCATTTATTTTCAAATTGTAGGATTTTGCCCAATAATCAAATTAAGGTTTTACCACCAGAGATCTTCGCTAACCTGACCGCGCTAAAGACACTGTAAGTGAAAGTGCTAGTGATATTGTTCCTAAGCGTGTGTCGACGAGTTTCCTTTGGTGCAAGTAAGGCAGATTATTTACCTGATACCTTTAATTATTGTTTAACAATTAGAAATAAACCCATTCCCTTAAGCTTCAAAATAGTTTCATAGTCCACGTGCCATAAACATCCCGATGAAGTACAACTTTTATCAGATGAAAATAGGATTGCCATGTTGTCATTTCCGCATAGTTCATTAAAAACTGGATGAAAACAGGACTCTACTGTTTTAGGAGTGTTCTCATCCAAGCGTTATTTTGACCGCCACCTAGATTCGCTTATTATCTCATGAAAATTTACAGGAAATTGGACAAAAATAAAATAGAGAAGCTCCATCACAATCAATTCCAGGGATTGGTGAATTTATACGATCTGTAAGTAAAGTAATTAATGGTGAACTAATTAGCTTTATTCCTCTTGGGATTTGGTTAATAGTAAAATCAAAAAATGTCAAACCTGAACGCTACAAATTTCGGCAGTCAAAGCGTAACAAAATTAAATACTGGTGGTCAGTGACATCAACTTGATAAAATTATTTCTTATGGAAGGGCGGTTCGTACGTGAAGATAAATAAATACTTAATTAGAAGCCAGCCTCTTTCCCCTTTCCAGTGTTACTGTAAACTAGCAGAGTACTTCCTAGCAGAGTAATGACATCAGCTTCTCATAGTTTGCACGGCAGAGTATTGATACACCACTGGGCATTGTCAAAAACTATATTTGTATTTTCTTTTTCCTTTTGAAGCTACTTGTCGGAGAATGAAATCAAGCATTTGCCTGAAGGAATTTTTAAAGGCCTGAAGAACCTTTTGTCAATGTGAGTAGACAGAGAAGGACAGAGAGAACATCTTTCAAATGTTTCAATGGTCTTAGGTGTTAATTTTGTGCCACTCAGCATGTATAAGACAAGTACGATGAGTCATTTTATCTAGGCTCGATTTTCGCTGCTCTCTGGAGTCCGATCTTCGTTCCTCAGTTCACAACTTGTATCATACGTCCAGTGTAATGTATATAAAAGCCTATATTGCATTTTAAATATTCTGCTGTGCTTTATTTTTTGCAGTAACATATTTAGCAATCAACTACCCCTATGTTACCACTGACAATTTCAAGGACACTCCAGATTTGCGATTTTTGTGAGTATTAAACAGTGCTTTAAGACAATACACACTTGATCGAAGTTTTTTTCTTTTTTTCAAAGGGATAACTATGGTCCATTTAACCATATGCGTTTCAATTGTGTACATTTTTAATAAAATACATCTCACAACCTATTTTGCATCTCAAGCACATTGTCCAAGACTTTTCGGCCTAGGCTTTTTTTCGTTCCTGAGCCTGGGGAGAGGGGAAGGTAGTCCCCCCCCCCCCCCAATGTATCTCGAAAAGTATTCACGCTATGTCAGGAGTAGCACATTACGAAATCCAGGGCACGCATTCTCATCGGAACAACATTTTATAACTGTACACGAAAACACGCATTTATTGTTCAATATTCCTAAAATAAGATAATTAGTCACGTGATCAGACAGATTCAAAATAATGTACGGTATTAAGCTTGTCATTAAAAAGTAAGTTGATAGCATCACATATAATCTTGTAAATAACTATTATTTTTTGTAAGTACGCTTTACTCATTGAAATGTCTCTTGTGTTGGATGAAACTGATATTAACTAAACATGTCTCACATTTTTTATACATAATACCTATAAACATTGGAACTTTCAATTTGCAGATTCATGCAATACAACGAGATGACCGAGCTACCAAACGGCTTTTTCAATGGGTTGAAGAAAATAATGAGAGTGTAAGATTCTAATTAATAATGGTTTACATCAAGTAGCAATCAATACATAGAAAATGGCGCGCGTGATTACATGACCTGATGCAAACACTTGAGGGAGTTTTGGAGAGCATGACTCTGAGTATTCTTATTTTCCCTGGATGGGATGCTACTCCATCCCAGGTTGCTTTAAACGATTCATCAGTAGTACACACACACACCAAGATGTCGAGGCTGTGTTAGGTTACGGTATCTTGGCGAAAAACAAAACAACACGGTTGAATCTGGACCTTTCGATCCAGAGTCCAACGCGCTAACCTTCCGACTGAAACCAACTTTATTGTAGAAAGTAGTCGATTGATTCTCATAGTATTCTCATAGTACATGTAGTATGTTGTAGTGTGTTTAACAACTGAAGTATAATACAGAAATGACCTGTGGTAGAAGAGGAACTTATTCTGATGATAACTGAGGAAGTATTAACTCGGAGAGCCAATTGTATTTTTCATATAAATTTGTCGTCTAAATTGTACAGCACATTTGTGACTAATTCAAATTAAATAAATAAGCCATTTGGAAGTCATGAACTATACTGTCGTATAAAACGGGAAATATTCAACCCTTTATCACGTGTTCTCAAACTGGAGTGTTTTTATGAAGGTATAAGACGTGGATTTTAATTAATGATACAGATTCAATGCGCGCGAAACGTTATAAAACATTTTTTTAAACGTTTTTACATTCCCCCACAAAAAAAAGTTTTGGAAAAACCAATCAGAGCACATGCAGAAACCAATCTATATTATAATCTGAAATAGCTCTGTTTTACATAATGTAATGTATTTATTTTATGGATTGTAGGGGTGTCGACACCAATCTCATGTGCTGCCATCTGACGAAGGAGGACGCTGATTGTACCAGTGTTTACAACGACAACTTCGCCAATTGCGAGAGCATGTTCAGGAATCCAGCTCCAAAAGAAAAGTATCTGGGTGATAGGAATTTTCTCTCTCATTGGCTCAGTGTTTTGTTGTCAGTTGGCGACTGATTTTCAAAGAAAGGAACGTGGTGCAGACCATCATGTTGATGCATTTGGCGATGTCTGATGGCTTGATGGCCGTGTATCTGTTGATAGTAGGCATAAAAGATTTGCAATGGGAAGGAGAATATTACTTACACGATTCTGAGTGGCGGTCCGGTTTGCCTTGTCAAATAACTGGAGCTATCTCCATGTTATCTAGTGAGGTCTCTGTAATGACACTGACTCTGATATCGGCCGACCGTCTCAAAAAATATAGTGTTTCCGTATCAAGGCAGATCTCTTTCGCGTAAAATGACGCATGTTTTGTGCTTCTTGATATGGGTTGTTGGCTTCTTGATTGCTTTTCTTCCATTGTTTGGCATTGAGTATTTCAATGACCCCTTCCAGTACCATACTTTCTATGGCAGGTCCGTTGTGTGTCTGCCACTGCAGCTTTCTTCCAAGAAGCCAGCAGGTTGGGAATATTCTGTTGCGGTCTTTGTTGGCTTGAATTTTGGATTTTTCCTTTTCATCATGATTGCTTATCTCATGATATTAATTAAGTCCTACGCATCGAGCAGGCGCATGGCCCGGCAGGGTACTGCCAGAGAAATCCAAGCCAGAGCCAGAGCGGCAAACTCCAGGAGGGAAACAGCACTTGCCAAACGGGTGTTCTTCATCATTCTCACCGATTGCCTTTGCTGGATGCCTGTGATAGTCATTGGACTCCAGTCCACCTTGGAGAAGTCTTTCACCGCACCTGGAGACCTTGCTGTGTGGATAGCCGTATTTGCACTTCCCATCAACTCGGCGTTAAATCCTATCCTGTACACGCTGTCAACACCACTGGTATGACACAATTTCTTCACGACACTCTTTGATATTTTCAATTTATCGGAGTTCCCTTCCATTGTTTTGTGTTTAAAATAACTGTTTAACTTGTTTAAAACAACTAAGTGTAAGTATATTTATACAAAAAAATGGATGAAAAAACCCTTTTTAAGACATTGGCTTACCCGACTGTAGCAAAATATGACAATTTTAAAATAAAAATTAACTAATTATTAATAAATATATTTTTAAATTTATTAATTTTATAATCGCCTACCCAGGTTCAAGGCATCATAAGAAACAAAATGTCAAAGCTGTGGAACTACTTGAAGAGCATTTTCGTTTGCTGTGGTCAAGACCAAGAAGGTGTGGTGTTTCATAATGTTTCATTCATACATACGTCTAGAACCTGGACTACAAGCATTTCCACGCGTGCTTTCCCATTCGACTTTCCCTTACCTAAAGTTCTTAAGTCCAACCAACTCAAACAAGTCAAAAATAAGCAAGGTGTTATCACGATGACAGAAACTGTTATTCGGTATCTATTTTCTTTGCCATAATTCAGCATGTGACAGAACTCTCAATATCTTCAATTCTGGTAAAATCAGTTACACATTTAAAAATTGCTCTAAAATTACTTGAGAAAATTGCTTGGATTATTGAAGGCAAGAATAGATGCGTGTTACAAATCAAGTATGATACAATGTAATGTAATATCGATATTGTTTATGCGAGTATGTGTTTCTATCGAAACAATGTTTTGATTAGCTTCTCTACCAAACTTTTTTATTTGGAGTTTTTCGGGTCAAATGTTTTATTCCTAAATATGTATTTTAATTTTTGACGATTTTCTGAGATCACAAACAAAACTTGAATTCCAAGATGGCGGATTCGTCATGATAGACGTTTTGACGCCGGGTTTGACGTCATTTTAGAGCAATGTTACCATGATTACCAAATACAAGTTTCATTGCCATATATAATCGAAATACTTTTGAGATAAATGTTTTGCAGGGCACTTTCTTCTACTACTTCCAGTCAATATAGGTTTCTATTTAATTTAATTCACTACAACAATTATTTTTTTATTCTTGTCTGTAACAGAGCAAAGAGAAGGAGAACAACAGAACCAGCAAGGAATAGAGGATAACGTGCAATGTGACGTGGAAGAAGGTAGTTGTTTCAGGCAATTATTTACTCATACAGTGAAACGTACCTCACAAGGAGAAGTGTCCCCTTAATAGAGGTGTACCTTTAATAGAGGTTTTAGATACAAAGATTATATGAGTGTTAACTTTGCCGGGGCAAAAGTTTGTGTCTCCTTAAAGGAAGTGTCCCCTTAATGGAGGTGTCCAAAAGTAAAGGTTCCACTGTAGTTCAAACTTTCATATGCATCTTTTTCACCTGCAGATCACTGGGATGTATTAGAAAACTGTCTCTTTATTTGTGGCTATATTTTCATTTATTGTTAATTGACTGATCGATTACTTTTGTTTGCTTGGTCGTTTGTCGTTCAAGGAGACGCAGAGGAATTGGTAGCTATTGGGTTGCCTCATCCAGAACAAGGTAGTTTAATATATAATTATTATTTTTTCTGTAAAATATGTCCCTATTTTCCCATTAAAAGATCAAAATTAACAAACATGCATATAATAATATTATCCTATATAATATTTCCTGAGACTTTCTTTTCCTTTTGTTATTGATGCTGTTTATCATTTTTCAGGAAATGTGCGCAAAAGAACTGAGAGTCATCCTCCATTGGCAATTGCTTCAACCAGTAAGTGACATTGTTTTCTCAATTGCTTCTCTGTTTACTTAGAAAAACAAATTTATCCTTCTCAGAGCAAGGCTTGTTTTTTTTATATTTTCTATGTTTCTTTTTTGTTCATACTTGTAAGATCCATCGATCCATCGATCGATGGTGGATGGTGGATGGATCATCTGTTGACTGAATTTGTTTTTATTCTCGTATTAACCAGGCCCAAAGCAAGACAAAGAGCTTCGCAGCGCTGAATGCCAACCAGTCACAGAGGAGGCATCTTCAACTCGACCCAGAGCCACCAGTGAAGAAGAAGCCGATGTATATGACACGGCATTGTAATCAGTGAACTTAATTTTACTGATGGCATCCATTCTGATCGCTGTAATCTTTACGGCAATTAGCAATCAGCATTAGCATAGTACACCAATTAGAAAAGGAGGTGACGTTTTGAACAAAGTGCCATTATTGTACATGGACAATGAGTAGAAAAACATAACACGACTTGTCGTGCCAGCATATGGCTTATTTGCAATATTTTTTTTCTCTTTCTAGCTAGAGGAAAAGGCTAAATAAACAATATATATTACGGAAAAAAAACCCCAGTTATAATTAGCAGTTTTTGATCAAAATACAAGGCCAATTTCTAAAAAAAAAATCATTACATGAACTTAGACACCTTATAACATGCAGCTTCACTCTGTTAAAAGAGAGAACCTACATGTATTAAGAAAACGAACGAGCAGACAGCTGCAGCGAGTAAAGTGCATTTACATCGAATAAACCAGTGTAGTGTTATTTGGCTCAAACTAAGACATTTGGAGTTTCTGGCTTTCCGCTAAGAAAATCTGATTGGTTTGATAAGTACACAGAGAGATTACCGATGGATTTTTTTAAAGTTGGCCTGGTATATGTTGTCCAGTTTTCTGCATGATTTTCAACATTGTGTTATAATCGCTTTGTTTGTTCCATTACATATTTATTGCAGAGATCAGATAAAGCATGCTATCTATCTCATTGAATTATTTAGATAATTGCTCTCTCGTAAACTAAAGTAGACGTTTCAGCTTTTGCTTACACGAAATAATTAATGTAAACTGTGATCACTAAGGTTGGCAGATATTGATGTAGCAGTCATCAAAAGTGGCACTTGACATACCATTTTTGGTAGACAATGTAACAGTTTAACTGCATGTGATGTAGAGTGAAGTACAGTATAGTTAACGATTTAGTGAAAGGTAAACTGAATTATTTCTAAAATAAAATCAGCGAGAGAGAAAAGGTATACCTTGGCTGCTTAGAGTTATTGCTACTTTGATTTTTAAAGGTGATGTTGGGAAGGGGGGGGGGGGGGGGGGGGGGGGGGGGGGGGGGGGGGGGGGGGGGGGGGGGGGGGGGGGGGGGGGGGGGGGGGGGGGGGGGGGGGGGGGGGGGGGGGGGGGGGGGG